>OU426980.1:169980793-170580793 GCA_911387785.2 Aelia acuminata
AACAGGTACTTTGATAGGTCTAAAACGTTCAAGAATGGGATTGGGAAGAATGTTCCTAAGTGTTTGCAGACTCCTGAGATAAATGACAAGTTGACCAATTCGTCAAGTAATGTGAATAGGTTGAATGACAGGTTGGTTAAGAAGAAGTGAGGGCTGTCTCATTTGAATAGGAGGAGTTGGAAAGATTAAAAGGACGCTGAAAAAAGGGGCCCAGGCAGTTGTAAGAGCATCCCAAGAGCAGCTCTTTTAGCAACCCTTAAGAGATGAGAAAATACATCAAAAAGGACGTGTGACCCATGGCCATGGAGATCCGGGCAAGGATAGAACCCCCAACATTTGATGGTAAGTCATCCTGGTCCAATTACCTCAAACAGTTCATTGCACTGGCTAGCGATAATAAATGGTCACCTAGAGGTAAGGCAGTAGCCCTGACGGTGACATTCTAGATGTTCTTTATACTCTCAGTACTGATGACCCTTATTATTTTTACATGTTAGTAAGTCGGCTTGAGATGCAGTTTGCTCTCGCCCATCTCGAACAGGTTATCCAGTCACTGCTAAAGAGGACAAAGCAGAAGGCAGTCGAGACTATCCAGGAGTTCAAGGTGGACGTAGCAAGGATGGTAAGGCTGGCTTACCTAATTTGAAGAGGCTACAGAGGCTTCATGTGTCCTGGGCATGAATAGGGGCAATGGCGAGGAGCAGCAGAAGACGAACCTGGAAGATATGATTTCAAGAGTTGTGAAGGTTTTAGGAGTCCCAGAAAAGGAGACCAGTACAGTGTTTAGAGCTTAGTTTGAAACCGTATGAACCAGAAATTAGGTATTTTTGAGGATTTTTAGGTATTTGTGCCCAGGATATAACTGCAAAGATTCCACCTAATTGAGTAGACGGAGGGGGTACTTTATTCCATAAATTTTAACACATTTTTATGTTTTTTTAAATTTTTTTAAAAACAGCTTTATCAGTTTTGATTAAACTCATCATTTAATATCAAGTAGATTCTATCATCATTTAAGTGTTCTTCCGAGAATATCAAAGATAATAATATTAATTTTTAAGGCTTTAAATTTATATATTCACGAAAAATGCATTATGTCTACTTTTATATCAGGATCCATGTTCTAACAACACTTAAAACATGTTGACAAATCTTTCGCATTCACAATATGCCTTGTTAATAAGTTAAGTGTACTGCGCGTTTGAAAGAATTGTCAACATGTTTTAAGTGCTTGTTGGAACATACCTATTAAAGGGAAATTATTTGTTTCTATAGTAACTAAATGAAGTTTTCATAACAACTAAATAGAGACGTGTGGGGCCGGGATGGCCGAGTGGACAAGGGCGCTTGCAATAGATAATCAAAGTTAAGCCACGTCCATCGTGGTCAGTACTTGGATGGGTGACCGCTCCATTCGGGTGACCGCCCACCAATAAAAGCCACGCAGTCCAAGTCTACCCCCACCCCCGGGTATGTGAAGCCCGTCAACCTACTGGAGGCGACTCACACCGACCGGGCGTAGGAGTGATGAACCTTCCCCGTGTATCTCATCGAGAATCGTAGTGTGGTTTTCCAGGATGTCAGTAACCGCCCGGAGGTTTGGTTCAGGGACGGTATGCTTCAGGGAAAGAAATATAGGTCCTCGGGGCCTGCTGACTCTGAGCTACCATAATCCTTGGACCTAGACCAGTTTGTCACTTTCCTTGAACCCGAGAGAGCTGACGCCATCGGTGGGAAGGACACTGCCAAATTGGCCCCAATGGGATTGGTTATGGAGCTATGGGCAGTCTGCCGCTGTGCCATGGTGACCATGGCTTGCAGCAACGTGAGGTTTGGGCTACCCCCTCCAGGCTGTCTGTACTCCCGCAAGCAAAACAAATGTCTGTAAGAAGACCACACTGCGCGGCCAAAGGTCTCATTAGGCCTAATGCCTAATGAGTCGCCAACCGAAAAAAAAAAAAAAAAAAAAAAAAAAAAAAAAGAGACGTATAAAATCAAACCCCACGGAGTATTGTGTTTGCATTGCCAGAACTGTCTGAAACAAAATAAATATCTTTTATTCAACCATAAAAAATTTAATTGTTATTTAGAAAATAAGTGTGTTGAAAAACATGTGATTTTCAAACTATTTAAAGTAGTTTTTGAGGTTAGAAACATTTATAAATAATAATAAATCAAAAATTACTGGGGACTTTCAAGTTTTGCTATAATTATAATCTGTTTCTGTGCTGTTGCCAAATTACATATTTTACCAGGTTTTTAATGTTTGGCCTTATTGAACTCAATAAGTAATAGAGAACAACAAGTACATAATGTGCAATAAAACATAGACGAAAGAGTAAAATTATAATGGAAGGTTTCAGATTGCTCACTGAATATAAAAAACTGAAGAGGTTAGGCAAGTGATACGTGAAATATACCAAAGGAACCCTCCTGGGGCACACCCAACCTCTTTTAATTGAGAAATTAAGAGTGAAAAGCCAGGCAATTGAGGTCGATCACCATCAAGTTTCCTCCTTGAATGACTGTTGATTAAGAAACTGTACTTCCTTTAAAATACTGAACCTAAAAACCTTCATGGGTTGTAGTGTTTTTTTTTTTTCTAAAGAAAATTCCTCTAAATGATTGGGATCCGAGTACTAATATATGGAGAAGGACCAGCAAAGAGCTGCTGACAGAAACTCGTCTGCCAATAACTTATGAGCCACCTGTGGTGTAGTGGTTAGCATAGCCAACTACTACACAGAATGTCGCAGGTTTGTAGCCCACCAGGTGTCCCTAGGATTTTTTAAAGGGAATAAAAAATATGTTGATATGCCGTCCTTGGGATGGGTCGTGAAATGGAGCTCCGGAGCTTGTATGATGTCAGGTAATCATTAAAGAACCATATCCTAATTATAACTGGATAGGCAAAATTTATTACTACGTAACATCATCCGAATATCTGTAGGGGATTAAGACATAAGTGGGACATATAGTTCAAAGCAATCCATCAGTCTCTACTCAACAATGAATTCCTCCATAGTAGATGAGATTGCTTGGTTATATACAATGGTTATACAGTCAACAAGAAATTAGTTGCCCAAGATGGGGAGAGGTGGAGAAGGTTGGCTTAGACAGCCACAGATCTATAAGGTCAGTTGAGTCAACAGGAAAAAGAAAAGCCTTATTCTGTTTATTACTCAGCTTGATAAGTTTAGCCCAAGAGCGGTCCTGTGGGCTGCATGCCAACTGGTTCAGGGGACCGCACTGGGCACAGGAACTGCACATATTAATAATATTAATAATAATAATAATGATAATAATTAAGGCTTAACGAACCCGAAGGCTCAATGAAAACAATACAACTCGCTCCCTACACACCTCCATCCACCGACCGCCTTCCAGACCCAACTTTGACAGATCTGCCTTCACACAACCCTCCCACCTCTGTCCCTGCCTGCCTCTCTCACGTCTCCCAGCCCCATAGTTATTACTCCTTTAGGAATTCATTCACCACTGAGTTTCACAATTTAACATGCTCATTATATTCGCCTCGCTGCAATCATCTCTATTATATTTACCGCTTACAGTTCAATCAGTTCAGCTTTATGTAAATGTCAAAATTCTCTTGTTGATTCATCCCTTTTTGGTCTAAATATTTTATTCAATACCTTATTTTCAAAAACCCTCAGCCTTTGCTCATCCCTAAATGTCAGCGGCCACATTTCACATTCGTAAAGGACCGTACGGACAATAATCGTTTTGTAAATCCTAATTTTTTCATTTCGGGACAGAAGGCGGAAGTTGAGGAATTTGGGTTCTGAATTAGCAAGCATTTCCAGCTTTAAATCTAGACTTGATTTCCTCATCAATCTCATTTTTTCTAATTATCATTGCCCCTAAATATCTAAATTTCTATACCTGTTCAAATGTATTCCCCTCTACATCAATATCCGTCAAATCATCACCATTTCTATGGCTAATCATATATTTGGTCTCTTCAGTATTTATTTCCAATCCAAGTTCTCGACCGGCTTTCCTCAATGTTTTTGTATTTAGTTATACAGTTCCCGCGTCCTCACCAAGCAAAACCAAATCATTGGCATTGCCGAGCACGGATATATTTTCTCCCAGATTCAAACCCTTTCCAGTACATGGCTCCTCCCTAATGGCTAATTCTAGCGCTAAATTAAATAAAACAGGTGAGAGCATATCTCCTTGCTTGAAACCAGAGCGAACCTCAAACTTCTTATAAAAATAATTACCGATTCTAACTTTATTGAATGTTTGGGTCATACACATTTACTAAGTTTACTTGCTTTTTTGGTATTCCCTGTTCGACAAGAATATTATAAAACTTTTGTTGGTTAATCGAGTCACATGCCTTTTTGAAATTGATAATGATGTACTATTCCGTTATATTCTAATTTTTTTTTCTAATATTTGATGGAGAGAGAATATTTGGTCTATGGTTGATTGGTTTCGCCTGAAACTACATTGATCTTTTCCGATAATTTCCTTGGGGTATTCAGTGATTCGACTAGTCAGGATTAACCTAAATATTTTAAAACTAACCGTAAGGAGTGAGCTCTCTTATCTTATGGCTTCTCCCTTGACGACCCCCTGCTCCTAAAAAAATTTAAAAAAACTAGCCACTTTATCTGACAGTCAATGTACATCGCTAAAAAAATCTATATATCTAATTATATACTTTTTTTTTCCTCTGGGCGGGAGGGAGATGTAGGAATTATGCGGGAATTTGAGAAGCTATTACTGCTAGACACCGTTTATGAAATATTCTATCCAGTTATTAATATATGTTTTCTTTTTTTTGTTATACCTGAAGGGACTTGCTACCCTGATTGTGACTCATATTTTAGGAAAATACAGAATAACAGGGAAAAAAAAACAATATATTTATATATATATATATATATATATATATATGTATAATCTTATATATAAAATTCTTGTGTCACAATGTTAGTCACCATACACCTCCGAAACGGCTTGACCGATTTTTATGAAATTTTATATTCATATTCAGTAGGTCTGGGTTCGGCTACTATCTATTTTTCATACCCCTAAGTGATAAGGGTCCCCCCCCCCCAAAAATAAATTTTTTTTGGACAAATTTTCATTTATTTATTTTTTTTTTTTATAATGTGGCATTAAAAAATACATACAACCCTAAATTTTCAACCTTCTATCACCAACCCCTATTTTTTAATAGTCATTTTAGTAATTTAATTATTTTTCATTCAGCTCGATAACTGATCAATTATCACTTTGCAAGTTATCCCCGCCAATTGAGCCTAACATTTAATTGAAAATTTTTACATGGTAACATTCTATTAATGTCATTTAGTCACCCTTCATAACAATTCGCACGATGAATGAAGCTGCTTGGCATATCTTTGGTTTTCCTATTCATTAACGGGATCCAGCAGTTGTTCAGTTAGCCGTACAAAAACTACACTCGCTGAATTTTTTGAATTGTGTAATCCTGCAGATGATTTTGGTGCCTCTGCCCGAACATTACTCTATTCACAAGTACCACGCTATTTCACATGGGCTCAAACAAAAAAATGGATGCCCCGCAAGCAAGGCTCACCAGTTGATGCATGTCTCAATTTATTCAAATCAAAAACCTTGGGGCGAATATTTACAGTCAATCCAAGGCAGACTGAGTGATTTTATCTTTGACTGTTGTTGGTTAATGTTACTGGCCAATTGTCATTTCTAGATATACATAAAGTGAATGGGCAACAGTATCCAATGTATAAAGATGCATGCCTTGCACTCGGATTGCTGGAAGGCGACAACCAGTGGGAATATATGCTTGCTGAAGCAGCATTGAACTGTACAGCAATACAAATTCGTCTACTATTCGCTATAGTGTTTACATGTTTCTCAGCCCGAGCAGAGAGATTGTGGGATAATCACAAAAATTCAATGACTGATGATATATTGCATCAACATCGTACACAGTGCAACGATCTAACGATAACATTCAGCGATGCTATGTACAATGAAGCATTGATTGCTATTGAGGATCTTTGCAAACTTACCACCCAGTCATTTCGGTATGTATTCGCCAAATTGAACTACATCTGATTTAATGAACACTGAAATGAATCGTGAACTGCAGTACAACACTGTAGAAATGGCGGAGATTGTTACTAGCAATGTCCCACTAATGAATGAGGAACAAAGAACCCTTGAAGACCGCATTATGCTCGCAGTTTCAGCAGGACAAGGTGGGTTCTTCTTTTTGGATGCACCAGGTGGAACTGGCAAAGCATACCTTATTTCGCTAATTCTTGCCGTAATATGATCAAATAATGGCATCGCATTGGCCCTTGTTGGATTGAGACAGAACAGCTCATTCAGTATTTAAGCTGCCACTAAATATTCAAAATAACCCTGACGCATTGTGCAACATAAAAAAACAATCATCCATGGCCACAGTCCTGAAATAGTGTAAAATTATCATCTGGGATGAATATACTATGGCACACAAACATTCGCTTGAGGCATTGAACAGGACATTGAAAGATATTAAAAACAACGGCAAACTATTAGGCGGCACTCTGTTAGTCCTTTCAGGTGATTTCAGACAAACACTTCCCGTCATTCTACGTTCAACATACGCTGATGAGATCAACGCTTGCTTAAAATCATCGCTATTGTGGCATAATATTGGAAAAGTACAGCTGAAAGTAAATATGAGTGGCTTGCAGAAAGAGCAATTTTAAAAAAATTGGCGGCAAAAAATGTGGATGTTGACCATTTAAATCTGAAGATACATCAGTTGTTACCAGGGAACTTGGTATCATACAATTCTATTAATACAGTGTGCGATGCCAGTGAAGCTGTAAATTTTCTAACAGGGTTTTTGAACTCACTGGATTTGCCAGGCATGCCACTTCATAATTTACAATTGAAGGTTGGATCTCCGATTATTTTGTTTCGTAATTTGAACCCGCTACGGCTGTGCAACGGTATGCGATTAGTCATTCAAAAATTAATGAATAACGTTATCGAAACCAGCATTTTAAATGGCAAGTTCTGAGGTGAAAAGATATTAATACCACGAATCCCTATTATTCCTACAGATGTGCCAATTCAATTTAAACGTATTCAGTTTCCGATTAGATTGGCATTTGCAATGACTATCAATAAGTCCCAAGGCCAAAAGATATGTGTTTGAGGCTTAGATTTGAATTCCAGGTTTTTCACACGGACAATTATACGTGGCATGCTCTCGAGTGGGTAAACCATCTAGGTTGTTTGTGTTAGCTTAAGATGGGCTAACAAAAATTATTGTCCACGCTATAGCATTTAGATATTGATGAATATTAGTAAACATCAATTTTTTTTCGTGTTTCGTTATTTTTATATTCCCTCATTGTTCACAGCACTCCATGCCTCTTTCACTCATATACCACATCCTTACACTCTTACGATAAGTTAAATCATTCAATTCCGCTCCCCTTCCATAGACTGGTAAAAATTAACAATAAAGAAAGCCTTAAATATTAATGAATTTAAAAGGTAAAAAAATAAATAAATAAACTACTTCTGAAGAGCAGCCTAGCTAATTTTAATGGTAAATAATACTGAAAAATAAACATTTAAACAATAAAACATTTGACCTCAAAATTGTTGTAAAGGAAACAAAAGAGAAAACTAGTAGGAATATTTACAGTGAAAATAAGTAAATAAAACATTTACCTTCAAATGTAATAACACAGAAAATGCTATGAAAAATATTTTACAATAAAGAAAATAACAAGTTTGCAATATTTTTAAAGAAAAACAAAATAAATTATGGAGAATAAAATTAAAAGAAAATGGTCATTAATATTATATCATAATAAAAATTAAAATAAATAAATGAAAATACCTTACAGCTCTTAAATGAAAATAATTTGCTTAACACAAATAATCTGTTCATGAACTATTGCTTATTATTGAAATAACAGTTAAAGATAGTAATTTTATTTAAGTGAAATAGGGAAATTTATTTCATATTTCACCTCTTATTGGTTGAATAAAATAAATATCAGTAAAATTAAAAATTTAATATATACATATTTTCAGATTGAAATATAAAAATTATTGGAATAGAATAGAATAGAAAAGTCCTTTATTTCAAAAACAATAAGTATTTACAAAGCTGTATATATAGCTAAGGACAAATTTTGACATGGCTTTCGCCGTCTGCCAGGAGTCCTAAAAATGATAATACTTTCATAGAACTGTGAATACAGATAATATTTACAATCTTAAGAAAATTCAGATAACAATAATCTTCTATATTTTAATGCTTCTTTTACATAACAATAAATTTCATTTAGTCTGTTTTTGTTGAACAAAACAGCAACAACTCTTCTTTATTGATCAATATTTTTCCCTAATGTAATTAAAAATTGGGCATACTCCAATAAAATGCACCGTGTCTTCTATTTCATTTTTATTACAATTGGTACAACGATAACTAACTCCATTTACCCATGGCTTGTCATGGCTTGCAGTTTAAGTCTAATAGTTCCCCTTTTACTTTAAATGTTATTTTTATTAAATCGAAACTATTAACCTTGGCTAATAAAGCTTTATAAAGCATATGGTAATCAGATTGCTGGGCTCCGGCTAAGCAATCACTTTTAAACTGCTCTTGAAAGATGAATGATTTTATTACAGTAAACCCTCGATATAGCGAACTGGTAGGGGGTTTGATATTCTTAGTTCGCTATAATGAGATTCGTTATAACCGAGGATTCTTTTTTTTTTTTTATTATTTTTTTTTTAGCCAATGGCCGCACTAATTTGATCATATTTAGAAGGAAATTCATTCATTAAAACTAGTTAAATTAAAACGCATCTATGTAATTTCTTTTTAGATAAACTATATATTAATTAAACAATGAGATTCATTAATTTACCTGCCAAGTTCACTTGAGAGTTCTTTAGCCTTAGCTTTAATAAGAGGGTCTGAGATTGGTATTTGAGATCTCATTTGTTTAAAGCAATTTATCAATTTTTTTCCAAATATTCATGAGCCGCAGAGCGCAGTCGTTTATTTCATGCTGAAGTTAATCCTTGGGCTGCGGTTGAATCTATTTTATATTTGTTTTTTATAATGATTGACAATGTTGATTTTGGAATTCCATATTTTTCTGCGATGGTTTTCTTACTTAAAATTCCCGATTCAATATCCTGGAGAATTCTCAATTTTTCCTCAATTGATAAGGATTTACGTTTGTGACACACGTTTACCAACAAACTCATTTTGTATTAAAAAAAAAACAGTATAAACGACTACAGAACACGGATTCGAATAATACAGAGGTCAAAACAGAACTGAGCTAGTTTTGAGAAAAAAGTCAATGGAATCAGAGAGAGAGAGAGAGCAAAAGAAAATCGGATTAGTTAAGAGTAAAAAAAACACCTCAATTCTAGAAACTGGAGCTACTTCGTCTTCCCGCGCTCATTCTACATAATACAGTAAAAAAAGAAAATAATAAAAAGTCTAGTAGTTCGTTATAACAGAATATAATAATTCTCAGGCATCAAATTTAGTTCGTAGTTCGCACTTACGAGGGATTTCGCTATAACGAGGGGTTCAGCAGAAATATAATGGTAATTTTGGAGGGATAGTATTTTGGTTCGCTATATCGAGGTGTTCGTTATATCCGAGTTCGTAATAATGAGGGTTTACGTTTGATTCTGCCACCTCTCTACTGAAATAAAACAGGGGTCTTAATCAGTACTTAGGCGGTCAGCCAGCACTATCCACTCAGCAAACCATGAACATTTGCTTTTTACTTCTTCTTTTGCAATAATTTTTTGGAATCTACAGTCCGGTAAACAAAATATTTTTAATATATATTTAAAATGAAGTTTAAGGGTAGTCATAAAAATGGGATGTTTCTAAGTAAATTTGATAGTTTAGTGTATTTCTGGGGAGTGAAAATATTTTTTTAATAAAGAATTTCTACACCCTTAATTTCCTCAAACTTATAGTAGCCCCATATTTGACTTCCATTACAAAGGGAGGCCATTATAGTGGAGTTGAAAACCCTTAACTTTGTGGTGAAAGGGACAACAGGATTTGTAAAAATGTTATCCCATATACTATTTATTGCTCGTTTGCATTTTTTACTTCTTTCTTTATTATTCACAGAGGATGCAAGAGAGGGGGAAAGGACTACCCCTAGATAAGTATAATTTTTTACTACATCAACCCTCTGCTTATTAAAGAACCATTTCTCAGACTTCTGCAACCTACCACCCTTTTCTCTAAAAACCATAATTTTAGATTTTGACGAATCGACTTAATGTTCACTGTATAATTTTCTAATTGGCTTATTGTTTGTTTTAGTTCATAGGCACTTTTACCAATTAGCACGTCATCTGTGAATAGTCGTGCATTTATACGGACATTTCAGATAGAAAGAAGAACATCCAAATGTTGTTATCAATAAGTAGTTTTTACTGTTAGTGATTTCCTCTTGACTTCCAATACAGAGTTTTTAAGTTTTTGGAACAGTCCTGTTTTTTGACCAGTTGTCTAAGGTCCTATCGATACTATCACAGAACGTTATTTGTTCTATATTTTGGGCATATGATGAAATAGGTCTTCACTTTCTGGAGTGTGAAATGCGCATCCTGCCCATCAAATCCTAAATACCTTAAACATAAACTTAAATCATTCAAAATTTTAACCTTTTACAAGTTTAAAGTTAAAAATCTTATACCAGAGAGAAATATGCCAATTAGAACTTCACAAATAGTTTAGTATTATTTTTCATAGTTGGCTTTAAAACTAAAGGCCAATACATAATACAGAAGTCAGGACTGAATATTCTAAAACAAATTATCTATTCCCTAGATCTCCTTTCATTATTTTGATTAATATGATATTCTTAACCCTAATGAAAGTTGATTGAAAATCAAATCTCTGTTGAAATTAAAAAGTGCTTAATCTTCCTAATTACACAAAGTATCTATCAACCAGGAGTTCTGTAAATATGTCCATGATTTTTTTTTTTTTTGGTTAGAAAATAGATAGAAGGAATTACATGAGACTCTGTTAGCAATTCTTTTTTTTATTTTGCATATTTTGGTATTTTTCCTTAACATTTATTATTTTTATTTATTTTTTTATTTATTACATCTGTTATAGTCAGTTAGACATACAGAGGGAGTTGGCTTAATCTACATGAAATACAATGAAAATAAAATTTAAAATAGATTAACAATATTTATATATCTACATTTCCATTCTTTCCACTTTGTTATCTTTACGTTTTTTTTTTTTTTTTTTTTTTTTTTTTTTTTTTCTTTTTTTTTCTACAGAATATACAAAGGAGAAAAAGTAAAAGAAATATTTGTAAATACAATCATAAATGGTCGACTGTGCTGCCGACTATACAAAAACAACAAAATAATAAAATAAGAATGATTATAGGTTTCCACTGTACATAAAGGCCCAAGAGGTACTTAACATTTATTACTGATGGATTGGTATTGATTTATCATTTTCAATAATACGATTTGTTAGTCAATTAAAATTTAGTTGTGAATTTTGGAAAATATCAAGAATAAGTCAGGAATATCACTATAAAATGGTTTGAATCCATCATTATAATAATATAAGAAAAACAGAGTTGTTTTGACCTTCTATTATTCTTTTTATAGGCAATAATGCAATGCCTGAATTTTCCAGGATGCAAAAGGTTTTGCACTTGAATTTGCAATCTGCAATGTGATATCTCACTCACTATATTCACCACAAGCAATCCTTTCTACTAGCAGTGTAGTTATTTGGAAATTTATTATTAAATTAAGGAAGCTATGGCCTGGGGTTACAGTCAAAAGAATGTACTTAGAGATTAAAATTATTTATTGCAGCCAATAACTAAATTTTTTACTAGAATCCCAGACCATCTCTTTTCTTATTTTATATTTACAGGGAACTATTAATTATCGAATCTATTAAACTTGAATGAAAGAAATATAATTAATTTATAAAGAAGTTTTTATGACAAATAATCCTAAAAGCCGAAAAACTTTTAGGAGAATATAACTATGGACATATTTATTATATGAGAATATAAATTATAATAAGAGAATATAAAAGGAACATATTGACTACACTAGCAGGTTGAAATTCTAATGGGACAACATTTCATTGATTATTTGTTTCATGTATTGTAATCAAAAATTTATAAATGAGTTTTTAACAAAAAACCGGCGTTACTTTCTGATTAGTTATTGCATTATTACTGCTATTAGATTTTAGTTTTGAAAATATTTCAGAAAGTTTTAGCAAGATCAATTTTCTTCTGTAAAAAATAATTACTATGTGTAAATTAAGTTCACTATGGCTGACGCAATGTTTGATCTCTGTTATAATCGTATACATTCTCCAGCTTGTCCTAATTCAGCAATTTAATTTTAAGGTCACAACAATTACATGCACTCATTAATTAAATTATTGATAAATATCTTACTTAAACTTGTGTATTTTTTTTAATTGTAAATAATACATTTTTAAGTTATATAGTAATTTTTATTACTTTAAATTATTTCCGGTGGTTTAATTAATAATATAAAATTTTAATTGATAGTTTTTGTCAAAATTAAATTAAAATTTTATTCTTCCTTGATTTACAAATTTTGAAGAAATTCGATTGGTTATGAAGTCTTAATGACTTACTTCGATCAATTAGCAAAAATGGTAGGAGTTTTAAAAATTATATGTATGGCTGCCTTGTTTCTTTACTATATTTAAGTGTAACATTGTTACAGCTGAAGATGTACGAATATCAGGGACGAAATATGTATCAGCCGTAGTGAACAAAGAATAAATATCCATGCCAGTATACCTTACTAACCCAACTATTCCCTCTACATCATTAATGAACACAGATAAAGGTAAGGAAAGTAATTTGTAGGAATACCATATTCGTTAAATTTCTTTTATCAAATTATTCTTTATATGGATTGGTAAATACACATCCAAAGACTATCCATATTATTCCTATTTTTTTTAACCTTAAATCATTGCAAAAGCTAATTGCCAAGTTGCTGATCGATTTTACTACACATAAGAAGGAAAAATTATTCTAAATGATTTAATATCAAATTAAATTGTTTTGACTTGAAAAAGTTTCTAAAATGCAGTGATCTGATAATTGTCAGTTTTCTTCGATAAAAGCATTGTTTTACTGCATAATTGTTTAAAAAAACCTATCATCTTAAAACTGCTAAGGTCTGACTCTAAATTAATATAAAGAACTAAATATTTTATAAAACAAAAATAATTTTAGAAAATCATTTAAAATCAAATTTTTAATTCATAAGCATAGGTTTTATTAAAGAGCATGTGATATATTCTGAATGGCCATGAACTTATATTAATAGTTCTTTAAAACTCAATCATTATTCACTCCTTTGATTAACCTGTCATGACTTCTACTTGTTGGTATTGTTATTTTCTTCTAATTGTCCATGTGAACCATCTCCAATAAAATCTCTTTAATGTTTTAACTTTTTCCGCTTCACTTGGCTGTTCCAAACTCTGTGTGTGCATGCTATCACTGCTCATAAACTGATCTTGTATGCATCATAGTACAGGTGTTTTCTTTTATCATAAGCAAAATTTTGTAGATAGTAATACAAAATTTCAAAGAACAATACAAATCTTTAGTTCCTGAAAACAATGTTGATGAATGATTATCATAATCCCATTACCTTCAGCTACTCATGAGCTGATGAGTTCATGTAAAAGAGACATAAAACACTCAATTCTTGATAAGGACAAGAAATACTCCTTTACATAAGTAGGTGAGGGGTGATTTTTTATGGCTTCCAGTTTCTAATTAGTCGAATGGCTCACTTAATTTTCTCTAAAAATGCTGTACTTTATTTGTTTTGTTTGTTGGAAAACTGGAATTTTGCTTGTTTTACACTATTTTCTTTATTCTTTATAGAACTTCCCTTTGGGCCCTGTGGTAACATTATCTAATAAGTCACTCCAACCTTTTTAAATTCTAGCGAGAAGTTCCTCTGTGAACTTTTAAAACTTCATAACACCTATGGCTATGGTAACTACTGTATATAATACAAGTCACTGTTCTACAATAACTGAAATAGGTGTAGTGAGTGGTGTTGGTCAACAGGTGCCTGAACTCTCATGGATAATAATTTGCTTATTGATAGGTATTCCGCAGATCTAAAATTGTTTATGTAATACCTCCTATTTCCAAAGTAGTTTCCGAAGGACACTATTGTAGGTCTATGTATGTCATATCTACTTTCCTAGATTTCACTGCACCGGACTTTCATGTTTTTTGGCTCTCTTACGGTGGGCTCTTTCATGTTTTTCTACCCCTGACCATAAGTGAATAAAGTTATTCAGTTAATCATTTCCTTTCTCTTGATTTTTAAAAGGTATATCCATATTGATTTCCTTAATTTCTTTTGGCAGACTGAGTAGCCAGATCTTAAACATTTTAACACCCAATATTAATTGTCCATGCTTTATGTTTCATTTTTTTTTTCTGTTTTGGATTGTCTGTTATCTGAGGCTGATGGTTTGGTTTTTGAGCTGTCAATTTTTTATTACGAAGAGTGAGGAGCAATCCAACTGTATCATCCCCAAGGTGGAGTGCGAGGGAGCTTAATTTAAGGGACTTCTATCCCTAAGATAGGTTGCTTTCACCATGTCTAAGAGTCGCATCTACTCTGAGAAAGTCACTGTCTGCACTCGATAATGGTTATACTACCATGACTCTTTACCACTTCCATTAAACTGCCTGTGATAGGCTTTTCCCAAGGGGCCCTGCATGGAGGTGGGTGTGGGATTTTACTCCTCTATAGCATTTTCTAAGATGATTAATTCCTGTAATTCGATAAACCATAGTGTTATTGTCTACAATTTTCAAGTAAATAAAATGCAACATATCAGTTCACGTTTCTTATTTTTAATCAAAATCATCAATTTTTTAAAACAAAATTTGTCTGATTTCATCAATGAAGAATTAAATATGTGTAATAAAAGTATAAACTTTAAAATTAAAATTATCGATGGTTTGAACAAAATTTTTACCTTTCTGAAACTTCAGTTTAAATACTATTGGTAAGTTTCGAAAGCACGAATTCCTCCCAAATAAGGTAGATACCCTATACGCATAAGAGGCCATACATGGGTTCTCTTAATGCGTATTTTTCCCTATTCTCCCCCTGAATTGGGTGCTGAAAAATTAATTTGGCAGCAAACGCATCGAGTTATGTATCGTTTTTTATGGTTGCAACATTCTGATTTTATTATGTTCTGAGACCATTCTCATGATGATGCAGTCAACAGATAAAAAGTTATATTAGATTATAGTTTAAAAAAAAGTTTTGCAGCTGTACGATGTCACATTTAAAAAACTTATTATTAGAGTATGTATATATATATATATATATATATATATATATATATATATATATATATATATATATATATATATATATATATATATAATAAGAAATAACTGAAAATCAGATTTTCACTTTAAATAAGGGCTAAATATGTAGTAGGTATGCTTAATTTAATTTAAGTATATTTAAAAAATCAGGAAATAAATATGAAAAATATTTAACATAATAAATAGAAGAGTTACATGAAAATTACTAAATACATGTAATGGATTAAGGAGGCGGATTGATATTTGTAAAATAATGAAAGATATGTACAATAAAATTTTGTTACCTGTACAATTAAGGTAAAAAAGATCTTATCGAAAACATATTCTATAAATATATGTTTACATTGAAACCATTATATCACATTATAATTATGATGTTGGAATAATGGAAGACCATAAGGTCAAGGAAGGATTCCAAGAGGTTGTCGAATGGGATGCAAGGTCTGTATCTTCTGGCAAATAATAGAGGAGAGAAAGTCTACATAAGGAAGGTCGTGAGAAGGAAACCTGTGTGATAGGACTGTCATGGGGTGAAAACAATTAATTAATGAGGTGAATCTGGGAAGAAGGGATGGACTGTTTTACACATGTTTTGCCGCATCAAAATCGAGTAGGTTTGGGGAGCGATAACTGCCTCTGGTAATTACCTCATTGAAAGGTTTACCAGAAGAGTGAATAGTGAGCAATATTTAACCTTGATCAAAGAAAAGATGTACCCATGGGCAACCCAGATTTCATTTCTTGCAACATAATTCTCCATGTCACAAATCAAAAGCAACCATAGACTGATTTCATGAAATGGGGATCACATTGGTGGAGTAGCCATCTCACTCCCCAGATCTGAACCCCATTGAGAACTTTTGAAAAATCTTATGGATGAAGTGTACGTTAATGAAGTGTACACTTTACTGATGATGACCTCTGGAGAGGTATTCAAAAAGCAGCAGAAGTCGTTACTCGCAAAAATCAAGATCTTTTAAAAAATCTGTGTCTTTCCATGAATAACCGCTTATTAAAAGTGCTAGAAAAAAAAGGTGTTGTTATAAATTACTAAGTTTTCATTAAAGATCTGGTACTTGTTACATATTTTTTATAAAAAATGATGTACAAGTAATGTGTACACTTTTATTTGTCCAATTTTATAAAATGGTTTTAATTGTATAACTTAATTTCAAATAAAAAGTTTATTGTAAAATATCCATATTTCACTAATTATTTATTCCTTTTAAAACAAAAAGTACCAGTTGTAAATAATAAGACATAAGGGGCATAAGGACAACAGGGGGTACACTTTTATTTGTCCCAAAGTGTATAAACTTTGTGCCTCCAAACTAGCCATCTTAAAGGATTGCCTCACCAAATAAAAGTTTAAATTCAAGTAATTAATGACTAAAAAAGGCATAACTTATTTTTTAAGGCTTAGTTAATGATTAGAATCATACGAGAGAATTTTAGCTGAAATATGAGTCTAAATATCACTGATCTATGTACTGGGGTTAAAGTTAAAATTTCTCTCTAGATTGATATTAATATATTAAATTATTCTGTAGTGATTACAATTTTAGAAAAAATTTGTTGATTTATTAAACACTTGTTAGTGTTAGTCTATTTTTATAGCACAGGTACCAGTTATGTAGCAAATAAATAGGTTAATTGATTGTCAGGATTTTCAGTTAAAACTTTTTTATTTTGAAAAGCCAACATTTTGATCCCACTTGTGGATCTTCGTCAGGGCTTTTAAGTACAGAGTAATACAAAGACTTTGTATTTATCTGGACTCAGAAGCCGTGATGAAGAAACATTGGCTTTTCAAAATAAAAAAGTTTTAACTGAAAATCCTGACAATCAATTAATAATAACAGTTATCTCTCACCTCTAGCAAATAAATGAAATTAAAAAAACTTCATTCTAACAATCACTTTATTACAATATTAAATAAATAAATTTACAAATTAATATTTATCACTGTCAAGTAGTAAGCTGCAGAAAGGTTCACAACACCCGTAATAATTTTAATTATTGAATTATTAGTTATATGATTGTGATAAAAATAGTCAGTTTATTTAAAATGAAGACTACTTACATTCTTATATTTTGAAAAAGACAAACCTATTCTTAGATTTACAAGCCATTGTTTTATGTAGCTTCACATGTTTTGGAAAATAAAGAAATGGCACCCCTTTTGAAAATATAGCAAAACACTGAGGTACCAAGCGTTGCCTATTAGACAGTTTTAAAATCAGTTTTTGCTCCATTGAGCTATAATTATGAACAAATAAACCAATAATGCCTAAAATCCTATTGAATCGTATGTACTTGCCTTGATTCTATCACTATTCTGTTAGTTCCAGTCAAGCAACAGTATCGTTTTTGTCACTGCGGATAATTTTTTTTCAATAATTGATTGCTAATTTGTCAGGTCGGTGGCAACTCTGATTCGGTGCAGAGGCTGAGAGAAGAACTAGTTCTGGAAGCTCCCATAGCAATACATATCTCAGTGTGATGCAATGTATCTAGCTGTGCTGAGGTGGTTTTTCGGGCTGATGCTTAAATGAAACAACTGTAATCCATTTTTGAGCAAATAAGAACATGGTATATCCAGAGCATAGGTGTATGTTCTGCCTCCCCCCCCCCCAACTGGTATGGCTAAGGACTTAAAATAGCTTGATCTTTCAACAAATTTAAGTGAATGAACTTAAGTGATTTAAGACGATTCAGTCGTCTTTCAAATTTTAGGCCTCAGAATTTTTGGTAGAGGAATGTTGTATGCTAGAAGCTCTGGTGATTTTGAAGCAGTTCTTCTTCTGAAGTGAATACATTTTGTTTTTTCAGCTTAGAAATGTTGCCCAGTTGCTTGCTTCCAATTACTAATCCAATTTAGAGTCTCCTGTAACTTTTATTTTTCTGACAAAATATTCTTCGTGCAATGATGAGTATTGCTAGCTCATCCATGAATATCAATGGTTTTACTCCAAATGTAATTTTCTTGAAAGGTTTCTAACTGTACAGGGCAAAGAGTGTTGTGCTTAGTTCATAACATTGAGGCTCTCCATTTCGATGTTGTCATTCATCCGACATTATGCCTCCTATTATTATCTTGAAGAGACGGTGAGATGAAAATTTTTGGATAAAATCAGCAGGTTTCCTCTGAAATCTAATGATAGCAATTTTTTGACGATTATAGGTGTAATAGTTGTATCATAAGCCTTGTACATGCAAAAAAAAAAGGCTATAGTATCCTCTTCCCTAACAAAGACATACTGTAACTGTTAGAAATCTATCATAACTGCTTATATTATTGGTAATTTTAGTCTTAAAAGATTTTACCTATGTAATTCATATAATTTTATCCCATTCAGTTTTGTTTATTGTAGCCTATGATTATGAAAACAAAACAATGTCAAAAAGTCGGCATAATATAGTTTTTAATTCATTGACTGAACCTCACTAAATATAATAATATATATATATATATTAATATTATATATATAATATAATGATATATATATATTAAATAATATATATATTAAAATCATATTTCGGTATATGATAAACATAAAAATCGCAAAATAAAATGAATTCAGACATCCTAAATCTGAACACATGCTATTCAAATTTAATATACTCAAATTAATATTGCAAGTTATATATTAAATAAGATACTATACATCATAGTAATAAACTAATTACGTATTTAAATAAAACTACCTATCAAACCATGTAACTTATTCAATTTTTTTCTAACCTGTTTTTTTATATTAGGGGATGATTATGAAAACAATATAGTTTCATAATGTCGCCATAATATAGTTATTACTTTATTGACTGAACCCCAAGAACTTTATTTTATGTATATATATCTTATATATAAAATTCTCGTGTCACAAAGTTAGTTACCATACTCGTCCGAAACGGCTTGACCGATTTTTATAAAATTTCATATGCATATTCAGTAGGTCTGAGAATCAGCTGCTATCTATTTTTCATACCCCTAAGTGATAAGGGTTGTCCACCCTTAACTTTTTTTTTTTGGACAAATTTTTTTTTTTTTATTATTATAATGTGGCATTAAAAAATACACACAACCCTAAATTTTCACCCTTCTATCACCCTATTTTTTAATAGTTATTTTAGTAATACGTTGAGCGCCAAGCGGTACGATCGTACAGCTGTTGGACTATTGGCTCGGGCCGAGGAGGTCCCCACTCAGGGGCACACCCGCTTCTAGCGCTAAATATTCAAATTAACCCTAACCCAGTGTGTGACATAAAAATGACGATCGTCCATGGCCACATTGTAAAATTATTATCTGGGATCAATGTACTGTGGCACACAAACATTCGCTTGAGGCGTTGAACAGGACATTGAAAGATATTAAAAACAGGGACAAACTATTTGGCGGCACTCTGTTAGCCCTATCAGGTGATTTTAGACAAACACTTCTCGTCATTCTACGTTCAACATACGCTGATGAGATCAACGCTTGCTTAAAATCATCGCCATTGTGGGGTAATATTAAAGAAAGTACAGCTGAAAGTAATATGCGCGTTCAAATGCTTCAAGATCCATCCGCCGAAACATTCGCAAAATAACTCTTAGATATCGGCGATGGAAAAGTTACTATAGATGAAACTGGATGCGTAAAATTACCGACCGATTTCTGTACAATCATTGATTCGCATGATGCTCTCATGGAACAAATATTTCCCGATGCACACACTCACACACACACACACACACACACACACACACACACACACACACACACACACACACACACACACACACACACACACACACACACGCACACACACACGCACTATATAAATCATGAGTGGCTTGCAGAAGGGGTAATTTTAGCGGCAAAAATGTGGACGATGACAATTTAAATCTGAAGATACAACAGTTGTTGCCAGGGAACTTGGTATTCTACAAATCTATAGATACAGTTAGCGATGCCAGCGAAGCTGTAAATTTTCCAATAGAGTTTTTGAACTCACTGGATTTGCCAGGCATGCCACCGCATAATTTACAATTGAAGGCTGGATCTCCGATTATTTTGCTTTGTAATTTGAATCCGCCAAGGCTGTGCATCGGTACGCGATTAGTCATTCAAAAATTAATGAAAAACATTATCGAAGCCAGCATTTTAAATGGAAAGTTCCGAGGTGAAAATATATTAATACCACGAATCCCTATTATACCTACAGATGTGCCAATTCAATTAAACGTATTCAGTTTCCGATTAGATTGGCATTTGCAATGATTATCAATAAGTCCCAAGGCCAAACAATGTCTGTGGCTTAGATTTGAGCCCACCATGTTTTTCACATGGACAATTATACATGGCATGTTCTCGAGTGGGTAAACCATCCAGTTTGTTTGGGTTAGCTAAAGATTGGATTACGAAAAATATTGTTCACGCTATAGCATTAAGAGATTGATATTGTTTGTTAGTGTTACTGTCGTAATTAATTAATGATATATATATAATTTTAAGGAATAAATTAAAAAAATTAATGTTTAGTGTTTTATTATTTTTATATTCCCTCATCGTTCACAGCTCTCCATGCCTCTTTCACTCATATACCACATCCTTATACACTTACAATAAGTTAGTGATTTTTTTCTACTCTAGACATTCCCTAGAAATAATTTATATGCCAAAACAACGTTTGCCGAGTCAGCTTGTGTATATATATATATATATATATATATATATATATAATGTGTTGTGAAATAAAACTATATTGCGTTTCTCTGTAACCAAAGTTTATTTTAATTAATTACAAAACTTTTTATAATTTACATTACAGGTTTATTTTAATATGAAATCTTACCTGTAACCAAAGAAACAACACTATAAGTAACTATTTCACTCCTTTTAACGTCAATAACTTATATTCAACTTGAAATTTAATAATCAATGATAATCACGTTTGATCACATTTAATGGTGGTCACAATTAGTCTTATTTTCATATGTTTGTAACCTTCCCGCTATCACACCTGTTCTTTCGGGATAAATCAATTACAATTCAAATTATATTAAAAGAAGTTCGGCGAACATCTTTTACATCTCCCCCCTGGAGAAGATAAACAGCAACGCTATATTGATCCTCCATTAACTTTATACTATATGCCTTTATGTCGGAACTGGAACAAGTTTTGTAATATGGAAAAAACCCGATTCTGGTTTCTTAAAGCCAATATCTATTTTGTAAATTGAATTTGAAATTTTTTCCAAAATCTTAAATGGTCCTACTTTTAGTTCATCTAATTTTTTTCTGTTTAATCGATTTCCGTTTTCAACATATACCAAATCTCCTACGTTCAATTCACAAATTCTTCTGTTTTGATCAAAACGACGTTTATTATAATTATGTGATTGTATGGTTTTTTCTAAGGCCATTTTCCTATCTTGAATCAAATCATTAAGTGTTTTTTCTTTTTTCAATTCATCAGGAAGAATATCGAAATTTTTGCCTTCTAATAAATATTTTGGGGAAAAGCCTGTTACTGTATGTTCCGTTTCATTGTATCTTTTAATGCATTCGTGAGCTATGGTCGTCCATGCAACTCTGCCCTTCCTTTCATTAATCTGACATCTAATTTTGTTGATCAGAGTTTGATTTAGCCTTTCATTAAGGCCATTAGAATGTGGTGCATTGACTGCCGTAAAAACAATGGGGATATTTTCTTTATCTAAAAATTCTTTGAAATCTTTTGAATTTATGCCTGGATATTGATCAGAGAGAATCATGCCAATTTTATTATCCTGTATGACTTTTTGAACCAATTTCTTAAAATCATTTGAGCCTTGAGTTTTTGAGGTCAAAATGTAAGCGTACCGTGTGAAGTGATCGACAAGAAGATGTAAATATTTTTTTGTAGAACGAGACCCACCTAATCCACCAATGGTATCTATAGACATAATCTGAAAAGGATAAGTAGCAGGACCTAGGTGAGACAATTGTCCAAATTTAGGTGTTCCTCTTGATTTGTTTTTGATGCAGATTTCACAATTTTTACAAATTCTTCTGATATTATGTGTTAAGTTTTTCGCTGTATAGAACGGTTTAATTTTATTTTCCATTTGTTTTATACCTATATGACAATAAAGAAAATGTATTTTCTCTATAAACGTTTTACTAAATTCCTCCGAAAGCAAAATCTTTTCTTTTTTTCCAATCTTTTTGTAATAGATTTCACCTTTGAATTTCAGTTTGTTTTTATTATTTCGTATATCTTCATTTTTCCCCTGATCGTTTCGGATATCTTCTAGTTTTATTAAGTTTACAATTTTTAAACAGTCATCCTGATTTTCCTGCGGTTCCAACACTGCATTTCTACTTAAACAGTCTGCTTCTAAATTATATTTTCCTGGAGAATATATTATATCAAAATTAAACTGGGACAGATAATAGGTTAAATCTCCGAGTTCTTCATCGGTTCTAGCCTTAATATTCATTCTTTCTAGGGGCTTATGATCACAGAAAACTGTAAATTTCTTGCCCATAAGCCAATGCTGCCAATATTTTACTGCCTCTTTAATTGCCAAGCATTCTAGATAAATAGCCTTTTTTCTTTTCTGGGCTTCATTCAACTTCCTGGAAAAATATGCACATGGTTTTTCTTCTTCATTTTTCTGAGGTTGTTTCAAGACAGCCCCAATTCCTTGTAGGCATGCGTCTGTGTAAATATGTATCGGTAAATGTGGATCAAAGATGGCCAAAATCGGTTTTGAACACAGCAATTTTTTTATTGTATCAAAGGATTTTTGACATTCTGCAGACCAGATAAATTTTTGTCCTTTCCTCAATAAATTATGCAACGGATCTAAAATAATTGATATATTTGGTACATATTTTCCGTAAAAATTAATTTTTCCTAAAAATTGTCGGACATTTTTTTGTGTTCTTGGAACAGGAAAATCGTTAATAGCAGTTAAATTATCTTTCAATGGTTTAATGGTATTATCCTTAATTATATGGCCTAAATATTTTACCGAATCTTGCGCAAAGTTACACTTTGAAAATTTCAGTCTAAAGCCTTCCTTTAAAATTGCTTCTAATAATAAAGTTAAATGTTGAATATGTTCTGAAAATGTCTTAGAGAATATCAGAATGTCATCTATGTAATTTACGGTGAATTCCGAGAGCTTATGTTTTCTGATGATGCTAGATAGAATTCTCTGAAAGATTGCTGGGGACGTTTTCAAGCCAAATGGTAAACAGGTCCACTGAAAGTGTCCTTCTTGTGTAACAAATGCCGTTTTTTCCCTGTCTTCAATTTTCAAAGGAATAGACCAGAATGCTGAGTTTATATCCAGTGTTGAAAAATATTTGCAATCCCTCGTTTTAACCATTAAATCTTCAATTAGTGGGAAAGGTTGAGATTGAGGAACTACAATTTTATTTAAATCGCGAAAGTCGATGCATAATCTTGATTTTTTTCCTTCTTCTTTTTTAAATGCTAGTGTTACCGGAGCAGCAAACGGGCTATACGACTCTTCGATTAGGTTTTTTTCTAATAATTTCGAAACTTGTTGTTCTATTTCTTTTTTGTCGTCGATGGTGCATCTGTATGGTCTTTTGAAACAATATTTATCTATTAACAACTCAATTCGAGCCTCATAACCTCTTACGGTGCCTATATCGTATTTATCTTTAGCAAAAAGTGATTTATATTTATGGATTAATTCATCTATTTTAGATTGCTGCTCATAATTTAGATTATTCACCGAAATATTAAAATCAGTCAATTCTATGTGTTCATTAAAGTTTATTTTATATTCACCTATTATGTCATCCGCATTGCTGTTAAAATATTGTAAATTCTTTTCTTCATTACCATTTTTATCTGAAAAGCTGGGAATTATTTCTCTATCTTTGAAATTTATTATTTTTTCACTATCTTTCTTTTTAATTTCGTAATTTTTTTGGGTTATTTGCAGTTTTTCATTCTGAATTAGATGAAACTTTTCTATGCAATCTAATCCAATTAAAAAGTCATAATCAAAATGTTCTTCATCTATCACAAAAACATTAACATTTTTTTCAATATCAAAAATCTTAATCTTCAGAGTTACCATACCAATAACCTTTTTCACGCCATTAATCGTTTTTATCTTTACATTTTTTTTCGGTTCACTAATTTGCACATTTTTCCAGGATAGTAATTTTGAATTTATGAGGGAAACGTTAGAGCCTGAATCATAAATTCCCATAACCTCTACCTTATCATTTAGCAATAATTTAATTTTGATTAATGGCGGAACTACTAGTTTTTTGGATCACTGTCATTAAATTCTACTTCTAATTCCGAATTATTAATGCTCTTAATTTTTCCTGACTTCTGTCTTTCATTACGTTTGTTTTTAAACCAACACAAAGATTCATGATGATAACGAATACCTTTGCCTTCATTTTCACAAATTCTACAAGGTTTGTCTTTTTCGAAAACTGCAACTGACCTTTTTTCAGAATTCTTTTTATTTACTAAATGCTCAAAGCCCCTAATGATATTAAATAAATCATTGGTTTCCCTTAAGCTAATTCTATCAATTTTATCACATATAAAGTATGGCAGCCCCATAACAATGAGATCAATTAGAGTGGTCTGATCCATTAATTTATTTATTTCTAATAGAAGCCTTTCTTTTTTTAAGGCATATTCTAATAAAGAGCCTTGTAGATATTTGAATGACATAGCATACCTGACTGGCGTCCATCCCTTGTTTGCGTACGTTTTACAAAAGTTGTCTCTCCATGTTGACCAACCTGAGTTGATTGTATGTTTTATGAGCATAGAACTGTACCAATCTAGGCATGGTTCTTCTAGAAATAACCTAAGGGTTGCAATTATATCAATATCTTCTTCTATTCCCAATCGGTTACACTCACTCTCAAAAACATCCATCCATTGGTATACATTTGGGGTTTTAAGTCCAAATTTCTGTATTACAAATTTCTCTGATACATTTCTTACATTATGACTTTCAGAAGTATCTTTATTCTTCCTAGAAAGAGTTTCCATCATTTTCGCCAATGCCTGTTCAGAAATGTCAGTAGCAAGAGCCTCCTGCTGCGTTGTTACCTCCTCTAACAAATAGCCCTTAAATTGCACATTCCCCTCTTCATCCATGTAAGTGTTTTTTATTGCTTCCGTTATTGAAATAAAAACCTGCCTTTTATCGTGTCTCTTTTGTAATGTATTTTTTACTTTTTCGTAAACTTGAGTTTTTGTTATTTCTTCGTGTAGTTTTGCAGGTTGGAATTTATCTGGAATAACAAAGGTTTGCTTAACCTTACCTGTAGTAGTAATTGCAGTTATGCAAATTATATTTGTTTTTTTATCTTCAGCAGCTTTAACTTCGAATTGAAATCCCAATTTCTCCATCCTTTTTTATAGCTGTAGCTAGTGTTGTTTTATAATGTGTTGTGAAATAAAACTATATTGCGTTTCTCTGTAACCAAAGTTTATTTTAATTAATTACAAAACTTTTTATAATTTACATTACAGGTTTATTTTAATATGAAATCTTACCTGTAACCAAAGAAACAACACTATAAGTAACTATTTCACTCCTTTTAACGTCAATAACTTATATTCAACTTGAAATTTAATAATCAATGATAATCACGTTTGATCACATTTAATGGTGGTCACAATTAGTCTTATTTTCATATGTTTGTAACCTTCCCGCTATCACACCTGTTCTTTCGGGATAAATCAATTACAATTCAAATTATATTAAAAGAAGTTCGGCGAACATCTTTTACATATATATATATATATATATATATATAAAACATAATTTAATTTTTCTACCTTTTTATTACTTTGAAAGTTTTAGAATTTACCTATGTAATTCATATAATTTTATCCCTATCTGTTTTGATTATTGTAGGGTATGATTATGAAAACAAAACTGTGTCAAAAAGTCGCCATAATATAGTTGTTAATTCATTGACTGAACCTCACTAAACATAATAATAATAATAATAATAATATATATATATATATATATATATTAAATAATATATATATTAAAATCATATTTCGGTATATGATAAACATAAAAATCGCAAAATAAAAAGAATTCAGACATCCTAAATCTTAACACATGCTATTCAAATTTAATATACTCAAATTAATATTACAAGTTATATATTAAATTAGATACTATACATCATAGTAATAAACTAATTATCCAGTTAAATAAAACTACCTATCAAACCATGTAACTTATTTAATTTTTTTCTAACCTGTTTTTTTTATATTAGGGGATGATTATGAGAACAATATAGTTTCATAATGTCACCATAATATAGTTATTACTTTATTGACTGAACCCCAAGAACCTTATTTTATATATATATATAAGTTAAGCCAGGGGACCTGGCTATGTTAAGCTTAATTCCTTAGAGTAGCAATGTAAACATTGTAATTCTATAAAGGGGAATTACCCGTGCAATAAAGTCAGTTTATGTTCAGTTACGGAGGCGTTCTTATTCTAAAACCTTTTTTTTTTTTTTTTTTTTTTTTTTTTTTTTTAACTGAACATAAACTGACTATTGCACGGGTAATTCCCCTTTTATAGAATTACAATGTTTACATTGCTACTCTAAGCTTAACATAGCCAGGTCCCCTGGCTTAACTTATATATATATATATATATATATAAAACATATTTTTATTTTTTTCTACCTTTTTATTACTTTGAAAGTTTTATCCACAATCTTCATTTTTATTGCAGCTGCTGTACTAGCTACAGAACATGCTGCTGCTATAACATCTGTACCATACCAAGCTAAATGAATATGGAACAAGCTGTAATTAGTGTAAAAATAATATATCTTCCGTAGTATTCACTAGTAAATTTGTATTATAGATATTTCAGGCTTTATATATGGGTAAGGTCCTTTGATTATTCTTAGTGATTGAAGAGAACCTTTTTGTATCTTTCTTAGGATCTTGAAGTATTTTGAATGTAATTGATGGACCTAGAGATATTTATTATGTATTATCCTAGTCTTCATGTAAATGGTGAAATTTTTGATGCACTCTAGACTATCTAGTTGTATTTTGTGTATTTCTGTCCACGTACAGTGCAGGTAACTGTATACATTCAAATAGCATATTTGATAGCACTGCAGATAGAATGAAAGAAATATTTTTTGGTTTTAGTTTATTCTGTCAATATTTACGCCAGTAATGATAGTTAAGAGATAATTTAAATTTTAAAACATACTATGAAGCTATAATTACATACAAAAGCAATGCGAAATTTATGATGATTGTATCATATTGTTTAAAAATGTTTTCAAAAAATTTTAAAATATTCTTTTATATTTTAGCATTCAAATGTTATGTAAATTTACATATTTTAAAATATGATGTATATGTACATTTGTGTGTATATATATATATATATATATATATATATATATGCTAGTTTTTGTTTTTTCATGTACACATACTTGTGCATTTTGCTGTGAGAATGTTTTGTCTTTGAATGAATTCTCTGTTTGAATTTATGTCTTCTTAATTTCTAAAAATATTGAAATTATTTTGTTTTATAATTATTGACATAATTTTAATTAGGCATATTTATACTATCCCAAAATTAGGAAATGAAAAAATATGACCCGATAAGTTTTACTATTTTAGTTACCAAGATCAACAAGTATAGTTAAAATTTTATTTGTAAAATCATCCACTCAAAATTTGTGAATGTTTTCTGGTATATTGGAAATAAAAAGACTGGATATAGTGAAATCATTATTTGTTAAGTAAATGCAGCATTACATATGTAATTTAATTGTTCATATATATATATATATATATATATATATATTATATTTTTTTTTCCCTTAAAATTACATTCTGAGCATTAATTTGTGTAATTTTGTCACTGTCAGATTACGATCTTTACTTTGAAATCACTATCCTACAGTATTACAAACATCTTTATTTTGCAATCTTCTTTACAGATTTTTTATCAAGGAGTGATTTCTTTGTAAAATATAAATTTGATGAGTTTATAATAATGACTTAAATTAAAATCTTCATTAGTAAACTCAGTTTTATTATAGATTTCCTTTATTGCTATGTTAACCGTGATATATTGAGAATTTATATTTAACAAGTAGCATCATTATTATAAATGTAAGCCCCTGAATATTTGAATTATTCATTTATTGTTAATGCTGTATTTACAATTAATACATTATCTAAATCATATTGTATGCTCTTATGCATTATTAGTGTATTTATAACAAGAAATGAAGTATTCAAGTCTAATATAAAATTTCTTTAAGGTATCTTTCTTTTCCACATGAAATATGATGGTATAATATAATTTATTTTGCATTAGGAAAAAATAAATTCATGACATTATTTTTAATTAGATAGGCCAACTAATGAAATGGATTCGTGGATAAAATAAGAATTAAAGGAAGTTGTCTAAAATATTTCACATACTTCTTAAAAAGCAACAGGTTTAATTATACAACTGCATAATATGAAATAAATTTAATGTACGAGAATATAAATTTTTTTCTTGCAACACTATTTCCATTTTTGCAATCTCAAAGTTTTTTACTAGTGAATATCATGTCGTTATCAATCATTTATACTTAATAAAAAAATCTGGTTTAGAAAAATGTATTTATTATTTTAGTCTTATTAATTATTTTAGAAAATTTATTAAGTTTTATAAATTATTTTTAGTTTTGTGAGTTTTTTTAACAGTAGAAAATCACATAAAATGTTGATTTTTTAAAGATATTTATTTTTGCATGACTTAATTTTATCTTTTTTACGATTAATTATTGCTTTATGTATATAGGAGACATAAATTCTGAAATGAGTTGTTTTATAAATGTATGTCTGTGTTACGGTGAGAATGTCTTTGTAATTAAGTGTACATCCTCATGAAATTTAATGTATATATTTACATTTATATATAATTACACTGACTCACACACATATGTATTTAAATCCCCGTTAGAATAAAATGTGAGCACTTCATTTCGATGTTTGTATAGAAGTAATCAAATGTAGTTTAAGAGGAATATAATTTTGAATAAAATTTAATTAAAATTTTGAAAATATGGGATTTTTGTTAGATTTTTTTTTGTTTTTTTTTTTACACATTAATAAATGTTTACTCTCATTTACAGTTTAATTGAAGTAAATGTGTTTCACCCTTTTGAAGTATAAATATATTAAAATTTAATTACATACTGTGTTGGCAGTAAAAAAGAATGTCAAAAAATATTTTAAAACCAAACTATTATATTAGCAAACCATAATCTGAGGTCATTAAAACTACCCAGGTTCCTTGCATGTCTGCTTGAGGGAGATGAAAACATTGATCAGGAAAGTAGACATTGGTTCTAAGACTGAAGGATTACTAAAAAGCTATGAAAACAGAAGTTGTTATAAGGTATTATTGAATGATTATTCATATTTAAATTTTTTTCATCAATAAAATTATCATTTTATTCTTCTAAACTCTTATTCTTATCACAACAATGCATCGGTTTTTCTTCGGAACAACAGCTCCTGGATAAGGCCTATTTCGAAAGGTTATGTGACCATCATATTATAAAACTCCCCCCCCCCCTTCCTTCAGAACAACCCGTCATTTTCAGTTAAAAAGGGCCTTGATTAGCCTTGTGTAATCCTTACTTTCAACTCCCGTTCATTTTTGTGTGATAAATAAACAAAAATTGGCCACGCCCAGGAGCTGCTCTTTCAAAATTTCACCAATTTATTTACATGTTAATAATCCAGAATTGGGACCTAACCCTATCGATTTCCCTGATACTTAAATATTTTTTCCTAGATTTATGTTTTTGAACTAAGATACTTTACATAACGAAACATCTTTGTGATTCAACCTTAACATCTTTCTATTGTGTTGAACTGCAAAACAAACTACGCAAATATGAAAGCATGATTGCTGATAGGGTTAGAGATCAAATGATTATCAGTCATATTCTGGTTATAAATCTTCTTCTTCCTCTTAACTCCTGTGTGCCGCTAATCCTGGAGTTGCTGTCCCGGTCTAGCGAGCCCATTGGTCTCTGTCCCTTGCCATTCTTCTCATCTCTGGGATGAGGTTAGTCCTCTTGCTGCACCCAGTTTCCCAATGTAGTCGGAGTACAAACATCTGGGTCTGCCACGAGGACGTCTTCCAGTCTAGCTTCAAAAAACCACCTGGCCTTTCGGGTATCGTTCATTCTACATATACGCCCGAACCACCTCAATTGTTGCTCCTCCAGGATGTCCCGCACTGATCTTACTCCCAATTCCTCGGAGATCCTGTCATTTCTAATACAGTCCCTCCTGGTTTTGCCAACTATTCTTCAGAAGAATCTCATTTCAGCTGTTACCATCTTGCTTGCATGTTTGTCAATGGTAGTCCAGCTTTCAGATCCATACAAAAGCACAGGTAGGAAAACAGATTTAAATATCCTAATTTTAGCCTCTCTGCTAACTTCATGTTTCCCAATGACAGTTTAGGATATGTGGTAGTATAGTCCATTGGCCTTCATCACCCGATTTAGAACCTCCTGGTCTATTTTGCCATCTTTGCTCATGACTGTCCCTAGATACGTGTAGGCGTTTGTTGTTTCTAGGAGTTCGCCATTACAGAATATCCTAGGCTCCAGATCTTCTCATCCCACACACATAATTTTGCTTTTTGCTGGATTTATGCTCAACCCTCTTAGCCGGAGTTCCTCATGCCATTCGTTTAATGATGTTTGCAGAGCTTCCTGGGAACCGCAATCAGTACTATGTCGTCTGCATAGATCAATGCCTGAGCAAGCACTGGTGTTAGATTCCAGTACTCCACCACAGCTCTCGGAGTTATTCTTTTGCAGACCTTCCATACCTCATCCATAAGAAGGACAAAGAGCAGAGGACTAACGCTGTCCCCCTGCTTTACTCCTTTATAAAAGTGAAAGGGTTGGGATGTTTGACCGTTTGACCGGCCTCACTATGCCCTTTGTTCTAAATATTCTTGTATATACCTTATATACAACTGAGGATAGACAAATCAGCCTATAGTTTCCACATTCACTTTGACTGCCCTTGTTGTGTATAGGGACTATGATATTATTCTCCCATTTTTGTGGTAAATGCTTAGAGTCCCAAACTCTTTGAAAAAGCATTTGGAGGTACTTCACCATTTCACTCCCACCATATTTGGGTATAAATGTATTCTGGGGCTATACCGTCTGGTCCTGGAGCTTTTCCTAGCTGGATTTTACCAACAGCTAACGCCACCTTATCTTCTTCAATCGCATCGTTCATGTCATCTGGGTAGGCATCATCCGTTCTCCCTCTTCTTCGGCAGTCCCAAAAATTGCTATTTTGGCGTTCTTCCATGCTAAATTTTCCCTGGAAGAACTGCCTCCAGACCAAGTATTTCCTTTTCCTCCGTCACCATCCTCCCTTGTGCATCCTTAATGCTCCTCACAGGCTTTGACTTTTTTCCTCTCTAGGCCTTGGTGATGTGCCAGAACTTCCTTTCATTTTCCCTATAGTTCTGCTCTAGTTCTCGGCCAAACTCCTCCCAGGTCTTCATTTTCACAGATTTGACTACTCTTTTACTTACTCATTCCTGTTCCCAACATATTCTTCCCAGTGAATGTGTAGTTTTGTCCTGTTGTATGTTTTCCAGGCCTCCTTCTTGAGCTTCACTACCCTTTTAACCTCGTCATTCCACCATTTTGTCTTCTTGGTAGAAGACCTTATTTTCTAGGTGTTACATACTTCGGACGCAGTGTCGAGTATGCATTTCTTTAATTTCACTCCAAAGAATGTACAGCTCACTGTCTGCGTTTACTTCCTGGAGGCGTCTCTCGTGCAATTTTGCACTTATCTGTTTTGCATCTATCCTCAACTTGCCCACATCTATCCGGCTGTACGCTTTACTGAGCCTCTTTCTTGGTCTGTCTTGTATCTGCAACAAGAAGTTAGTGGTCTGTACTTAGTTCTGCGCCCCTTACGACTTGATATCAGTGAAGAACCTTCGGAGATCTCGGTCTATTATGAAGTAGTCTATAATACTTTCCCTCAAGCCATGCTCTCCTCTACTCTCAAATGTAATCTTATGAATCCTTTTGTGTTTGAACCACGAGTTGCCTATAAGCATGTTATTCTCTATAAAGAATTCTATAAGCCTTTTTACATTACTATTACGTATATTTTCACCTCCTCAGGGGCCCATTACACCATGTGCATTAATGTTGTTATTTTCCTTTCTAGCATTCAAGTCTCCACAGATAAGTACCATTCTGTTTTTGTTTCTGGCATTGTCAACTGTCCTTTGGAGGTCTTCATAGAATTGGTCCTTGTCAACGACTCCAGTGTCCTCAACCGGGGCAGACACTTGTATAGCAGTAACTTGCCAGCTGACAACTCTATATCCATTGCTATTATTCTTGATGAAATTGGTGCCCAGGATTCAACTCTACTATACATTTCCTCAATCATCACGAAGGCAATTCCTTCCTTCACTTATGGTAACGCCGGAGTACAATCAATTGTATCCGTCAGGCTATGTTTGGTGTCCACTTCCTCTCTTCTTTACCTCACTCAATCCCATTAGGTCAACCTTATAGGATTTCATTTTCTCAACCAACTCCTTTTCTTTTCCCGTGAGTGATCTTATGTTCCAAGTGGCTAAACGTAAGTCCTTGTCCCTGCCGCGTCCATAACCATTAGGCTGTCCAAATCCGAGGCTGCATTGATTGCTTTGAATCGGTTATACTCCATTATGAGTGATTAGCCCAGTGATGGAGGCCCCTTACCCAGGGGCAACGGGTTCCTGGCTTTATTCAGGAGCCAGGGACCTTAGACAGGTTGCCTTCGCTACGGCTGAGGAGCCCCATCTGCCCCTTGCACCTATTGTTATCGGCTCCATGCTAGTGCTGATGCTACTGCTGCCTCACACCAGGGATATTTATCGACCTCCCAGTCTAGATCCGCTGTGTTCTGTCAATAGCAGGGCCACCTCTAGCAGGATCTGGTTCTTCACCGCGCACGGACGATGTATGACCTCATAGGTCTCTCCGCTAATCCCCTGATGCTGAAGGGGGACCAATCCACAGGTCAACCCTGTAGAAGGTACTACCCCCCTCAGCCCCTTGACCCCTGGTTATAAATCAAATTTTTATAATTAAATATAAAAGGATTTTTTGTAAGCTAGAAATCTAATTCTATCAGCCTCTAATTCTAATAAAAGCCTCTTTAAGTATTTAAAATTGTAAGTTATCGTGTTCTTTTTATTTTAACCATGTCTACTTGTCTCACAATAGGGAAAATTTTGATTATTCAGAATTACCTAAATTTAAGAACACGAGTGTATCCACAAATAAATTTGTGAATACGGAAAAATTCACAAAATGTGTTGTACATTTTTTAAAAATTAATTATTGCAGAGTAAATTTTTAATTTCTTTTCGGATTTCTCCATATTGATATATATTGTTAGGTTAACCCTGTTTACATGATTACATGATAAATCCCCTAATATCGTGTTTAAGGCGGATTATTAGGTAATTTGGGATGCTGAATTATGAAATAGTATCGATTTGATGAATTGATACCTTACTAGTTAATCACAAAATCGATATCATTTTGATAATCAGCACCTTCTATAACCTTATAGCCAACCCACATAATAAATCGATACATCGATTTATCATAAAATTTTCCCTATTAATTTATTTGCATTTACAGAAGAAGTTGCGAATACGATATTATCACACCTGAGAATACAAATTTATTTGTTTTCTTATTTACAAATATTGTGGTGTAAATAAATCTCTATTCATATTCACATAAAAATTAAATAATAAATATAAATATGCCCAACTCTGCTAGTGCAGCTGGTCCCCACTGGAAGTTAGACAATACCCCATTAACTGTAAAGGGCCTAAAAGGTGAAATATTATTGCAATAATAGGCTGATAATAATAATGTGAAATTGGCTTTTGTATCCACTGGAGGATCCAGGAGGAGGGGGGGGGGGGCGTGGGGGCTGCAGCCCTCCCGCTTGGCAAATTTTTCTTCATTTAATGATAGAATTTAACTCAACTAAAGAAGTAAGGGAAAGAACAAATGATATGCACAACTAGTAGAATTTTAGTTTTGGGAAAGGAATATACAAGTAAAAAAGCTGATTTGCAGATGCATAGATAGGATTGTAGGGCTCCAACCCCTCCACCCCCCCTTCGGGACTGCAGCCCTTCCCTTTACAACTGGCTGGATCCGCCTATGTTTGTATCTGAGTCGCACTCCCTACAAGAACAAAAAACTAATAAACCTACTAACTACCACCACTTGTAGCAGCTTGAGCCCCCTTTTTTATGGCTAGGTTACTGACTAAAATATTTTTTTCCCTTTGCATTGATGTGGATCTATGAACATGTCGGGTTTCTCCAACGAATAATTTAAATTTAAGTATTTAGAAGATTTATTTTTATTTAGTGTTTGTCTAATTTCAAAAAAAAAATCAGATCTCACTTTTCATAAGGAGATAATTAAAAGTAAAAAACTACTCAAGGTAAAGAATAATATTCTTTACACTCAAGGTAAAGAATTCTGAATGAAAAGAATGCTTTCTTTACATGTTAATCATCACATCTAACTTGAAATTTTCGATCAATTAAAGATACTAGACTAGATATAATATAGAGAAACCCATGGTTATCGAATGATAATACAAGAGTAGTTAGTAAAAATGACAGATACTACACAGATGCTAAAGGCCATGAACGAGATGGAGCTTAAAAGCTGACATTGTGGAGTCCCGCTCCCTTCTCAGGGATATCAGACAAAAATGCAAGTTTGGACTTGCCCGAAAGTTCGGCCTTTTTCCTGAAACCAAACCACGGCCAAAACTAGGTTTTTCGGGCGAAACCGTAAGTTAGGTCCGTCTCTAATAAAAACCCGTTTGAGCCTATGCTTGTCAAATGTATTGACCGGCAAAAAAAAAAACACATATAACAAAAGTTCAATCCTCATTTTTAAGACTAATAACGACCTAACAACCCTACATTTCAAAAGAGACGTGTTCCGAATGTGACATGACATTCACAATAAGCTGCATCTCTACACTGGAGGATCAAATTTTAAGATTAGTCAACACGTTTTATCCAGCATTCAAAGGCGTCCGCAGGATTTCGTCTAAGGGCGCAGGTTGGTCAAATTCTTATGTCTGGAGGAAGGGTGACCTTGTGAGGCTGTATTAATTTTTCAAATAAAACTTTATTGATCTTTAAAAGTTAAAATGTTTGTTTATATAATGCCTTAAAAATTTATTAAATGAATTCGAATTTATTTAATTTGTAGTTTTTTGTTATCAAAATTTCTGGGGGGGGGGGCAGCTGCCCCCTACTACGGACGCCCATGGCAGTATTCAATGCTCTAAAACTTAGAATAGAATAGAATAATGTTTATTCCAAAAATATAAATTACAATTACAATTGTAACATTTTTAGGGCTTGGTTCACAGACCGTTAGCCAGGAATCTTACTTCTAATGGATCAATCACAATTCTTAGCTAAGCAAACATTTTAAGAAAAAAAGAGGGGCTTACTGTAATCTATATTAAACCGGAAAATTACTATAATCTAAAATAAATTTGATTCTACACGTATGTATATAATTCTTTAATACCTATTACTATAAACTTATAATCTAGTTCATCATTTTTTTCAGAAAAGGTAAAAATATTGATGAAATTGAAACGCAACACTTCATAGTTTATTCAATAATAAAATTCCTTAATAAGTTGAGATCTATAATTCCATGCGATTTTACAGTATTTAATTAAACTCAACCAATTTTTTCCATTTAAATATTCTATTAATTCTTCATTATTTAATTGATTTTTATGAAAACATTGTTTACGTATTTCAGATAATATTGTACAGGAGGCCATAAAGTGTTGCGTATTTTCGATTTCTTTGCTATTGCATAGTGAGCTTATTTGTGTTTCATCTTCCTTATTAATTTTATAACTTAAATCTGAAAGTTCGCCTCTTGCTTTTAAAACTCATTTAATATTATTAAGGTTTTTAATACAAAATAAATAACTTTCTTCTAAATTATGAGATAGCTGTTTGTACAATAAATATTTTATTGAATTATTCGTCTTTTCTATTAAATTATTACAAAAGGATTGTTGCAACTTATTTCTAAGCAGTAAAAATAAATCTTTTAGGTTATTAGTAGGTATTATCTATTATAATAATTATTATTAGTATAGTATCTATTATAATTTCTTGTTCTAAATTGAATCTCCGTATCAACTTTTTTAAATCATGCACCCGAAATACATTATTTTTGAACACCTCATAGCCAAAAATTTAGGTAATCTATTTTCATTCATATTTAAAACGTCTATAGTATATTTGTGATGGAGTTAAAAAGTATAGAAAAAAATGGGTTGTATTTTGGTCTCTAGATATATTATATAACGTGGAGTATATTCTTCTTCTTCTTATTTCCTGTTGCCAGCACTGCGGGGGCATACAAATTTTGGCCATTCATCCCGATCCCGGCTGAGAGGCTTCACCTCCTGCCAAGACTTGCCAGCCGCTCTGCATTCCTCTTCCAAGTTCCTCCGCCAGGTCAGCCTCGGTCGCCCTCGTTTCCTCGAGCCTTGGGGATTCCAATCCAGTGCCGTCTTTTCTATGGCCCCATCTTCTTTTCGGAGCGAGTGACCCATCCACCTCCCTTTTCTTTCTTCCTCTATAGGCTGCTGTCTGGCTATGCTTCATAGTTCCTTGTTTTCAACCCTATCCTGCCATCTCACGCCAAGGATACGTCTTAGGCATCGGTTGATGAAAACTTGGAGCTGCTTCATGATTTTAACCGTGCTTTTGCAGGTTTCACAGCCGTAGAATAAGGCGGTCTTTCCATTAGATTAAGAGATTTTGATCTTTGTGTTATTCCATACGGCGTATAGTTGAACGAAGGCCGCATTTGCTTTCCTCAATCCAGTCTTCAATTCTTCTTCCACGCCACCTTCTGTTTCAACAATGCTCCCAAGGTACGTATACGCTCTAACCAGCTCCGCAATGCGACCGCCTACTTGACGGACCTCTTGGGACAACGCATTAAGCCTCATTTGTTTGGTCTTCTCGGCGTTTATTTTGAACCCTGCTTACTTTCCTACTGCTTCCAGGCTCTTCAACTTGGCTTTCATGTCTGTGTAGCGGTGTGCAAGAAGACAGACGTCATCGGCAAAATCGAGGTCTTCTAATCTGCTATTTAAACCCCAATGTATATTGTGATAAGTTAAATAATTTTCTTACTAAATAATATAGTAACTTTTCTACATCATCAAATTACTGGTGTCCACATACTTGTGCTCCATTACCGATAATTGACCTAAATACTGTGTTAAAAACTTGCGTTTTTGATGGATAAGACATTTTGTTATTGTATATGAAATTTTTCCAGACTGTGTTGATTCCTGTTTTAGCTTTTCCCAATTTTGTACTTATTTAATGGCAATGTGCAGCCCAAGTTAATCCCTAAATATTTATAGTTCTTTACTACCTCTATTATTTTCTTGTTTATGAACCAATTTTCTTGTTTTCCCAACTTTCCTCCATTCCTAAAAACTATTATTTTGTGATTTATCTAAATTTATATTCAATTGCCATTTTGCACAGTATTTTTCTAAATTGTTTATCACATATCCCAATGTATTTGGATCGGATGCCAACACAACGATATCGTCTGCATACGCTAAAAGTCTGATGTTCTTTCCATTAATCCAAAGACCTCCCCAATTTCATCCTCCAGATCATATATATAGCAAGAAAATAAAAATGGACTCAATATACAACCCTGTTTAAGTCCTATATTAACCTCAAAAAAGGATGTCAACCCTTCTTTGCACCAGACCGTTCCCTCTACATCCGAGTGTAGTCCCTTAATAATGTTCATTATTTTTGTGGATATTTTTAATTGATATAATTTATATAGTAATGCCCTTCTATCGATTCTGTCAAAAGCTATTGAAAAATAATGAAGAATGCATAAACTTTTCCTCTTTTTGTACTAGTTATATTGTTAGTTTCGGCCCATTGGAACAATCTTAGCTGCAATATTTCAGTAAATAATTTTCCCACGGTATTAATTAAGAAGGATATCCCTCTATAATTATTCGGATTACTCTTGCTTCCCTTTTTATAAATAGGATAGATTAGATATATAGATAGGTTAAATGATTTTTTTATTTTGAAAAGCAAACGTTTCGATCCTTGTGGATCTTCATCAGGACAAAAATAAAACAAATATATGAGTATCTGCGCTAGAAGATGACAATTAAATGAATATTTTACAAAACCGACAATTATATAAAAGATGGTAAGCATTATACATGAATATTTAAATAAGTAGCTGGTTAGAAAGATAAAATGAAATCTGATATTTACCTTCTGAGTCTAGAGTAATACAAAGTCTGAGAGTATAATAAGTTGAGAGGTAGTGGTAGGGGGTTAGTTTGCCGACTCTAACCTATCGTAAAGAATAATAGTTGACCATCTCTCACCATTAGGATAGATTATTGATTTTTTAAACTCCTTTGGAATTTCAGCGGTATCATAAATTTGATTAAATATATCTAATAGTGTATTTAAGAATATTGCTGTTGCATCTTTATAAAACTCGTACGATAATCGATCTAGTCCGGGTGTTTTATTTAGCTTAGATTTAATAATTATATATTGTAATTCTTTTAATTTGAATGGTGCATCCATTTCACTATTATATACAGGGTGTCCCGAATTTAAATGGCAAAACTTCAGGAACTTATAGGGGACCGAAAAACTAAGACAAAAAGTCCTTTAGAGATTTGCTCGTTTTTGCTTAGTTTTAGAGAAAATCGCAAAAAAAGAATCAAACAAGTTTTCATTTTTATACTTATTTATTTACATTTATATTTATGTTATGTTCTTTTTAATGTAAATATTGCTCAAAATGTTGTCCTCTTGCACCAATGCAAGCATTACATCTAGCACTCACTAGATAAATTGCAGCTAAACATTGTTCTGATGATATTTGGTGCACTACATCTATGATTCGGTCTCTTAATTGCTCTCTTGAGTTGATTGACTCCGAATAAACTTCCTGCTTCAAGGCTCCCCATACGAAGAAATCCATGGTGTCATATAAGGTGATCTGGGTGGCCAAGGTACTACTCCTCCAGGTCCAATCCATGGTTGTGGATAATTTATATCCAGCCAAGCTCGAGCAGCTCTGCTATAATGAGCTGGACATCCATCGAGTTGGAACCACATTTCAATCCGCTGTTGTAAGGGAATGTCATCTAAATAATTAGAAAAGTCGTTCTCCAAAAAATGTGTAAATGTGATTCCATTCAATCTTTCAGGTAAAAAATATGGTCCCACCAGTAATCCGTTCCAAATTCCAAGCCAAACGTTAATAGCAAATTCATGCTGAAACCTATTCTCTCTAATAGCTCTGGGATTTTCAAGAGCCTATACATGATAATTTCTTTGATTAACAATTCCTCCTTTTGTAAAGGTAGCTTCATCGGTCCATATAATTTTTAATGGAAATAAATTATCATCGCGAATTTTTTCAAGAAACCAGTTACTAAAATTCAATCTCTTGACATAATCTAGAGGTAATAAATTCTGAACTTTTTGAAGATGGTATGGGTAGCGATTATCACCTTTCGAAGTTCGTCATATTGCTTGCCGCGATATTCCTAATGCAGCAGATGCTCTTCGGATGCTAGTCTCAGGATTGTTATCGAAGTGGCGTTGGACACAATTTCTTCACCGATAATCTGCTCTTATTGCTGCCTGGAATTGGTCGCCTTCGTTACGTATTAAGAATGACCCAGTCTCTCGTAGTCTATTAAAAGTTAACGAAAAGACTCGTCGATTAGGCACTCTTCTATTTGGAAATCGGCGCGCATACTCCCGCACCGCTTCTAAAGCATTACCGTTACAGAAACCATACACAAAAATCATATCAGCATATTCAACATTAGAATATGTACGCGGCATTGTGGCCGATGCTATTCACAAAAAAATATCTGAGTAACTGACTGAAGACTGATTTAGGAATTATAATCCTAGAAGGAAGCCAAAATGTAAACAGATAAAAGAATGTAAAGGATAACATTAAGTGTTTATATTCTTCACTGCCTAGCCTGACGAACTTTGAAAGGTGATAATCGCTACCTATAACATTTTTGTTTTGTTTCTTTTTTTGCGATTTTCTCCAAAACTAAGCAAAAACGAGCAAATCTCTAAAGGACTTTTTGTCTTAGTTTTTCGATCCCCTATAAGTTCCTGAAGTTTTGCCATTTAAATTCGGGACACCCTGTATAACCGGTTAAATATATGGGATATCTATTACAAGTGTGTGTTTATTAAAGACTTATCCTTAACCCGTTCATTCCTAAATACTCACAACCAAATCATTGCGGATACAGGAAACAAAATTGTTGTCATGGACCGCGCAGATTATAATGATAAAATAACTCTTCTCTCTGACGAAAACACTTATCGGCCCACCAAACGTGACCCCACACCTTCTCTCTCTATAATAACAAATTCGATGTTGTATGTATTTCACGATGTTTTAAATTGTTCAACTGGTAACCGGAATAAGTATTGTTTACATGAAAGATCAGAGGATTCAGACGCATTGTTTATTCTACTGCTTGGCTGGACTATTGTTATAAACATTCAGTACACGTCTAGTTGTTAACTAAGACGGTGCCATTTTTTTTCTCTGTATGCTATCGTCAAACTAATTATTAGTGATCAGATTACATTAAACTTATAGACGGTGATTCAATAATACAGAGCCCGGTCAACCGTTGAGGATTTGAGGATTCCACCTTATTCCAACTTCATTGGCGACCCAGGCACACAGAACTCATCATACGTTCGTAAAAATTCATTTTAATTGCAAATAGATGACTAAATGGATAAATAAACAATTTATCCAACTTCATAGTATAAATTTAACCTTTTACGTTATTGAATCTAAATCTATACTTGGATATATGAACAAATCATGCAAAATTGTTATTTTTCAAGATAATTGTATATTAGTCCATGGACAATCCATACAAGCTTAAACATATCCATATTATTTCTAAAATTAAAAATAGAAAGTCACATTTAAGAATTAATCAAATAACTGGCCAGTTGACTAAAGGAACCACATTGTTTAATGTTAATTTTGTATTAAGGCTCGATCCGCCATTCCACTAAAATACAATTGTTTACTTAAAACGGGTATTTATAAGAAGTTATTAGGTTTAAACCAAAATTATTGAAAATAATATTACTTATATTTTTAGTTAGAATTAGGTTTTTTATTTGTATTGATTGTGTTAATAGAAAGAAAGGATTTATTTAATATATAAAAAAAAAAAAAAAATCAGAAGAATCAAAAATTATTTTTTCGTTTCATTCACAAATATGTTTCAAGTGTGCACAAATAAAACTCAGTAAAATTAATCTACTTAATTTTTACTGATTTCCTCTTTCCATTTATTTTAATTGTAATCTTAACTTCTCTTTTTCTCCTTATTTTAATTTTCCTTTATATAAGAGAATGAAAGACGAATCAGCCCTTATAAAGTAAGAAGGTTTGCGGTTAATATCTGTTTATACCGCCACTTCCCCATACAAGCTGTCTAGCTGCCGACCTCTCCGGTATTGTTCTTAACAACCTACTTGATTCCGTATTACTTAAAGTCCCCAATGATATTTTTTTTCATTAAAAAAATTTCCTCCTGATACTCAATCCTAACGTTATTACTAGTGATCGACCGAAGTTTCGGTTTCGGCCAGTTTCGGCCGAAAAACCTGGTTTCGGCCAAAAATTGGCCGAATCTTCGGCTAGGCCGAAACTAGCTCCTGTGTCTGATATCTCCAAGAAGGAAGTAGGACTACACGATATCAGCTTGTAAGCTCGATCTCTTTCATGGCATTTAACACCCTTGAATTTAAAAGTGGGAATTATCTGTTATTTTAGATAATTACACTTGTATTCTATTTCGATAGAAAATAGATTTTTCTCTTTCTTTTGGTACTTTACTTGATCGAAAATTTTTAGTTGGGTGTGGACACAAAAAAATTGAGAGTGACAAACTGACATGTCCTCGTAAATCACATCAAGTCTTAACATGTAATGAAAGCATGCTCTTGATACAGAATTCTTTACGTTAAGTGTAAAGAATAGTATTTATTCTTTACCTTGAGCGTTAAGAACCTTTTTGTGCTTTTAATCATCTCCTCACTAATAATGAAATTTGTTTTCTAAAAAGAAAGATTAACATAAATAAGAATATATAATAAATTAGTCGACATGTCCCCAGATTCAATTCATAATTGAAAAAAATATTTTAGTCAGTAACTTTGTTGTCATTAAAACTTGCATCAAATGGTGGTAGTAGGTTTTGGTCTTTGTTCTTGTATGGAATGGGAATCAGATGCGTCAAGTTTTGGAAAAGACCTGGAAAAGACTTAAACCTCCACCACCTATTCTTAGATTTTCAACAAACGTAGGACTCCAATGACAGGGAGAGGCTGATAGATGACCTAATAAACATGGGAATACCTAAGAAACTTGTGCGGTTGGTGCGAATGACAATGGCAGGATCGAGATGCCGTTTTAAGTTACAAGGAGAACTCTCCAAGGAATTTACAGTGCGATCGGGATTGAGACAGGGAGACCCCCAGGCCTCTCAATGGAAATGACCGTAAGAGGAATACGAACCAACCCAGGAGGAACCATCTGCAACCGAATCACGCAGCATTTGGCATACGCGGACGATGTGGCGCTGATGTCAAGAACTATCCCAGCACTTTCAGGTACCCTTGAGGAATTCGAAAGGGCTGCAGCAGCGCGGGGCCTTAAGATTAACGAGCGCAAGTCGGCATACATGCTTTCCTCTACCGCTCAAAATGTGCAGCGAACGGAAGAACTCAGATTGGGAGAGCATGCCTTTCCGGTATGTCACGATTTCAAGTATCTAGGATCGATACTGACAGAGGACAATGACATGCACACAGAAATCAAAGCGAGGATAGCAGCTGGAAACAGGCAATATTATGCTGCCCAAAAGGCACTGCGGTTCAAGATACTGTCTAGAAGGGCCCGAGAGTTAATTTACAAAACTATAATAAGGCCAATCGTTACGTATGGTAGCGAAACATGGGTGTTATCCCGAGAAAATGAAAGGATGCTTGCTATATGGGAAAGGAAAATCCTCCGGCCCAGTATACCAGAATGGACAATGGAGGATAAGGACGAATGCAGAACTTAAACAGCTCTACAACTCTCCAGACCTGGCACACGCACGCACACGCACGCACCCACGCACGCACCCACGCCCGCACGCACACGCGCACGCACACACACACACACACACCCACACACACACACAGACCATTTCGCGGGACTTGGTTATTTGGACTCAGGGGACCCCAAAACGTGTATTTCCGTTGAAAACCGGAAGTCGAATTTTTTCACGATCGCAATACTTCCACTTACTATATATTTCATATATAGGTAAGTGAAAGTAAAAATAATTAGGTACTTACTTGTGCTGCAGTGGGCATCAATTTGTGATTTCCTCTCACATCCAATATTTTTATCACAAGATTTGCAAAACACTACACTACCATCCCTTTTGAGTCAGGATATCCATCCCGCAATTTGCGAAGACACACCTCCAATTTTTGGCATTTTAAGTAACAATATACTCGACAGAAGCTAGATTGACAGTGACAGAACGATGAGAATTAAGAAACAAAATGTAAACATCCAGGAACTACTGAGCCCTTAGTTCTTGGAGATTGGAGGTTCCCTTTATTTTTTTTCCTATGTTTCCTTTCCGTTTTTTTTTTTTTATTCCTATTCCTAATTTCCATTTATTTTTCCACTAATTTTTTGTTGTGTATTTAAAAAAATTAAAATTTGAAATAATCTTTTTTCTTCAAATTATAAAATGATGCAATTTCTTGCAATAAAACTTCAAAACGTGCAATTTCGTGCAGTAAACCCCAAAACGTGGAATTTCGTGCAGTAAACCCCAAAACGTGCAATTTCGTGCAGTATAAAACTTCATTAAAACATCCCATTAGGCTTGATTCGGAGAAGTAACTTGAATTCGCTTTATTCTGACTTACCAATAAAAAGATGCAATTGCACGGAAATCCGAGCTCTACTCATTAGACATGATAATTTTAATCAAAATTGGTAGAAGATCAAAAAAAAAAAAGTAATTAGTTGAAGGAATTTATAAAATAAAGTTTCACCTTCGCTTACTCAATTTCGATTAAAATTATGCTGTTTCATCTCAGTTCATTCCAGCAACCTCAAATACCTGATTTCAGTTTCGTACGACAAATCTTTTCAAAGCTAGTCTGTTCAAACACACACACATAATTTTTTGGGAGTTGGTTTCTTGGACTCAGAGGACCCCAAAAAATGTGTTTCCGTTGAAAACCGGAAGTCGAAATTTTTTACGATCGCAATACTTTCCCTTACTATATAATTCATATATAGGTAAGTGAAAGTAAAAAAAACACTTATCTGTAACATTGCCTAAACAATTGTTCTTGCAACTTATCACAACCTCTTCCCGCTACTTTCCAATACAGATCTATCCCATATATCCCCCCATTCTCTCCAACAAAATTAGAAAATCCTTATCCAGTTTCCCACACATACGCCTAGTATTAAGAAATAACAACAAATCTGTATACCAAACTAAAAGACCCCGTACCACTTCTAGAAAAAAAAAATAATGTAGCTTATCGCATCCAGTGCTCCACGCCTAATTGGAAAAGTCACCGCCGGGGAGAGCAAGGGGACGCCCCCCCCCAAAGTAAAAAATTAAATAAAAATAGGTTTCCTATCCGAGTATAACCAATCGAACTAATTGCAGCATTGCTATTGATTGATTATACCCAATTTCTCCATCTGATACATTATTTTCACAGATTGACACTTTCTCGCTTTTTTAAAAGCATCGTATATTATTGTATATTTGATGAATTATATTATTTTTATTTCAGCTTGAAATTTATTGTTTTATGAATTCTTTAACAAAATAGGATCTCGGAAATAGTCCCCATTTTTTTTTAAACTAAGCAGCTCGATACTTCTTTGCATCAACTCGATGAAGCTTATAGAAGTTGATGGAAAACATTGAAATTAGTAGGATCAGGACCAGAAGGAGAAGTTGGATAAAATTCAATCAAGAAATTTCGGCACAAATCCTTCAACATGAATCCTCAGCAAATACCGGTATTCTAAATGAGACATAAATTGATAAGTTTTAAGAGACTATACCTTTAACATACATCGTTGGAAGAGAAATAAAATGTCAAAACAGTTTTTTTTTTTTTAATTTTTAACTTTTAGCCTTTCTAATTCCTACCTACTCTATCTAGGAGAATGTTGAGCCCACCCCAATAATTTGGTGCTGGTGACGCCTATGGCAATAGTTGTTATATTGGCGAAACCAAAAATTATTTTAAAAAACGGATTTACAATTCAGTATTTCCAAGCGTAAATCGTTAACGTCTAAATTAGCAAAACATGCCATTGCCCATAACCATTCCTTTGACTTGGAGAACCCCTCCGTATTAGCTACTGTACCTAACCATGATTAACGACTCCCTCTCCATCAGATAAACGAATCCATATTCATCCATCTGGAAAAAATAACCGTGTAAACCATAAAGTAGATAAAGAGATAATTTCATCCACTTACTCTAACATCTTCCGCATCCTCAAACCCTAGTTTCGATTTTATAGATATCCGCAATTATCTTTGTACCTCTATATTATTATTATCTTTATTATTGTATAACTTCCTTATATATAATTTTTCATTTTTTATACATTGCTACCCTGTATATAATCTCACTTTTATATTATTATTGAGTTCAGATATAACAATTTGTATACTGTACCACCTATATTGTTAGTTTTTTAAAATTTCTTTTTAATTTTATTTTCACTAAGGAGGAGGTCATCAACGTATTTACGGATAAAAATTATGTCTGTTGGAAATAAGGGAATAATGGAGTTTAGTAGGTGATTAAGTACGATGTTGGCTAGGTCTGGAGCTAGTGGGTTGCCCATGGCGAGTCCTGATATTTGTTTGAAAAATTGTCCGTGGAAGGTTAGGTAGCCGGAGTTTCCACCCGCAATTAAGTTGTAGGGGTTCTAGATATGTTGAGCGGTTTAGGCAAGGGTGTGATTCAATAATCTTCAATGATCTTTAATAATAATAAAAATAATAATAATTGACAACTGGTCCTCCATTGAACCACACACTTTCCTAAACCGCTCAACATTTCTAGAATCCCTACAACGGCTACCTAACCATTTTTCAAACAAATATCAGGACTTGCCATGGGCAACCCACTAGCTCCAGACCTAGGCTACATTGTACTTAATGACCTACTTAACTCCACCATTCCCTTATTTCCAACAGACATAATTTTTATCCGTAAATACGTTGATGACCTCCTCCTTGTCCTTAATCCAAACAAAATTCTAGATATCCTATCCGCATTTAATTCTTACCACCCGCGCCACCAATTTACCGTATAATGCGAAACCAATAATTCCTTACCTTTCCTATACCTCCTTTTAATAATTAATAATTACATGATAAACATTTAACTGTCATCTTCTAACATGGTTACTCATATATTTGTCTTATTTTAACCCTGATGAAGATCCACATGTAGGGCTCGAAACGTTGGCAATTAAAAATAAAAAAAGATCAAACTGTAAATCCTGACTAACAATCAACCTATCGTAAAGAAAAACATTTGACTATTACGCACCTCTAAATTGGAAAAAAAAAAGTTAATGGCTTTAAGAAGATGACCAGGAATCAGCTTATAACGCTCTGAAGCAGGCTTTAACATTTAACATAAAGTCCTCAGAGTAGTATCGGACATACTATCTATAGTATGTGGTGATAACCGTGGGGGGGGGGGGGGGTACAATAGTTGAAGTTTTCATTTGGAACGATAGGAAATATATTCCCCGTTTTTATTTACACTTTTTATTTTATTAGGGAATTAAATAAACATTTCCCTAAGTAGAGGATTGGTTTCATTATAGCTTGAGATATTTTTTGTCAATTTTAATCTTGGTCGTTTCTCGTGTTTTCAGCCTAGAAAAATCATATCTTTAGCCTAACAATGGTTTTCTTTCATATTTTTTTTCTATGGCTCGCATGTCTAGCGCCCAGTGGCAGAAAGTAGATATGTAACAAAGGTATAGTTTACGAAGGTGATACCCACATGGTTTTTGTAGAGTGCGAATTAATAAAAGGTTTTATTTCTTTAGAACAGTAATGTTATTTTTTACCTTTATTTCAACAATTTCCTTTCACGTGATATAGTTCGCAGTAAGCAGAGTATGCTAATGAATTAGCTGATCTAGTTTCCCATTTATAATTTTGCTCTTAAGACAGCAAAAAACATCTCTACTTAAAATAATTTAACGTGAGGTGTTTAAGCTATGAATTTAGATGAGAATATAAATAAAGAGATCAAGAAAGGATCGGGGAATGGTGAGTGGTTGGATTATTAAAAGGCGACGATTGCTGCTAAACTAAAAACAAAACATTTAATAACCTTAATTAAAAAACAAAACAACATTTAATGAATCTTCAAGTAAAATTATTAGAGAAAAAAATGAAACTACACATATTTATCCTATATGCAATGAAAAAAATATATTTCTAACATTTATTTATTTATTTATTTATTTCGCCCTTCCTTGCCTTTCGGCAACACGGGTGTTGGCAACATTTTACAAATGTCGCAACTGGAAATCTTTGAAGTTATACTTCAGTTGTTTCTTTTTCTTCTGCTTTCTGTTCCTTCTTCTTCTTCTTCTTACTTCAGTTTTCAGCTGCTACTCTGCAATTCACCTTCTTCTTGGCCTTCTTCTTCATCTCCTCCTTCAGGTGGTCTTCCAGGCAAAGGTCCCTGCCTTGTCAAATTGAAATGGGCAGGGCCTACAGCAGTTTTCCACCCGTACACAAAGGACTTGTAGTACGGGTAGTTTGCTTCAGTCACTAGCTGAGGGAAATCATTTTCTGCTATCACGTAGAGTCCAGTTTCCCTCAACAGTTTGGCCCTAAGTGCCTCAAAGACGGTGCAGTCCGTAATGATGTGCTCAGCCGTCTCCGGAACCCTGCATTTGGGGCAAAGGGGATCTATGTCCTTTCCAAGACTGTGCAGTTTGGCGCGGAAACCCCCATGCCCCGTGAGAAATTGCGAAACCCAATAATCCGGAATAATCCAAGTCGCCAACAACCGTGACCCGACGGTGGGGAAATATTTCCTCAAGGTAGCTCCTTTCGTGGTAGTCACCCACCTCCGGTTCCATTCATCAATTGTGACTTCTCGCAGTGTTCTTTTCCATTTTCCTGGGTTTTCGGCAATTCTCGTACGGATATTTTCCGGTAGACCTGCTGGGCCTTCCCTTTTAAGGACATCCTTCAAGGAATCTTCACGCAGGAGAAGGTCGAGAGGAACCCCTCCTGCTAGGACCTGCACCGCCTCATGAGAAACACTTCGGTATGACTTCGTGACTCGCAGCAGAGCCGTACGCTGAAGCGACGCCAACCTGCGTATCTGCCGCTGTGAGGGATTCTTGAACCATCCGGGGGACGCGTATCTCAGAATACCCAGTATTAATCCTTTGTAAATGGTCATCGTCGCTGGGTATCTGAGACCCCAGAAGGCGCCCCCTAGACGACTGAGCCCGTTTAAGACTAGGGCCACCCTATTGCGGAGGTAGTCCAAGTGAGGGGTCATGTTAAATCCCCTACTGAATCTCACACCAAGGTAGGTGACCACCTCACTTGGACGTATTCTTGAACCCTCAATCACGAGATTTATAGGGTGTGCCCTGTCAGTTTTCCCTCTTAGAAGAATGGCCTGAGTTTTCGCCGCTGCCATTTTCAACTTCTTCGTCTCACACCATCTTCCTACCAGGTTGGCGCATCGTTCTGCTTCAGCTTTTAAACCGGCTCTGCTGTTGGATGCCACTACAGCCGCCAGGTCGTCGACGTAGGCCGTTGCAAGGAACCGCTCTTCCTCAAGCACCCCTAGCAACTCGTCAAATACCAGCTTCCATAGAGCTGGCCCCAGAACCGATCCTTGAGGGCATCCCCTCTCTATGGGAGCTTCTACTTCAAATGAGCTACCTCGAATCCTCACAAACCTGTCCTGGAGGTAGCTTTTGACAAGGGCATATAAGTTGCTAGGGGCATCGTACTTCTGCAGCTGCTGGAGTATCAGAGGCCACCAGACGCTGTCAAAAGCGGAGGATATGTCGAAAAGGAGCAACATGACATACCGCTCCGCCCTCTGTTCAACGTCTGAGCGAACTCGAAGCAGCGCATCAGCGGTTCCTTTACCTTTTGTTGATCCGTATTGCCGTGGATGGCTTGCTTTTCTTAGAACCGGCTGTAAACTGGCTAGAATAAGATGCTCCAGAACTTTGCTTATCACAGGGAGGAGACATATAGGTCGATATGACTTAGGAAGTTGCTTATCCCTTCCCCCTCCCTTGTAGAGGAGTCTCAGATCGGCGATCTTCCATTTCTTCGGAAAGTATCCCCTATCTAGGCAATCATTGAAGATCGTCAATAGCCGATCTTCTATAAAGGGGATACTATTCTTCAAAATCGCCGCGTCAATAGCATCCAGTCCTGGAGCGCGACCAACTTTCTGCTTATCCACGGCAATACGAAGGTCGTATATGTCCCATGGCGGGCAGAAGTCCGTGCCTGGAGGGTATACCGTTGTGCGCCGTACAAAGGCCTCCTCTTCATTGTCCTGGGACGAATCGTCGCTGGGATATGCCGCTTGTATAAATAGGGCAGCCGATTCTTCAAGAGAAGAAGCCTCAGTACCAGCATGTCTGATGGCTGCTAGCGGCTGCGGAGGAACTAATTTACCCAACGCGACCTTGTATGGGATACCCCAAGGGTTTTTGGTGGATTCATCGGCGATAAACTCGTCCCAGGACCTTCGCTTCCGTGAACGCACCTCGTTGCGGTACACCTTGGCCTTGGACTTATACTCGCTCCGAAGTGCAGTGCGCCTCTCGTCACATCTGCACTTCTGGTACGAACGCCGGGCCTTGTAGAGCTCTCTCTTCATGGTTGTTAGGGCCGGCGTCCACCATGGGACAGGTTTGACCCTCACTTTTCGGTGATGGAGGGAGTCCTCTGAGGCATCTAAGATGATATCGGTTACCCTGGTCACCCTGTAGTCGAGGTCATCAGGATCATCATAATGCCCCTCCTCCCAATCTTCATCGACAATTTTACCCTCCAGCATGCACCGAAAGGTACTCCAGTTGCTAATGCGGGTCACATATCCCTTTTGAATGCCGTGGGAATAATCTATATCCTGTTGCAAGTTAAAAGCCAGGACTTTGTGGTCAGAACTCGTCTCAGGTCTGAGGGTCCAATCGACTATGCGCCCTGCGAGTGTTGGTGTAGCCAGCGTGACATCAATCCAACTCTCCCCCATTCCACCAGAGAACGTAGGAGAGGCGGAGATATCGTTTATTACCACCAGCTGATTCCTTGTGATAAACTCACCAAGTAAGGCACCTCTTCTATCTGTTCGATTGGATCCCCAGATCGTGTTCCAGGAGTTGGTATCTGAGCAAACGATCACGTTCCTTGTACGGCATATGATCGTTTCTATGGCAGATATGTCTTCCTCGATATCATTCCCGTGAGGTAAGTATACCGAGAGTAGCGTAAAAGCGACTGCGCCCCACTTGACATAACATGCAACTCTGTCTGCCATAGAATATTGCCTCAGATCCATCACGTCAAGGTTCGGGTTGTTAACCACAATGGCAGCTCTAGGCCTCCTCTCTCCACTGCTTAGAGCTATAACCTTCGACGTGAGGCCAAACCCCGTGACCATGTTACCACGGCAAGTGGGTTCCTGGACCGCCATAATGTCGTAGCGAGGAGAAAGAGCGCGAAGCTCTTCTGCTACAACTCGCCTTCGGCCCATGTTAAGCTGGAGGATAGTTAGTTTATTCATAGAAAGTCCTTTTTGCCATTTCTTTGCACCACGTCAAGTGCACAGGGCACTCCCGGCTCCCTGACTTGTGTTTTGCTTCGCTGGGACGAGCATTTGCCCGGATGCAATTTACACAAGTAGGGTCAGCCATTGCTTTTTTCTTTGGACAGTCCCTCATGATATGCCCATTTGATGCACACCAAATACAAACCACGTTATCCGCCGTGCATGCAGCCTTGGTATGCTCGTAGCCCTGGCACTTAGTGCAACGAGGGGCATCAAGGTAGTCCTTAAATGATAAAGAGCACCATCCTCCATTCAATGTACCCAGTTCCAACAATTTGAACCGGACTATAGGGTGTACCTCTAGCACCCATGTCTTAGTGAGACCATTCCTTGATACAGTGGAAAAGAGTGGGCGAAGATCGTCATGGACCAATGGAGTGGGGGCCGACTTATCAGGTATTCTTTCCCACAAAAACCTCGATAATTCCGCTGGGCCCCATGCATGAGGTACACCCTTAACTTCCAGTTTCGGCTTTTTCTTTAAGGCCAGTCTGGCATGTAAGCCGTTATCGCGGAGCCCCTTCCACCCAATGACCTTTGTGGCGTGGGAGCTGTCTTCTATGCGGACCAATATTGAGCCTCCTTTTGTTGCTCGCACAATGGATGCATTGACTCCAATTTCACTAGGGGATGGCAACCCATTCATTATGTCCACTGGGCTCTTACCTGATCCACCGATTGTGAGATAGGTTGGTTTTGATGCCTGAGTTGGCTTTGTAGGCAGGGACTTTACTATGTCTGCCAAAGTCTTAACCTTCGCCTTCGAAGAAGAACCATCACGTGGAGACGGCTCAGATAAACCTCCATCAGTTTTGGTCTTTTCTTCTGTATGGCCGTTTGACCGCGACTTTGCTTTCCTTCGGCTTCGTTTGCTCGCCACAACTTGAAAATTTACATTAGCGTCTGGTGGTTCTTTTCTATAGGATGGTCCAGCAATGGGCTGCGTAGAGCTTTGACCTGAAACCTCCTCTCGCGGTAGCACTTCAGTTACCATGGGCAACGTATTATCCATGATTTTATCTTTTATAAAGTTAAGTACGCAGGAAGACATCAGGGTTTCCTTTACTACCTTCTGAACCAGGTCCGAGACTGGAAGCTCCGTGAATTTCTGCCCACATTCTTTATTTTTAGTTATTAGGTTATCAATGATATCGACCAATCGATTAATCTTTGTATTTATGTGATTCCTTGTCTTATTACTAATTTTCTTATCAAGATTTTGCAAGAAAACTTTCAAGTTCCCTTGAATAGATTTGGCTTCCTGCAAAAGACAAGCAGTTCCTTCGGGTTCCTCTGCCAAATCAGAAGCTCTGCTTCTTGGCCTTTTGGCAGAAGGCTGTTGTGATTGGGTGCCTTCATCTTCAACACAGTCTTCCTCCATCTTTACAAACTTATTACAAACTTTAGGAGGACTTTTGACCGATTATTTATAAAAATAATCAGTATGAGAAGCCCAGTTAACTACTAACCTAACAAGTAATTAAGTCTTTAAAATGTAACTATTTTGGAAAAAATCTCAACGAAACTCAACTTAAATGAAAACTTGATTAGTCTCTTACCTTTCCTCAATTCAAATGTCTTTATTAGTGAATAGTTGAGGTGGTATAAACCTCGTAGATAACCACTTGGCTTAACCTAACCTAATGTTTCACTAAAAGTCTAAAAAAAAAAAATTAAAATAAGAAAAAGCAATAAACTGAAACAACAAGAAAACTCAAGAAAACATTGAAAACAATAAATGATAACACAAACTAATGAACAACAAACGGAAGATTAAAGACACTATTACACAATTAAACACACACTATTCGACTCTATTTAAACTTATCAGTCTATATATTTCTAACATTACTACAGTCCATTCCATGTCGAGATGGCAGTATGTGTTTTGCCAAAAGGAATTCTGTCTCTCTCTAATGCCTCGACCCTCGGCCCCTCGCACCAAGTGAGGTGCGATGGGGGAGGGTGTGGGGCTAGGTGCGGTGCGATGGGCGAGGGTAAGGGGCTAGGTGCGGTGCGATGGGCGAGCGTGTGGTGCTAGGTGTGGTGCGATGGGCAAGGGTGTGGGGCTAGGTGCGGTGCGATGGGCGAGGGTGTGGGGCTAGGTGCGGTGCGATGGGCGAGGGTGTGGGGTTAGGTGCAGTGCGATGGGCGAGGATGTGGGGCTAGGTGAGGTGCGATGGGCGAGGGTGTGGGGCTAGGTGCGGTGCGATGGGCGAGGGTGTGGGGCTAGGTGCGGTGCGATGGGCGAGGGTGTGGGGTTAGGTGCAGTGCGATGGGCGAGGATGTGGGGCTAGGTGAGGTGCGATGGGCGAGGGTGTGGGGCTAGGTGCGGTGCGATGGGCGAGGGTGTGGGGCTAGGTGCGGTGCGATGGGCGAGGGTGTGGAGCTAGGTGCGGTGCGATGGGCGAGGGTGTGGGGCTAGGAGAGGTGCGATAGGGGAGGGTGTGGGGCTAGGCGCGGTGCGATGGGCGAGGGTGTGGGGCTAGGTGCTGTGCGATGGGCGAGGGTGTGGGGCTAGGTGTGGTGCGATGGGCGAGGGTGTGGGGCTAGGTGAGGTGCGATGGGGGAGGGTGTGGGGCTAGGTGCGGTGCGATGGGCGAGGGTGTGGGGCTAGGTGCGGTGCGATGGGCGAGGGTGTGGGGCTAGGTGAGGTGCGATGGGGGAGGGTGTGGGGCTAGGTGCGGTGCGATGGGCGAGGGTGTGGGGCTAGGTGCGGTGCGATGGGCGAGGGTGTGGGGCTAGGTGAGGTGCGATGGGCGAGGGTGTGGGGCTAGGTGCGGTGCGATGGGCGAGGGTGTGGGGCTAGGTGAGGTGCGATGGGGGAGGGTGTGGGGCTAGGTGCGGTGCGATGGGCGAGGGTGTGGGGCTAGGTGCGGTGCGATGGGCGAGGGTGTGGGGCTAGGTGAGGTGCGATGGGCGAGGGTGTGGGGCTAGGTGCGGTGCGATGGGCTAGGGTGTGGGGCTAGGTGCGGTGCGATGGGCGAGGGTGTGGGGCTAGGTGCGGTGCGATGGGCGAGGGTGTGGGGCTAGGTGCGGTGCGATGGGCGAGGGTGTGGGGCTAGGTGAGGTGCGATGGGGGAGGGTGTGGGGCTAGGTGAGGTGCGATGGGGGAGGGTGTGGGGCTAGGTGCGGTGCGATGGGCGAGGGTGTGGGGCTAGGTGCGGTGCGATGGGGGAGGGTGTGGGGCTAGGTGCGGTGCGATGGGCGAGGGTGTGGGGCTAGGTGAGGTGCGATGGGCGAGGGTGTGGGGCTAGGTGAGGTGCGATGGGCGAGGGTGTGGGGCTAGGTGCGGTGCGATGGGCGAGGGTGTGGGGCTAGGTGCGGTGCGATGGGCGAGGGTGTGGGGCTAGGTGCGGTGCGATGGGCGAGGGTGTGGGGCTAGGTGCGGTGCGATGGGCGAGGGTGTGGGGCTAGGTGCGGTGCGATGGGCGAGGGAGTGGGGCTAGGAGAGGTGCGATAGGGGAGGGTGTGGGGCTAGGCGCGGTGCGATGGGCGAGGGTGTGGGGCTAGGTGCTGTGCGATGGGCGAGGGTGTGGGGCTAGGTGTGGTGCGATTGGCGAGGGTGTGGGGCTAGGTGAGGTGCGATGGGGGAGGGTGTGGGGCTAGGTGCGGTGCGATGGGCGAGGGTGTGGGGCTAGGTGCGGTGCGATGGGCGAGGGTGTGGGGCTAGGTGCGGTGCGATGGGCGAGGGTGTGGGGCTAGGTGCGGTGCGATGGGCGAGGGTGTGGGGCTAGGTGCGGTGCGATGGGCGAGGGTGTGGGGCTAGGTGCGGTGCGATGGGCGAGGGTGTGGGGCTAGGTGCGGTGCGATGGGCGAGGGTGTGGGGCTAGGTGCGGTGCGATGGGCGAGGGTGTGGGGCTAGGTGTGGTGCGATGGGCGAGGGTGTGGGGCTAGGTGAGGTGCGATGGGGGAGGGTGTGGGGCTAGGTGCGGTGCGATGGGCGAGGGTGTGGGGCTAGGTGCGGTGCGATGGGCGAGGGTGTGGGGCTAGGTGAGGTGCGATGGGGGAGGGTGTGGGGCTAGGTGCGGTGCGATGGGCGAGGGTGTGGGGCTAGGTGCGGTGCGATGGGCGAGGGTGTGGGGCTAGGTGAGGTGCGATGGGCGAGGGTGTGGGGCTAGGTGCGGTGCGATGGGCGAGGGTGTGGGGCTAGGTGTGGTGCGATGGGCGAGGGTGTGGGGCTAGGTGAGGTGCGATGGGGGAGGGTGTGGGGCTAGGTGCGGTGCGATGGGCGAGGGTGTGGGGCTAGGTGCGGTGCGATGGGCGAGGGTGTGGGGCTAGGTGAGGTGCGATGGGCGAGGGTGTGGGGCTAGGTGCGGTGCGATGGGCTAGGGTGTGGGGCTAGGTGCGGTGCGATGGGCGAGGGTGTGGGGCTAGGTGCGGTGCGATGGGCGAGGGTGTGGGGCTAGGTGCGGTGCGATGGGCGAGGGTGTGGGGCTAGGTGAGGTGCGATGGGGGAGGGTGTGGGGCTAGGTGAGGTGCGATGGGGGAGGGTGTGGGGCTAGGTGCGGTGCGATGGGCGAGGGTGTGGGGCTAGGTGCGGTGCGATGGGGGAGGGTGTGGGGCTAGGTGCGGTGCGATGGGCGAGGGTGTGGGGCTAGGTGAGGTGCGATGGGCGAGGGTGTGGGGCTAGGTGAGGTGCGATGGGCGAGGGTGTGGGGCTAGGTGCGGTGCGATGGGCGAGGGTGTGGGGCTAGGTGCGGTGCGATGGGCGAGGGTGTGGGGCTAGGTGCGGTGCGATGGGCGAGGGTGTGGGGCTAGGTGCGGTGCGATGGGCGAGGGTGTGGGGCTAGGTGCGGTGCGATGGGCGAGGGAGTGGGGCTAGGAGAGGTGCGATAGGGGAGGGTGTGGGGCTAGGCGCGGTGCGATGGGCGAGGGTGTGGGGCTAGGTGCTGTGCGATGGGCGAGGGTGTGGGGCTAGGTGTGGTGCGATTGGCGAGGGTGTGGGGCTAGGTGAGGTGCGATGGGGGAGGGTGTGGGGCTAGGTGCGGTGCGATGGGCGAGGGTGTGGGGCTAGGTGCGGTGCGATGGGCGAGGGTGTGGGGCTAGGTGCGGTGCGATGGGCGAGGGTGTGGGGCTAGGTGCGGTGCGATGGGCGAGGGTGTGGGGCTAGGTGCGGTGCGATGGGCGAGGGTGTGGGGCTAGGTGCGGTGCGATGGGCGAGGGTGTGGGGCTAGGTGCGGTGCGATGGGCGAGGGTGTGGGGCTAGGAGAGGTGCGATAGGGGAGGGTGTGGGGCTAGGTGCGGTGCGATGGGCGAGGGTGTGGGGTTAGGTGCAGTGCGATGGGCGAGGATGTGGGGCTAGGTGAGGTGCGATGGGCGAGGGTGTGGGGCTAGGTGCGGTGCGATGGGCGAGGGTGTGGAGCTAGGTGCGGTGCGATGGGCGAGGGTGTGGGGCTAGGTGATGTGCCATGGGGGAGGGTGTGGGGCTAGGTGAGGTGCGATGGGCGAGGGTGTGGGGCTAGGTGCGGTGCGATGGGCGAGGGTGTGGGGTTAGGTGCGGTGCGATGGGCGAGGGTGTGGGGCTAGGTGCGGTGCGATGGGCGAGGGTGTGGGGCTAGGTGCGGTGCGATGGGCGAGGGTGTGGGGCTAGGTGCGGTGCGATGGGCGAGGGTGTGGGGCTAGGTGAGGTGCGATGGGCGAGGGTGTGGGGCTAGGTGCGGTGCGATGGGCGAGGGTGTGGGGCTAGGTGCGGTGCGATGGGCGAGGGTGTGGGGCTAGGTGCGGTGCGATGGGCGAGGGTGTGGGGCTAGGTGAGGTGCGATGGGGGAGGGTGTGGGGCTAGGTGCGGTGCGATGGGCGAGGGTGTGGGGCTAGGTGCGGTGCGATGGGGGAGGGTGTGGGGCTAGGTGAGGTGCGATGGGCGAGGGTGTGGGGCTAGGTGCGGTGCGATGGGCGAGGGTGTGGGGCTAGGTGCGGTGCGATGTGCGAGGGTGTGGGGCTAGGGAGGTGCGATGGGCGAGGGTGTGGGGCTAGGTGCGGTGCGATGGGCGAGGGTGTGGGGCTAGGTGCGGTGCGATGGGCGAGGGTGTGGGGCTAGGTGCGGTGCGATGGGCGAGGGTGTGGAGCTAGGTGCGGTGCGATGGGCGAGGGTGTGGGGCTAGGTGATGTGCGATGGGCGAGGGTGTGGGGCTAGGTGAGGTGCGATGGGCGAGGGTGTGGGGCTAGGTGCGGTGCGATGGGCGAGGGTGTGGGGCTAGGTGTGGTGCGATGGGCGAGGGTGTGGGGCTAGGTGAGGTGCGATGGGGGAGGGTGTGGGGCTAGGTGCGGTGCGATGGGCGAGGGTGTGGGGCTAGGTGAGGTGCGATGGGCGAGGGTGTGGGGCTAGGTGCGGTGCGATGGGCGAGGGTGTGGGGCTAGGTGAGGTGCGATGGGGGAGGGTGTGGGGCTAGGTGAGGTGCGATGGGCGAGGGTGTGGGGCTAGGTGCGGTGCGATGGGGGAGGGTGTGGGGCTAGGTGAGGTGCGATGGGGGAGGGTGTGGGGCTAGGTGCGGTGCGATGGGCGAGGGTGTGGGGTTAGGTGCGGTGCGATGGGCGAGGGTGTGGGGCTAGGTGCGGTGCGATGGGCGAGGGTGTGGGGCTAGGTGCGGTGCGATGGGCGAGGGTGTGGGGCTAGGTGCGGTGCGATGGGCGAGGGTATGGGGCTAGGTGCGGTGCGATGGGCGAGGGTGTGGGGCTAGGTGTGGTGCGATGGGCGAGGGTGTGGGGCTAGGTGAGGTGCGATGGGCGAGGGTGTGGGGCTAGGTGCGGTGCGATGGGCGAGGGTGTGGGGCTAGGTGCGGTGCGATGGGCGAGGGTGTGGGGATAGGTGCGGTGCGATGGGCGAGGGTGTGGGGCTAGGTGTGGTGCGATGGGCGAGGGTGTGGGGCTAGGTGAGGTGCGATGGGGGAGGGTGTGGGGCTAGGTGAGGTGCGATACCGATAGTTGGCTTCTACACTTAGAGCCGTGGCAACGCTCGATTTTCTTTTTTCTTTTTTTAATTTTATTAATATTTCGATTTAATTAGTAATTTTTATAATGCCTAAGACTCCGGCCGGCTGCCTAACACGTGCCGCACTAGATCGCTCTGTCCTTTCTCGGTGCGACGTTGCCACTAATTTCAGCTTCGTCCAATCTTCTCGGGGAAAATTCTATAATGTGCAGAATTTGATTCTCTATCAGCATATCCTAAAAATAAAACACAATAGATAAATCTACAATCGCAATAAATTATTTTTGGTAATTTTTTTACTTAAAAATTTTAATGGAAATTCTTGTTTCTCTCGTTCCTGTGTCCTTATTTTTAGAGATATTCCTTTGAAATTTTTCATAAAGACGCCCGACGTTGCCTACACACGTAACAAAGAAAAAAATGGTTTTAATGTTGTTCCTTCCCTATTTTTTGGCAAAATGAAAATAAAAAATTAATATTTTCGATTTTTAAAAAGTAGCCTGCGAGGAATTTTCGTACTATAGCAGTCTATGAAATTTTGGAATAACCCTTATAGAAAGGACAATTCAAATTTATTTTTAAGCTATGTCCGACCATTATTATGGGACGCATACGGTTGTACTAATTGATTTTTAAATGTGAGCGAGCGGCACCACGGACTACCCACCCTGAAATGAAAAATTCTGATTCAATTTGTTTCAAAATCTTTTCGTCTTTCATTATTTCCCTTAATCATTGTTTTATCTTAAACGTTGGATAATTCATTACAATATTTGCTAACTGCTTTTTTTTTATTTTTATTACATACTGAAGCACAATAACCTCTAAAAAAAAAAAAGAAGCCACATTCCCTAATATGGGATACCCATTACTTCCCATTATGGGATATCCCATATTGAGACACCTTTTTGTCAATGAAATAAAAATAGTTGTCTGTATAATAAACAAATTTTGCTTTATATTTATCATTTTATATCATGGTCCCTAAAACGAGATATGTATCCCATATTAGGACACCCCCCTATCCCATATTAAGAGCCTATTTTCAAAAAGTACAAATTTGTCTTATCTCACATTAACCGTGATTATAAATTTCAAAAAGGAAATATGGTATGTTTTTCATTGTTCGTGTGATCTACTACTACTGCTAAATGTATAACTACATTTTTTGAATCGTCTAAGCAATTTAGGGCCAACCAATTAAGCATTAAAAAAACGTATCCCATAATAGGGCACTTTCCCCTAATCATAATTTTTCATAGCGAATAATATAGGTGTATTTATAAAAGAATGTGGTATTTATTGAAACGAGAATTATTAAAGCTATTCTATTCGTAATTAACGTACATCGTTCTTGAGCACGTAGTTCATAAAATATTTTTAATTTATTTCTATACACAAATAATTCAATTACAAAACTCCCATCTCGTGAGTGAAAGAATATATCTTAAGTATCATATGTTTATTTAGTCGCCTGCGGTGGAAGACCTATGAGACTGGATGGGTAGTCCGTGGTCCCGCTCTCGGCGCTCCGCTCCCTCACATTTAAAAATTAATTAGTCCAGCTGTATGCCTCCCATAATGGTCGGACATAGCTTAAAATTAAATTTGAATTGTCCTTTTTGTAAGGGTTATTCCAAAATTTCATAGACTGCTATAGTACGAAAATTCCTCGCAGGCTACTACTAAAAACGAAAATATAATTTTTTATTTTTATTTTGCCAAAAAATAGGGAAGGAACAACATTAAAACCATTTTTTTTCTTTTTTACGAGAGTAGGCAACGTCTGGCGTCTTTATGAAAAATTTCAAAGCAATATCTCTAAAAATAAGGACACAGGGACGAGAGAAACAAGAATTTTTAAGTAAAAAAGTTACCAAAAATAATTTATTGCGATTGTAGATTTATATTTTGTCTTTAGGTTTTAGGGTAGGGTGATAGAGAATCAAATTCTGCACATTATAAAATTACAAAAAAAATAAAATGGAGTTTTTGGAACATGAAAATCGTAGGTTTGAAGATTTGGCAACAGCTGCCATGTCGACGTGGAATGGACAATAGTAAGAAGGCCTTTAGGTTAGAATACTAATAAAGACACAAAAAAATAAACAAAACTAATAGCTACAACAATATGAATCAGGATTGCTAATTTTTACAAATAATCAAACTCGTGCTAAAATACAGTTAGGTGAAATATAGTTAACTTTTTTTTTATCAACCAAATAACTCTCGTTCGGCGAATTACACAGAAGACCACATTCTCAAAATTATTACACAATTGGCGAACTGTACACTCATGGTCATGCAATTATTCGGCGAACTGGCATTCAATATCTATTAATCGGCGAACTGGCATTCAATATCTATTAATCGGCGAACTGGAACTCAATATCTATTAATCGGCGAACTGGAACACAATAGATCTAGATATAGATGCGGCGAAGCGGTACTCAGCGATGTTGTAAATGAATATAATGGAGATCGGCGTCGAGTCGTGCCTGAGCAACGCTCACAACACTTCCTGGGTTGATAGGAGGTAATCGTAAAGAAGTACTCACGATCTGGCAGAGCAAACACACTCTGGAAATCACAAACACCTTCGCATAGAAAGCCAAAGATGAAAAAGAACTGCGTTTACCGCCAGTTTGCAGAGCAGAGTGAATTGAGCAAGCGTGGCCGGGATAGACGATGGTGGGGGAAAGCTGACGCGGCGGTTGGTGATTCACAGCTGTTGCACTGCCGTCTGAGGTAATATTAACCTGATAGAAATTACATATTGGACAGGCGGGAACCTCAGTGAATTTAAATTTGAAAATGACCAAAATCTGTTGAGACTGAACATGTGGATTGAAAGGTGGCCATTAATTTAGTCTCAACTCATAGTATTTATTTTACATCAGCTTACGTTTTGGCCATAATATATTATATAAAATAAATAATATGTATTGAGAATAAATCAATTATCACCTTTTAATCCACACGTTAAATTAAACTAAAAAGACTCGAGAATAAGGGAGAAACGATAATAACTTGTTAATCATCATGATAATAGATAATTCACTATCTATTATCATGATCTTGTAATTGTTAATCACAAGATATAGATAGATAATGGCACCAGCCTATAAGGCTTATCGGTTTTACTATTAGTTTCATAGAACATATCACAGTCCTTTTGAATGGAAACTGTCTCTGATTTACAATTAGTCATTCCAAATTATTTAAGAATCTCTCTCAATATGATCTTCTTGACTTTACACGAGCTCTCTTTAAACGATACATTTCTTTAAAAAATCTAAATCTTTAATGTTAAATGTTGAGGCCAAGTAAAATCTTTAATATTAGAACTACATAGTTAACAGAATATTATCAGCATATCACAAGCATAACAGGTCATTTTTCAAATACAAATCGTCATCCTATTCACTTTTTCTATAACCACTTTCTAATAACACTCATTCCAACATTTTGGCGATTGGCGTAGAGCGTATATGGCCTTTTTTAATTTAAGCACATTACCTGATTCCACTTTAAATCCAGATGGCGGTTTTATGTAGATATCCTCCTTCAGAAAGCTATACAAGAATGCTGTATCAACGTCGAGATGATGAATTTCCAGATTTCTCTTAACTGCTAATGAGAACACAATATAATATGATAACACTGTTTCCAATTTAGCAACAGGAGTATATAAATTTATTTGATTCTTACGATTTGAAGACAACCTCTAACGACCAATCGAACCTTTCGCGTACCCTCGTTTTTGAGCTTAAAACCCCCATTTTGTATCAATTACTAATCCACCTGGATTCCTGACTTCTTCCCAAACCTCATTTATCACCATTGGGTCCAGTTCCTTTTGAACAGCTTGTTCCCATTCTTTGGAGTCATGTCGATTATGGATCCCTTCGTAGCTTTGTGGCTCTTCGCATCTCCTGATAACGGACTGAGCATATTCGTTTTCTATGAAGTCTACTGTATGAACTAGACTTCTATGAAGTCTAATTTCAATACGATTCTGGTCTTTAAAAAAGATTTTGTATCATTTTTCTCTCATCATCGTATCCCACATAAATTCCTTTTCTTGATTTTGGGTCCCATTTTCTTCGCTTTTCCTTCGGAATGTGTACATATACAATAATGTCATGTGTTTTACATATACAATAATGTAATTTCCTTTCATTTTCATCTATTCTTGGTTCCTAGAAATAAAAAAATATCTTTCGGAAAAAAAATTGCCATTTGCTTTTAATTCTTGTAATTGTATGGCCGACGAATTTCGTTTTAATATAGCTTCAGATATTTGTATTCTGATGAAAATAATCAATATGTTATAAATTTCACCTACTTACTACCTCCAAACATGAAAAATATGGGCTCTCAACAATGACGGATTTACATTTATAAAAAAACCGTACACCTTTAATGAACAGGATATTGTGATTATAGTCTCTCTCTACTATATTCGTCACACAAACGGTTTTGTAGGCACTTTCAACCAATTCTACAAAAAATGCCAGTTCATTAGGGTTTCCATCAAAAGATGGTATATGGTTATAATCGACCCTAGATATAGTGTAATTAACAGTTTCAGGCATTATACTTAATTTTGAATGTTTCAGAATTGAACTACTCCTTTGGTTGGAGCCGTCTTGTAGTCTGGTGATGAGGGCTTCTCTGGAGTTTTCAGAAGTCAGGGTTTTTTATGAAAAGTACGCTGCGGCGTAGGCTGAAGGTTTTCTGGGTTAATTGGACACAGCTGCGAAGATTCAACTTCCAATACTTCAGTTTCGTAGTCCCGGATGAAGGCGCCAGTTAAATAGGTGCTCCAAAAAAGTCCGTTTTTTAAAAAGAACTTTATTTGAAAATAAACTGAACTTGAACAACTTAATTAGATAATGATAACAAAATAAGACGTTACTACAGGATGACTACTGCATGCTGGGTTGAGAAGGGCTCCATATTTATAGGTTGAGTTGGGGGGTGGAGAAGTAGGGCTCCATTTTCTTTAATTTTCATTATTTAACTTCGATATGGAACAATGTTCTTTTGAAAGGACAGACGTTTGTTGTTCCAGAGGTTTTACAACCACAGATGCTAGAAGAAATTAACAAAGGCCATATAGGAGTCACAAATTCCAACACCGTGCCTTTCAGTCCAACTGGTGGCCTAAAATGTCTACAGCTATCCAGTCACATTATGAAGCCTGCGCCACATGCTACAAATCTTTGAAAAATCCAAAGGACATTTGATGCCAACAAGATTACCAGAAGGTCCTTGGCATACATTATCAATCGATCTCTTCAAATGTGAGGGGCAGTGGTTCATTGTGGTAAATGATGTTTACTCCCTGTTCAGAGACCAAAGCTTATGCCATCTAGTGGCAAACATGGCAACCATAAGCTTATAAAAAATTCCACCGAATGCAGCACATACTCTTGCCAATTTATGCCAGATATGGCAAGAAATTTTGGTGAAGGTACTGAAGAGCGGCTGATGAGCGTGGCCTGTTTTGAGGAGTTATGTGACCGTGATGTTAACAAACTCCCATCGCATTTTTTTGCAGTTAAAAAGTGCCTTGATTGTCTTTAATAGATTCTAGCTTTCGACTCCCGCTCGCTCTTCAGAGATAAATAAACCCCCAAAAGGGTCCTTTTCAGTGGAGATAGGGCCTTACTTTGAAGGGCACCTCAGTGAACGGTGCATAAGCCGCACTTCAGTACTTGTTCCGTAGTTATGCCAAAAACTAGTATGTTACAATAACAGGTACAACCAGACCTGTTCCAAAGAAATACCTGTTCCAAATACCTGTTACTAATAACATTTAATTTTTCTCCTCTAGATACTCATTTACCGAGTGTTCACAGCTGTGTTGGGCATATTTGTTTTTAAAAATACGAATAAGAATTTATTATTAAATGATTTTTATGTGAATATGAAACAAATTGTTCACGCGACATTATTTGTAAATGCGAGTACAATTTTTCCTATAAACAAAAATATATTCACAAGAAAAAATTTATATATTCACCGTAAAATCTGAGTATAAAAATAATATTAATATAAAATATACATACTTTCTCGTGATTTCTCAAAAATATACATGTTTTTCCAAAATACGTTGTTTTTTATCACCATTTAATCCACAAAATATTGATAAGTGAATGAATACAATTTTTTCACCTTTCATAAAACGCAATATTGTAATGAATAATCAATGGATATTACAAACAAAATTAACCTTAAAAAATTATGTTATTACGATAATTCAAAACAAATTAAAGTATATTTTTATAAAGGTATTTGAGTGTATTTAATAATAATAATGAATTAAAATGAAGGAGTAAGTAAGAATACGTCCAATAGAATTTAGTTTAACTCAATGTTATTGGAAAGTTATTGTTAGTAACTAGGGTGAAAAAATTAGTAAACAAATATTATCTGATAAAGAGATGGGAAACATCTGAATAAAAAGAAATACTCTGATTTCTATCATAAGCGGTTCTAGGGGAAGGGATTGTTTTATTATTTACCGACGGCATTTAAATTTACTAAATACAAGCAAGCTTGAATATAAATAATATATTCATTATATTAGATATTATATAGAGAGACAGAGTATCATAGCAGTAGTGCACAATATCTGTAGAATGTACTTTGCATGAAAATGAAATCATTTATACTTTATCACTTCCAATTTTTGAAGAAACTGCTTACAATTTATATAATTTATACCCAATTCCATCTATTGTAAAGGATGAAATCATAACAATAATTCCGAGATTCAAATATCTCTTAAATATTAATAACAACATAAAATTTCTTAATCAACATTGTATAAAAAGAAATAGCATTCACCACTGTCATGCAGCTGACATATCTCATCATAGCGATTCCTGTATTCAAGAAATCTTACAAAAGTCATCCAGTACAAAGTGCCTCTACACACGTTTACATCAAGAAGAAAACCATATAGAGGAAGTTCCGGAAACACCTTACATTCTCATAGCATTCTACAACCCAGATGATCTTCAAATTCAACAAGAAAAAGACACTGTAAATTATCATGTAAAAGGAATATATTTAATTAAAACAAATTTTAATTCAATCATGTATCATAATAAAACTGTACTTTCATCCAGTAAAACCCATGGTTCTGTAACATTATTTGATAAGCAAACTTTAAATATTCAAGCCTCACAACTTTTAAATACAACTCTAGAAATTAAAAATTTAAAATTTCATGAATTACAAACTTCACATCTTGTATCAACAAAAATTACATATGACTCCAATAGTTTACATATTTTAATTTTATGGATAGTTTTTATTTTTATTATAATGTTTATAACTTCACTTTTAATTTTCATTTATTATTTTTACAAAACTAAAATTGTAACTAATTTCACCCGAACAGGTGAAATTCGTGTCTAAGGAGGGAGGAGTTATATATTCGTTACATATTGTATTTTTCTTTAGCTTAACATTTTGTACTCCTTCTATCCTAGCTTTTGCAAAGCATTGTAATCTATTTCTTAGAATCCCGTCCTGGGAACCAGCATCCTACCACGCGCTAGGCGTGTTCCCACGAATGTAAGCACTTCTAATCCTTTAAATACCCTGGTAAATATTACTTCTTGTTTCCAGTTGTAGCTGTAGCCCGTCTCTATGCCAGTTTTCTTTCTGATATTGTAAATTTATGTTTTTGATGTAAAATAAATCTTTTTAAAAAAGTATTTACATTACTATACAATCTAACTTATATATATATAAGTTATGATTAGACTGAATGTTACACTAAAAAAATGTGGGGCTAGAGCAAAGTGACAACAGAACTTCAAGAAATCCAGAAATCAACTAACTTTATTTTGCTTTCCACCTGGTACATATAAAAACAGCAACATATGTTTATTAATAATAATTAACTTATTCTAAAACAAATTTGATTTTTATTAAATACGTCTTATATACAGTTAACTCCCTCCCTCCAGTTCCTTCGTAAGGAGGAACTTTTAAGATAACAAAAATAAACATTACTTTTAATTAAACAAAATAACAAAAATGCTTACACTAGTAACAATAACTTTGACTTAAACTTCTATAAGTAACTACGAACAATTTTTTCTAGCTTTAATAAAGAATAAATAAGATTATGTTCTAAATTTTTAAACTAACAATTAACAACATTTAATAACCTTAGAAACTAAAGTAAATTAGAGTTCTTCTTGTCGGGATTTCCTCTGCTGAGCGTAGCCGCCAGGCTCGGATTCTGACCTACAGTGAGGTACCCGAAGTTCTTCGAGATGAACCGTACGCGACCTAAACGGGTGGTTAACATCCTTAATGGTAAACAAATTATTTTCCCGTATAGCTGTGACTTTGTAAGGGCCCTCGTAGCGCGCGGCTGTTTTATTTCTCGCGGTCCTCAAACGCCTATATACGATTGCCCCAAGCGCTAATGGCTCTTTCTTATTAACAACAGGCCGGTTATTAGCCTTATCTACCCTGGTTTGTTTCTCCCGGATTAATTTTTCTCGGATCTTTCCCCATGTTTCATGTCGCTCCATTCTCGCCTTTGACAGTATTTCCCTTAAATCGCTATTATTAGCTGTGATAAGATCTCCTCGATCGCGCCGCCTTTGACCAAAAACAATTTCTACAGGGGATAACCCTGTCGCAGCGTGTATTGTATTATTGTATGCTATCACCGCGCAAGGCATAGCGTCATATGGGTCGAGGTTCCGTCCCAATTTTAATAACCGTAGGTGCTCCCCTAACGTATTGTGTAGCCTTTCCACGGCACCCCTGCCCTTGATATGATGGGGGGTATTTAACCTCCATACTATGCCTAATTTCCTGCTTTCGTTCCGAATTAAAGTGTTATCGAACTCTCTTCCGCTGTCTGATACTACTTCGTCAGGTACGCCATATGTCGCACACCACTGCAAGATTCCCTCCCATACCGCTTTAGGCGTTTTCGCTTCGATTGGATAGGCCATCGAAATCTTGCTGAACGTATCTATCGCAGTCAGCCATGATTGACCCTCGCACGAGTAAATGTCAATTTGCACGGACCGCAAGGGTTCCATCGCGGTGGGTGTTGTTATTTGCACGGCTACCGGGGGTTGGCGATCATACTTTGCTCGCTGGCATACCTCGCACCGTGATATTAAATCGCGTACCATACTTACCATATTTTTCCAAAAATATAATAATTTCAAAGCTCGTAGTGTCTCCTCTACTCCCCTGTGATTAGTTTTCCCGGTGTGATGATCTGTAAGCAGTCTCTTTTGCACCGTTGGGTCCGTGATCGTTTCTACTTCCCGTAAGCACCGGATTAAAGTATACCCTACTCCTATCCTCTCCTGTCTCCATAATCTTTTAATTTTATTCGCTATAACACGATTGCCGACATAAACGTAACAGTTTCGGCCTGCGTTGTTGAATTCTGCAAATATTCTTTCCAGCTCATTCTCGTCAACCGATGCTGGCGTTCGAATTAATATGGTTGATAGCCCCTCGTACACGCTTGTTCTAGTTTCCGTTCCCGCGTCCAGTTTTGATTTTATTATGATTTGGTGCTTTTTATCGTTTATTATTTCATTAATTTCGGGTAGCTCGTGGGGTCTTTCCGTCGGTGTTGTGTTTTCCTCTTGATCGCTCAGGGTTAACGGAGATTCCTGTCCGCACTCGGGCCAGGAAAATAGCTCTGTGGGTGTATTTTCCTCCTCGATTGCGTTTACAACCAAATCTCTGGATAACCAATCGGCGACGGCGTTTTCTACTCCCTTCTTATGTACAGTATGAAAATTGTACGCCGCGAGCCTTTCCTTCCATCGCGATATTCGGGCTGAAGTCTCTTTAAGCGTACTCAGATATACGAGCGGTTTGTGATCTGTTAACAATTCGAACTTCCTGCCGTATATGTAGGGGCGAAAGTGTTCTACGGCCCATACAACCGCTAAAAGTTCCCGTTCGATCGCACTATACCGTCTTTCGGCATCGTTTAACTTCCGACTCGCGTATGCTATCGGTTTTTCGCCTTCCTCGAAATTCTGAGATAATACGGCCCCGACGGCGACCTCGCTTGCATCTGTAGTGACCCTAAACATACGGTTGAAGTCAGGAAAGGCAAGTAGCGGTCGAGTGGTTAAAATGTCGCGGCATTTCCGAATACTCGTTATCTGCTCCGGCCCGAGTTGAAACCGTTTTCCTTTTTTCAATATTTCGGTTAATGGGTGAGTCAATTCCGCAATACCTGGAATAAACCTCCTATAATAATTAATCATGCCTAGAAACCGTCTGACGCCGCGGACATTCTTGGGCAAAGGGGCTTCCTGTATAGCTTTCACTCGCTCCTGATCTGGTTGGACTCCATTCTGGGAAACAACGTGACCCAAGAACCTTATTTCCCTTAGGCCGAATTTAGATTTTTCACGGGATAATTTCAATCCGAACTCGCGTATTCTGCTGAATACTTTCCTCAAATGATCAACGTGTTCGTCCTCGGTCTTACTAAAGACAATGAGATCGTATATATATATATATATATATATATATATATATATATATATATATATATATATATATCCATGCAATAGAAGTAAAAAGAAGTACAAATAAATAAAAATAAAACATCTCCTAACTACAATCTAATGACCTGAATACAATAGAATGGAAACAAAACTCACTAGATAAAACTTGAAATTGTAGAAAAACAACAAAAAAAAACATATCCGGGATATAACAGGAATAGGATTAGGTTCCTCCCTGGATGAGACGAGGATACTCCAGCACTACTGTATTGGTTCGGGCTCCCCACCTGGAAGCTTTAGTTGCTCTAAGTGCACTGTCCTACGCTTTCTAGGATCTTTGATGCTTTGAACAGTAACAACATTGTGCTCCCGAATGACAATTACTCTGAATGGACCTTCATATCGAACTAATTCCTTTCCCCTGTTGGACACTACCTTCCGGTAAACTATCGTCCCTATTCTCACCTCATCGGTCCTATCCCGCACCTTGATGTTCTCCCGCCACTCTCCTACTTTTTTCCCTCTCTATGCTGTTTTCTCCCAGATCTTAGCGATTTCCATCTTATTATTTACTAGTATTCGGGACAACTCCTCATCTACTACTGTGTTCCCAGAGTCCCTTTTTCGCTCCCTTAACCCGAACAATACTTCGAATGGCGAATAACCCGTTGCTGAGTGAATCGATATGCCGCTATTGCTTTTGGCATAGCTATTTCTGGTTCAAGGCCCTTATCTACATAACTACACTCTCAAATCGTCACCCAGTGTACTGTGGAGTCTCTCTATCCCCCCTCTGCTTTTGGGATGTCCGGGAGTATTTAAATGCCATATAACCTCGTTCACTTTCATCTCTGCCCTGATATCTGCAATTATCAAATTCTCTCCCACCGTCTGACGATATTCTGTCCGGAACTCCGTAGAATTGGAACCAGGTTCGCAGCGCCCCGATCACTGCTTCTGCCGACCGTTCTCGTATTGGATGCGCCATAGCCACTTTACTAAACAAATCAATCACCGTGACCCATTTATCCCCTTCCACGTGAATGTGTCAATCTGTAAGTCTACTAGGGATACGCCAGGTGTACGTGTTTCTTCTTGGGATACTCTCGGAGGGTGACGATCATACTTCGTAGTTTGGCACACTCAACACGCTTTAATGATACCCTCTATTGTTTTCCTCATCCCCAACCAGAAGTACCTCCTTTTAAGCGCCTGCAGAGTCTAGCCAACCCCGCGATGATTCGTTTTACCCTGGTGGTAAGCGAGGGTAATCTCCTTCTGTTGGTCTGCTTCCCTTACCGTCTCTACCATACGCTGACACCTGATGAAGACCCGATCTATTCCGATCTCCAGAGTCTGTCAATCTTTTCCATATCGAGGCATTTCCCACGTACCAATAATGAATTTTTCCTGGTTTAGAGGCGTTATTTAGAGCCTAGGTTCTAATCCCTTATCCACATGGTACACTCTAAGGTGGTCACTGAGAGTACTATGTAGCCTTTCTATACCACCCCTACTCTTTGGATGACCCGGTGTGTTGAGGTGCCAATGAATGTCCAGATCCTTCATCGCTCTTCGAACGCTGCTGTTGTCAAATTCTCGTCCCGCATCCGATGAGATCCTATCGGGTGTACCATAAAACTGAAACCACGTTCGGAGGGCTTCTAACACAGATCCCGATGAACGTTCCTTTATGGGGTAGGCCATGGCCGTTTTACTAAAAATATCAATAACCGTTACCCATCTGTATCCCTTCCACGTAAATGTACTTCTAGATCACTCAACGGTACAGACGGCGTTGGGGTCTCTTCCTGCAATCCCTTCGGTGGATGTCTATCATATTTTGTTTTTAAGCAGACTTCACACAAACCGACGATATATTTCACAGTTTTCGCCATTCCCCACCAAAAATACCTTCTCTTCAATGTCTGTAAGGTTTCGTGTTCGCCCCGATGATTTGTTTTCCCCTGGTGGTATGCCAGTGTTACCTCCCTCTGTTGGTCCACATCTTGAAGCGTTTTCACCATCATGGAACACCGCACGAACGATCGGTCATTCCCAATCTGCTCGGTTCTCCATAATCTTTTAATTTTTTCCCAGACGGTCGCATTCCCCACATAGAGGTAGTGAGTCTTCCCCAGCTTCGACACATCCTTTAATGTTTTGCAAATTAATCCGTCTCGCACTCCTGGTTGCGACCAAATAGTTGCGATACGACTTCTCCCGTACTCGCTAAATGTTACCCGTATCCGTCCCGTGGTTGAAGTCTTCCAGATGATTTGCCGACCCTTATCGTTCACAATTTCCTCAATCTCCTTCATCTCATCTGGTCTACCTTCCACAGCGCTTTCCTCTTCTGTGTCGGCACCACTTTGTTCGCTCACCCTTTCTGGCGTCCACTCGCTTATAATAGTTCAGGGAGCCTAACAACCGCCGTATCCCTTTGACGTCCTTAGGAATCGCCAACCTCTGCAGAGCTTCCATCTTACTCTTATCTGGTTTCACTCCCTCTTTCGAAATCGTATGTCCCAAAAAATTGATCTGGTCCTGGCCTAAATGCGACTTTTCTTCCGAAAATTTCAAGCCGAACTCCCTCATTCTTTCGAATACCCGTCGTAAGTGCTCCACATGCTGATGTTCGGATTTGCTCAAAACTAGTAGGTCATCCATATAAACTTGACAGAATGTTTCTTCGATTCCTATAAGAAATTCGTCCACCAGTCTTTGGAAAGTAATTGGGGCGTTTTTTAACCCAAACGGCATACGTGTAAATTCATAATGTCCGCGTTCAAATGAAAACGCGGTCTTGCATTGATCTCTTGGGTGCATTCTGATCTGATGGTAGCCCGCCTTCAAATCCAGCGTACTGAATATCTTAGCTCCGCTCAGCCTGTCGAGGATATCATAGAATCTGGGGATGGGATACTTCTCGTCCACTGTGTTTTTATTTAATTTTCGGTAGTCTATTACTACCCTATATTTCTCCTCGCCCGGCGCACTCTTCTTCTTTACTGCCCATAGAGGGCTATTATACGGGGAAGTACTATTTACTATAATGCCTTGTTTTTTAAGGTTATCTATCTCTTCCCTAATGTGCTTCCTTAACGCCTGCGGGTACCTTCTTTCCTTAACGTACGTAATTTTCTCTTGCTTCAACGGTATCTCATGTACAGTCTCCCCCGTTGCCCCTAGTACGTCCCCTTCCCTAAAGAAAATGTCCCTATATTCCTTTTTAAGTACTTTCCTCCAGTCTTCTGACTTGCTAATCGCCCCTATCTTCTCTCCGCTGTCCCACTCTAGTTTATGGCCGCGATATCGCCTCATCCCAATACGGATCTTCCATCCATCCCTAATATTGTACAGCCGCACTCCCGCCATTCCAAGTAGATCGCAGCCAATGATACCGTCGTACTCGCGGGGCATTCCCCTTACAATATGTATTCTCAAACTACGCCTCCCCTTCGTCCACCTATCCAACCCTATGACCGATTCTCCCTCAACCTCGCATGGGCCACCCAGAGTGATAAGGTTACAGGTACATACCTTAATCTGAAGCCTTCTCCCGCCATCGCAGAACAGAGCTGCACGGCTCAGAATTGTGCTGGAGCTCCCTGTGTCCACCAAGAACCTCACTCCAGCCTCTCTTATGATGGGCAGACCGCCATACTCACCTCTGATATTGTTCACTAACGTGCGGTTGCCCCACTGCTGCCACCCTCCTCAAGCTACCACTCGTCCGCTCCTCGAAGCCGTCACCCGCCGTCTTCCACTTCTTTTGTCTCTATCTCCTTCGCCTTCACTGCTGGTTGATTTTTCCTCCTCTCTATCAGACTCAGATGACTCGGCTGTCCCGTTCGATTCCGGAAGCGGTCTGCTTCTGCGGTGAATTCTCTGGGCGTTTACCTCCATCGGCTCCGCCCTTGGCTGGTCTCTTCTTGAGTAAATGTAGGGACACTGCCTGGCAATATGTCCCTCTGTCCCGCATTCAAAGCACTTGGTGCGGGGACATTGCGCCACTAGATGACCGCTCTTTCCACAGCCATGACACTTCCTCTCTTCTCTTCTTGGACTCAACCTCGCTCTGTTCTGCCTTGGTCTTCTCTCGGCATTTACAGGTTTCTCCTTGCTTCTATACGTGGATTCTTTTCTTCTCAATAGGTTAGAATTATACTGAGGGCGCTTATATGTCACCCTGCTCCATCCTTCATCTTCCATTTCCATGCGGGAGTCTTCTTCTCTTGCACTTGAGTCAATTAGATCCTGTGCGCACTCCACAAATGTACGCTCTCTCGGGAATCCCTCCTTCTTTCCCGTTTCTTTGGCTAGCTGCACCCTGAGGATAGTCGACAAAAATGCCATCCTGGCATCTACCTCAACCGCGCTAATGGTCTCCCTCATTTTTTCTGTAACTTTTTTGTAACGAGTAAGCAGCGTCGCGGCATATTGTCCGTACGTCTGACTTGGCAATTTCGTCTCTCGGAACATCTGAAAAATGTCCTCTTCCGGGGTCCATCTTCCACTTCCGTAAGCCTTCTTCAGTCTTTCCTTAACAAGTGTCCAAGGGGTCTCCTCATCCGCTTGAATGTGATTCAAGATATTTCTTTTCACCCTGCAAACCAACGCTGCTTTCAGCGCCTCTCCGTCTTCTGGATTGAGTAAATTCTCCGCCGCTTTTGCCTCAATCCTAGCTATCAGCCTATCACCTCCTTTTAAAAAATGATTTAACTCACCTGTCTCTCCTGTGAATCGTTCCAAGTCCGAAATTGCCTTTCTTAGATCTTGTGAGGTTGCTACTCTGATCTTCAACCATTCTAAAGTTGTCGCATGAGCACCTGCTAACGTCTCTTGGGGTAGCGAAGGAATACCCGGCACCTCAAGAGTCGCTGGCCTCAAAACATTAGTTGCCATCTCGAAACTTTTTCACTTGACTCTGAAACTGCACACTAAAAAGCAATTTCGGTAATTTCACAGCCCCGGGTTTCGGCACCACTTAACTTGGTTTGGTTTACAAATACAAAAGATTATAAAGAAAGTTAAATGATACAAGCATAGACCGAACAAACACTGAGATTTATTTATCACAACAATGCTCGATCTAACACATATGCGGTTAGGTAATAATATATGATGATATTAAGGCTTATATATATATATAAGTTACGATTAGACTGAATGTTACACTAAACAATGTGGGACTAGAGCAAAGTGACAACAGAACTTCAAGAAATCCAGAAATCAACTAACTTTATTTGGCATTCCATCTGGTATATATAAAAACAGCAACATATGTTTATTAATAATAATTAACTTATCCTATAATCAAATTTGATTTTTATTAAATACGTCTTATATACAATTAACTCCCTCCCTCCAGTTCCTTCGTAAGGAGGAACTTTTAAGATACCAAAAATAAACATTACTTTAAATTAAACAAAATAAGAGAAATGCGTACGCTAGTAACAATTACTTTGACTTAAACTTCTATAAGTAACTACGAACAAATTTTGCTAACTCTAATAACGAATAATTAAAATTATGTTCTAAAATTTTTAAACTAACAATTAACAACATATAACCTTAGAAACTAAAGTAAATTAGAGTTCTTCGTGTCGGGATTTTCTCTGCTGAGCGCAGCCGCCAGGCTCGGATTATGACCTACTGTGAGGTACGCGAAGTTCTTTGAGGTGAACCGTACGCGACCTAAACGGGTGGTTAACATCCTTAATGGTAGACAAATTATTTTCCCGTATTGCTGTGACTTTGTAAGGTCCCCCGTAGCGCGCGGCGGTTTTATTTCTCGCGGTCCTCAAACGCCTATATACGATTGTCCTAAGCGCCAAGGGCTCTTTATTATTAGCTACAGGCCGTTTATTAGCCTTATCTACCCTGGTTTGTTTCTCCCGGATTAATTTTTCTCGGATCTTTCCCCATGTTTCATGTCGCTCTATTCTCGCCTTTGACAGTATTTCCCTTAAATCGCTATTATTAGCTGTAATAAGATCTCCTCGATCGCGCCGCCTTTGACCAAAAACAATTTCTACAGGGGATAACCCTGTCGCTGCGTGTATTGTATTATTGTACGCTATCACCGCGCACGGCATAACGTCATATGGGTCGATTCCGTCCCAATTTTATTAATGTAACAAATAACGATGACCGATGCTTCATGTATGCTATATTATCTCGACTCATCGATGGTCCTAACGCAGACCGCCAAAGCAAATATAAAAATCTTGTCCACGGCTACGACTTTAGTTGCATTTCCTTCCCCACTCCTCTCCACGAAGTGAAAAAATTTGAACAACGTAATAATGTCTTTGGTCTTGGAGAGAAGGAGGAAGTTTATCCCCTAAAGGTGATTAGGCAGGAGAAGGAAGATCATAGAGACCTACTTTATTTGACAACTGATGATGGTCGTAGTCACTACGCATGTATAAAAGATTTCAATAGACTCGTATTCTCTAAAATTACGAAACATAAAAGGAAGGTACAAGTTTGTAAGAGATGTTTCCAACATTTTTCATCAAATCGTGAAGGTACTGCCGAGTGGTTAAAAGAACACATGGAATACTGCGGAGAGAACTGACCAACTCGTATCGTATTGCCTGATCCTAGTGAGGACGGGTAACCACCTACTATATCATTTACTAAAGTACAGAATCAGATGAGGATTCCCATCGTCATCTATGCAGATTTCGAATGTGTTTTAAAGAAAATAAGTAATGACAACCCCACACATTCGCATACAACTTCCTACCAATGCCACCTCCCTATGAGCTTCTGCACGTATATTAAGGTTGCAGAAGACGTTCCTCGTCACTACCTACCCACTGACTTCCCTATGGAGCCCGTTGGTGATGCAGCAGAGGAATTCATGAAGCATATAAAGTATGTAGCAGAAAAAGTATCAAAAGTGTACCCGATGAAAAAACCTATGCTACCACTTACACCATCTCAACTAGAAATTTTTTCAAAATCTCAGAATTGCTATCTTTGCTGCAAACCTTTTGTTCCCTCCAACAAAAAAGTGGCGGACCATGACCACATCACTGGTATTTATCGTGGTGCTGCTCACTCGCAGTGTAATATACTATACCGTACTCCCCGATTTCTCCCCGTCTTCCTCCACAATCTGAGTGGTTATGACTCTCATTTCATAGTTCGAGAGTTGGGCTATGATAAAGGTCGTATTAACGTCATACCCAACAGTGAAGAAAAATATATTTCTTTTAGTAAACAGGTAGGGCCGCTAACGGTTACATTTGTGGATACCTTTAGGTTCATGGCTTCTAGCTTAGATAAATTATCGAAAAATCTACCACGCCCTAAATTCGTCGACACAGCTAAATTCTTCCCTGCTGACAAAATGGATCTAGTAATACGTAAAGGAGTGTATCCATACGATTATACAGATTCATTTGAGAAACTTAAGGAACCGTTCTACCACCTAAGGAGGCATTCTACAGTACCCTTAACGAATGCGACATCTCAGATGAAGATTACCATCATGCCCAGTCAGTCTGGAATGCATTTGAAGTAAAGACCCTAGGCGAGTACAGTGAGCTCTACCTTAAAGTAGATGTTATGCTCCTATGCGATATATTTGAAAATTTCAGAAATGTTTGTATGGGAGCATATTGTTTAGACCCTGCTTGGTACTTCACGGCTCCTGGTCTGGCATGGGATGCCATGCTCAAGTATACTGGCATACACCTTGACCTTTTAACTGATTATGAACAGTTACTAATGATCGAACGCGGGATCAGAGGAGGAATATGCCAATTCAGCCAACGTTATAGCAAAGCTGTTAACAAAAATCTTAACCCCAACTGCGAGCCTCAACACGAATCGAAGTACATCGCCTACCTTGATGCGAATAACTTATACGGATGGGCAATGTCAAATCCCCTTCCTTATGGCAGTTTTGAATGGGTTGAAGATCCAAATGCTCTAAAATGGGAAAATATAAGAGAAGGTGGTCCATTCGGCTACATTGTTGAAGCGGACATTGAGTACCCCGAAGAGTTGCATGATGTTCACAATGATTTTCCTCTTCTTCCAGAGAATAGGATCCCTCCGAAAGGAACCAATAATAAATTATTAGCTCCTTTGTCTAAAAGGGAGAAATATGTAGTCCATTTTGTCAACTTAAAACAAGCAATGAATCTTGGTCTCCGATTAGTAAGCGTACATCGAGCGCTACGGTTCAGGCAGTCCCGTTGGCTAAGTTCATATATTGAACTCAATACCCGAATGAGACAGCAATCGACTAACGATTTCGACAAGGATTTTTTCAAACTTATGAATAATGCTAGCTCAGCTAGAGATTAAAAATTTGAATTTGATTAGAAATGTTGAAGAATTTGATTAGAAAGGTATTTCTAGCTCGCTGGAAACAACATCCAAACGGGTAATTTACTCAGCAACTTTTTATATTTTATTATAAATCAGTTGAAACCTCGAACGTGTTTATACGTTAAATATTTAGAAGGCAGTGATAATTTAATAAAATTTAGGAGGCATTTTCTCATTGTTATATAAGAACAGACTCCGAGCTAAGCGGTCATTTTAAAGCTAGCTCAGCTAGAGACAACATTACTGAAATAAGTTACTTAATAATTAACATATTCGATTGATAATTTTCAACCTCAACACTGCTATATTTGGAAATATTTAAAAGGCTGACAACATTTTATAAAATTTAAGAGGTATTTAATATATATATATATATATATATATATATATATATATATATATATATATAAAAGAAGAAAGGGAGCTAATCCAACGTTTCGAAGGCAACCCTGTTAGATATAACATCAAGATAAGTGTATAATCTACTGTCTACTACTACAAGTACAATTTATATTGTTATAGCTGGGTTTATAATGGAATCCTTGGTTTGTAAATTTTGCTCCAAGGAGTTCACACGTAAAGATAATATGTTAAAACACGTGAAGAAGAAGAATTGTAAGTTTTCTGCATCATGTAAACACTGTTGTTATTTTTACCAATCCCCATAACCTGAAGCGACATGAATAGTACTGTGGAGGAAGCGAACCCCCAAATAAGAAACAGAGACGTGAAGCTAAAACTTCTGATTTATTAGCTACTGTGCCGGATGAAGAAGGGATTGTGGAATACGAAACAGCCTTTGAAAGGAGAATCAAGTCATATTTTCTGAGATGTAATGAAAACCATGACTTACCGTCCTTCTTGAATGCTATAAAGGAAAAAGTCATTCATAAAATAAAAAGTTCTCTCGGCAACGAAAGATCCCTCAAAGTAAGTTTGGTCTCGGAATTACAAGCTGGAGATTTGAAAGACGGGTCGTTCCAGTCAAAAAATGTAACTGTGTTTGTAGAGGTTAGGTTATAGGATGTTTGTTATGGGCGATCAACTGCGCGGTCATTACGCCCACTGTGTTTGTAGATACAGACATAGAAGAAAAAGTGAAGTGCCTATTTGAAGAACTTGAAAACAAATTAAGCGACAGTCAGCTTGTGGGAAGCGGATGGACACTATTTGCTGTTAATGGGTTACGATTGAAGATAAACAAGTACAACCTACTAAGAGGGAGCAGCTATATCCCGTTACCTGAAGAAATAAGAAATAGAAAAGCATGCGTTAATGTGCAAAACAATGATAGCAAATGCTTCGTTAATGCTATTCTATCAAAAATTGTATCTGAGAATCCTAAAAGAGTTACAAAATACACATCGTTGGAGGGAAAGTATGACTTTTCTAAGATAAATTTTCCTACTTGCGGCCACTTGCGGATATATCGAGATTTGAAAAAATAATGATGTGTCAATTAATGTGTTTGCCCTCGATGAAAAGCTTAACGTTTATCCTCTGAAGATAGTTAAAGAAGAACTAGAGGACCACCGGGATTTACTGCTACTAGAAAAAGAAGGAATGTCACATTATATCTACATATCTAATTTTGAAAAACTAGTAGGACGTCAAATCACAAAGCATGGACATAAGATTCATGTGTGTAAGCGATGTTTAACACATTTTTATTCTAGTGAAAAACTCATACTTCACAAACAACAAAAACACACCAATGAGACCCCTCTCTCCTCAAGAAGAAGTTAGCTACAAGACTGCTCAAAACTGTTATATGTATGGAGAATTCTTCAGTCTAGAAGATATCAAAGTAAAGGATCATTGTCACATTACAGGCCTTTTCAGAGGTGCAGCCCACCAAAGTTGTAATCTTCGTTACAAGAACCCTGATTTTCTTCCAGTAATTCTACATAATTTGTCAGGTTACGATGCTCACTTCATCGTTCGGGAGCTGGGATATGATAATAAAAGGATTAACGTAATCGCAAATACTGCAGAAAATTATATTTCATTTTCAAAATTCGTAGATGTGAAATTTAGTATAAGATTTTTAGATTCCTTCAGATTTATGCCTTCTAGTCGAGAAAACCTGGTAGCTAACTTACCTTCGTTTAACATATTAAATAGTTTACTAACGATTCAAAATCATCGTTTTTGATCGTTAATACCTAACGATCGAGTTTCTTTACTCACTAGAAAAGGCATTTTCCCCTATGAGTATGTCACGTCCCCCAAAATGTTAGAAGATACAACCCTTCCTCCAATAGATGAATTTCATAAATCACTAAAAGATTCCTAAGTTACAGAAGAGGAGTATGCCCATGCTAAAGATGTATGGAATATATTTGAATGCAAAACTTTGGGTGATTACGCAGACATATACTTGAAGTCTGACGTAATTTTACTAGCTGAAGTATTCGAAGAATTTAGGAATGTTACGATGGGATCTCACAAATTAGATCCATGTCACTACTATACGGTTCCTGGGATGACGTGGGATGCAATGCTAAGGTTTACAGGTGTTAAATTAGAATTATTGACCGATTATGAAATGATTCTAATGATCGAGAAAGGGATAAGAGGAGGGTTGGTGCTAGCATCTCATAGATTCCACGAGGCAAATAACAAGTACTTAGAAGGATACAACTAAAATAGACCAACTACCTACATTGCATACCAGGATTGCAATAACTTATATGGTTGTGCAATGAGTCAGCCTCTTCCTACCGGTAACTTTGAGTGGGTCGATCCCGAAAGTATCAATTTAAACAATCTATACTCTACAGATGACATAGGCTACATTCTAGACGTTGATATTAATTGCCATAAGTACTTACATGATAAACATAATGATCTACCGTTCCTTCCCGAGTCTAATCAATGTGGAAAATACAACAAATTAATAGCACACTTCAATGAAAGAAAAAACTATGTTGTTCATTATACAACCCTTCTTCAAGCATTGCCACACGGTATAGAGCTTGTAAAAGTAAACAGAGCATTAAAATTCAATCAGTCCTCATGGTTAAAATTTTACATAGAGTATAACACCAGTTTAAGAAAGAAAGCTTTAAATGATTTTGAAAAAGATCAGTACAAGCTTTACAACAACGCAGTTTTTGGTAAAACTATGGAGTCAATAAGAAAAAGAGTTGATATGCGTTTAATTACAGACCCTAAAAAACTAGAAAAATTAATATCTAAACCAAATTTTAAGGACCGTACAATTTATTCTGAGAATTTGGCTCCCGTTCATATGGAAAAGACTAAAATAAAATTTGATAAACCGATATACCTGGGAATGTCAATATTAGATATATCAAAAAACATTATGTATAAATATCATTATGACGTAATGTTGGAAAAATATGGACAAAATATTGTCACGTGGAAGATGTCCATTGAACCTAGGAGACCCTAAGAGAGATGGGGAACTCCTAGAAGAGGCTGGCCCAGGAGAGAGTGGGGCAGTCTGGGGGAGACAGTCAGGCAGTCTGGGAGGGTCTGAGGCAGGCAGTCTGAGAGGGGCAGTCAGAGACAGTCAGCAGTCTGGAGCGGAGGCTGGGTCTGAGATGTGCTGTCAAAGTCTGGGACAGGCAGAGTGAGCCTGGGGATCCGAAGTAGTCAAGTACCCCCAAGTGATTTATGAGTATATACCCCCCCCTTGTGTAGTTGGGACGTGTAGAAACTATTGTAAATAATAAATTATGTAAATAGTACTTAGTTTGGTTAATTACCACACAAACCTTGCCCAAAGATCCCTGTGTCACATTGGACTGGGTAAATTTGAGAGTAGGGGTGACACAAATTTGGTGGAGGCTCCGGGCAAGGTTGTGTTGGGTGTAGAATAGAGCTGCTAGATGTGCCGGGCAAGGGTTGTGTCGTGTAGAAGAGGGAGCTTCAAGAGATGCCGAGCAGGGACAGCGTGAAAAATGAAGGAGTTGCTGAAGAATTCCGGATGGGTGGAAACGGCTGCGTTCCGGGAGGAGAGCCGGGAGGGACTCGAGGAAGAAGGAATCAGCGCTGTGGATCAGCTGGACCAACTCGGAGAGCTACGGAGCTGAAAAGAGAGTCGGGAGCCACCCGAAGTATTTTGAGGTCACAAAGTTGGCATTTTAGGTAAAGAAATTTAAGTTATTTTTTGTTTTGTAAAAAAAATAAAATAAGATTTAGATATAAGAGGAAACACTTGTAGAAAGAATCTTAGCTATAGTGTAAGATAGAAATTAGCGGTTTTGTAATTTTAAGATATGGGGATCTATGTATTTTGAGCTCGTCAATGGTTGACGATTTAGGAGGAAGATTAAAAGAGATTGAGTTTTTAGTTTAAGTTCCAAGAGGAACTAATGGAAAAAATTATGGAGTTCTTTCTACAATGTTTCAACTAGATAATTTAATAATTAGTGATCATTTTATTAATGAGAATAGTCTTTGTTTGTAGAGTATTGTAGGTTTAGATTTTTTTCAAGTCAAAAAGTAACTTTAAAGAGAATTCTTTGTCAATGAAAATTTTCAGGTCGGAAGAAAAATGTTATCTTGACCCTTTGGTCGTAATCTCGGGATTAAATGGGATAAGGGCAGACGAAGACGGATAGAAAATTTAAAGTCGAGACGATACAGGGCGAATAAAACGGTTTTTTGATCGTTGAAAAAAAAAAAGACAAAAGGGATTATAAGATTTCATATTTCATTAAATGTTGAATATTTTCTTTGCTTTGGGGAAAAGTGCAGAATCTAAAGGTTAAAGAATAGGAGGAAATGCTAAATTTGCGTCTGCCAGGAAACAATAGAGCACTGAGAAAGCTGTACCCGGGAACAACGAACACAAAATTGGGCATAGCTAATTGTTGGCAAAATGCTAACAATTAACAATTGTCATAACTAACGAACAATTGAGGATCCTGTAACGTCCAGGAAATATCCAATTCGATTGCAAGATAAGGAGTCTAGATAACAATGCGCACCTCCCCATTGTAATTGGGCATTGTAAAATAATCGTCAGCAAGACACAATTGAAAAGCGTGCAACGTTGAGAAAACACGATAGTCAATTGAGAATCGTGGTTTTGGGTTGCGGTCATTGTGTTTTCCCATCTTTTTCTTTTTAAAGGACTTAAGCAAAAAATTTATCGGAGCCAAAGATTTCGATCACTATCGCGGTTTCCTACTAAAGAAATGGGTAAAAAGAATTTTATTGAGAAGGCCTATTGTCGCGGTTACGGAAGCAGCGCCAACAGCTTCCCAGTCTAAGTCGGCCTCCAGTTCCAAGAAAGGAGACACAAAAGGGTAAGAAGAACAGCCATCCTCGATTAGTCAGCGTTATAAAGTAGGTCAGTCGGTGAGTTGCTATGCAAGATAGGCAAAACAAACGCTCTTTTAAATCCCTTTATCGAGATTTTTTATTGTTTATAGTTTTATGACTTATATTTTTCTAGTTCTTCAGTAGTAGGTAGAAATTGGAAATGTGTTGGAAAAAATAGAATTTGTAAGAAAAAGTATAATTTTTAAGTAAAATTCTTAGAGGGTATTATTGACTAAATTTGTATCTTTTATGGTTAAAGCATAAATTTAAAGTAGCAGAATAATGGAATTTATTTTTGTTTTGTTTTTTAATAAGTCAAGATATAATTGTAAAGGAATTTCACTGCATCTTGTAGATGTTATCATGGTTCTTAAGGGGAAAATTAAATGAATGAGACAGCCGGCATCCCACACCCCTTTGAGGTTCAAATAGAGTAAAGTACTTGAAGAGGGTAGTAAAGTACTTAAAGGGTAAAGTAAAGTGCTTGAAGAGAGTAGTAAAGTACTTAGAGAGTAAAGTTTTGGAATTTGTTGTGGAATCCTACGAGTCAAACGTAGAAGGCTTAAGTATGCAACAAGTTTCTCAGAGTCAAACTGAGGTAATATTTGGGGATGTGCTAGTCAAAAGCACGGTATATCAAAGAATGAACGATAAAGGGGTGAGCCGATGATTGTCGAATCCAAAAGAGAAAATGATGCAGTGAGGTTCCTCGATTTTGAGATTTTATTTGGTTTATCACTTTTTTTTGTTGTTTCGAATTTTGGTTTTGTTTTTAACACTCAGTACTTGGTTCTTTTGTTTGTAAACTCTAAAGTTAAGTAAATTATGGTAAAAAACAAACGAGTTTTCTGCCGCTTTGTTTATTTTTTGTTACAGGTCCCAACTTACCAACGAGGACGTTGGTATTCAGGGGAGGGGGGAGTTGTCACGTGGAAGATGTCCATTGAACCTAGGAGACCCTAAGAGAGAGGGGGAACTCCTAGAAGAGGCTGGCCCAGGAGAGAATGGGGTAGTCTGGGGGAGACAGTCAGGCAGTCTGGGAGGGTCTGAGGCAGGCAGTCTGAGAGGGGCAGTCAGAGACAGTCAGCAGTCTGGAGCGGAGGCTGGGTCTGAGATGGGCTGTCGAAGTCTGGGACAGGCAGAGTGAGCCTGGGGCATAGGGGATCCGAAGTAGTCAAGTACCCCCAAGTGATTTATGAGTATATACCCCCCCCCCCTTGTGTAGTTGGGACGTGTAGAAACTATTGTAAATAATAAATTATGTAAATAGTACTTAGTTTGGTTAATTACCACACAACCCTTGCCCAAAGATCCCTGTGTCACATTGGACTGGGTAAATTTGAGAATAGGGGTGACAATATTAAGCTAATGTATATGGATACTGACTCGTTCGTTTATACTATATGTACTGATGACCTCTACGAAGATATGGCAAGTATGAATGATTACTTAGATACTTCAGATTATCTTCCAAACCATAAATTATATAATGTTAAGAATAAGAAAGTAATGGGTAAGTTTAAAGATGAGGCTAATGGTGAAATAATTAATAAATTTGTAGCTTTGAGGTCTAAAATGTATGCAATAGACATCAAAAGCAAAATTATTAAAAAAATAAAAGGAATTAGTAAACCTGTTGTTAAAAATAAAATAAAATTTGAAGATTATGTTACCTGCTTAAAAAATAACATTCAATTTAAACCTGATGTTACAAACTTCAGATCATTCAACCATAAACTGTTTACTATTAAAACAAACAAAATATCACTGTCACCTTTCGATGATATAAGACACATCCTTGATGATGGAGTATCCACCTTGGCCCATGGCCATTATAAGATAAAATAAAATTAAAAAAAAAAAAAAGATTATGTTGTTGATTAATTCAATGAATGAGTGACCTCTGGCCTGGTTATAAACGCTCGTAAGCCTGTGATTAGGAGTGTAAGTTAGGTCTCTGGTTTGGTTATGAATGCCAGAAAACACCTACCCCACGAATATGCTTTGTGTATCCCTAAGATGTGTATCCCATTGAGAGAAAGAGAGTTCTACTGAAATAAATTTTTAAAAAATGGCTTGTCCGATACTCATAGTGATCTGAGGATTATTTTCGATTTATAAGGGATGAATTATCTGGCTGCTGATGTATGTAATAATCAATTAAATAGTAAAGAATTAACGGAATATTTAAACAGGAAGAACTGTGACGAGCTAATAGAATTTAGCAAATTAGGATGGGTATATAGAGTACGGTTAGTAAAAGAGTTTAATTTTATGTGTAATTACCAATTATGTTATCAAATTATCTAATAGTAGAAATGTTCGGCTTTTATGTTTTATGTATTATTTATTTAGGTATATTATTATTTATGTTACGTTTACTATTATTTATGTTTTATTATGCTTTTATGTTTACTTTTAACTTTGCAATAAAATAAAAAAATAGATGAAGAAAAAGAACAAATAAAAAAAACAATCTGTTTTAAAAAGAATGTATATAATATTATAAACAAAAACATCATTTTACTCTATTCTAATCTGATGTATGCATGAACCTTTGTAAAAAGCTTGAATAGGAACTTGAACGTACGGATAAATTGCTAGTTTGTTAGAACCAATGAGTAACCAAAATGTATATGTATAATGTAATTTATAATCATAATAATTTTTACTGAACAATCTGTCTTAAAAATTATGTATATAATATTGTCTTAAAAATTGTGTATGTAATATTGTCTTGTAAATTATGTATATAATTTTATAAATAAAAACATTTTATTCTATTCTATCCTGATTTATTCATGAACCCTTGTAAAAAGCTTAGAGAGGAACCGAGAAGTTGGGATGAATTGGTTCTGTGTCAATAATAACCAATGATTGCACAAATTGGTCAGAAAGAAAAGTCTTACTATTGATAACATGTACTAATTACCTCATTGTAATCTAATATTTTGAAAGAGGAACATAACCTTACCTCGTTGTAACCTACTGTTTTGTAAGAATAACATAACCTTACATCTATTGTATTAAAAAAGTAACAAACTGTTGGGAAGTTATTCGATGGTGCTGATTATCCACGGATGTCCTTCAATCAATTCTAGGAGGAGAAGTAATGGTGAAACCGACATCAACATCTCTGCTGTTAACCTTACATAACCTTACTCATACAGGATAACAGTCAGGGAGGTTGCCTCCAAAGTGACCCAGAATCGGCATTTACTCCCTACTGAAATGTGTTTTAATTAAGCTACAGAAAATTTTTAATTTAAGAATTTAATTGTAGTTAAATTTTAGATTCATAACAGACTATGATCTGTTGAGTGTATTAAAGTATCTTTTCTATATTTATTTTGAAGGTTTTCATTTTTTATGCGGAGTTTGTAAATCTGTTTTATTCTCTTATTTTATTTTAATCAAAGATGTTTATAGAGGCCAGGAGTTGCAGACGGCATTAACCATTGTCATAGTGTGTTGTTATTGTAATATATTATTTTGTTTAACTTTACTATATAATAAAATATGATATATATATATATATATATATATATATATATATATATAAGTTAACTGTATATAAGACGTATTTAATAAAAATCAAATTTGATTATAGGATAAGTTAATTATTATTAATAAACATATGTTGCTATTTTTATATATACCAGGTGGAATGCAAAATAAAGTTAGTTGATTTCTGGATTTCTTGAAGTTCTGTTGTCACTTTGCTCTAGCCCCACATCTTTTAGTGTAACATTCAGTCTAATCGTAACTGGTGTCGAGACCCGGGTACGCTCTAAGATGAAGTCACGTGAGTAAATCAGTTAATGTTCTTAGAACGCTCTGGTTAAAGTTTCGGCGTATCACGCGTTAACTACGAATCTAGTGTTTATACTGTGAATAATATGGGGGAAGAGGAACAGTTGGCGAAGTTAGAGTCGCAATTGACCGAGACTACGACAATGGCACACATCGAGCTATTGAAGATTAGAACACAGAATTCAACTTTCATTCATGAAGTGATCAGCCAACTGAAACCTTTTACTGGAATAATAGGTTATCTTGAGCACTTCATTAAGGGAGGCGACCAGATTAAGGAATTAATAGTATCGCGGAAGGAATCTGGAATGCTATTGGAATCTGACGTCTGACTTCTCGAGGCCTCTCTCATTGTTCGTATCTCAAGGAGAGTCTTAAACGCAATCCAGGGCGACCTAACGCACTCTTGGGAAACGCTAAAGGTACGATTAAAGAAACTTTATGGCGGTGGAAGATGGACACCATAAGACCTAACTAATAATTCAATAATAATAAACATTCAATAATTTCTATCTTATGGATTATAATCAATGCGAGATATCTATTTATAAATATATATATATACATGCAATTGAATAAATTTTATAAAGAATATTCAAATAATAAATATAAGATATATAGGTTAATTGGATTCATAAGTAAAGTTTGTCTTGTCTAAATATAAACGTTGCATTGAGGCCTCATCTAGAATTGTCAAGTCGGCTAACATGTGGTACATTGCAGATTATTGAAGATAGATGTGAGGCAATTTATGATGGATCCCAGTTCTCAAGCCTCTCTCTCTGATCAAGCCGGGTCCCTTACGAAAGGAGGCGAAAATCGGAGCGACGCTGCTATGAATGTGACCGACCCGGTCATATAGCGGCGCAATGCAACCTCTTAATAAGATGCTTTGAATGTGGTAGGAGAGGGCACATAGCGAGGGAATGCCTGCGACATAACCCACGACCAAATAGGAGGGAACACAACCAATAGCCAATAGGTAAAAAACCAGGACTGGAGCAGCAGGCGAGCTGGCAAGACGAGCGGTGGCCATTACTCTGGAGATGAATCCTCGGGAGAGGAAAGTACCCAATCTGAGCGCAGCAGCCCGGCTACGAGGAGAAACGAGGTAGGTGGTGGGAATACCTGGAGGGGAGGAAATTCCGGAGCGGAAGTAGCAGCGGGGCATCCTCGCGCGGATTGAGGATACGGTAAAAGGGGGGAAACCAACGGAGCGAATTAATAATTAATAGTAATATGAATTAATAATAGTATGTGGACGGGGCGATTGACTAGGTTGCCCGTGGCGAGGTTACTGGAGTCAAAAATAAAATTTGTAGTCGATACGGGAAGTACTAACTCGTTGATTAGTAATAGAGCATCGGAGAAATTTGGTGTATGGTTAAGGCGCAAACGATGCAAATTTGTAGTCTCACGGTTAGCGGTAGATGCCAAACCTTGGAAGAGGTGATTTTGAATCTTACCGAATTAACGGGGTGCGATGCGTATCCGATTAAAATTCATATAATTGAAGAATTGATGCCGGGATATGACTTAATTATAGGTTGCGACATTCTACAGCGGGCGGATCTAAGCATGAGGGTTAGCGGGAACAATTGGCGCCTTATGATCGGTAAGCGGTGATACGAAATCGTAACGAAAGAAAATAACGCGGACATCGAAATTGGCGCAGTAGAATGTAGAAAGGAAGCGTTGTCACGGAATTAGAACTTAATAAGGATTTATTTTACCGGGACGGAGAACTTATGCCAACTACTGAGAGAACTGTCCATAAAATCAATTTGAAAACAGATACACCGGTATATGTTAAAGATAGAAGATATCCACAAGCCATGAGGAATATAATCAGACCTCAGTTGGGTGAACTACTGAAACAGAGTCGAATCCGGCATAGTAACTCCCCATTTAATAGTCCGTTAGGGTAGTTGAAAAAAGACAAGGAGAGAATAGCGGAAAAGAGAAACAGTATCGCGTGGTAGTCGATTATCGAAATTAAACGAGGCTACTAAGGATGAGCGGCACCATCTTCCTCGGGTAGAGGACATACTTGATCGCCTGTCGGGTGCGACGGTTTTTAGTACGTTGGATCTCAAAAGCGGATATCAGCAAGTTAGGATGGCCGAAGAAGATATTGATAAAACTGCGTTTTCGTGGGAACGTGGACACTTTGAATTCGTTAGAATGCCCTTCGGGTTGAAGGGGGCCCCTTTAACCTTCCAACATCTCATGGACGAGCTACAACGAGGATTAGGCGAAGACTTCTCGCAAGTGTACATGGACGATCTCATTTTCTTTAGTAAGACTGAGGACGAACACGTTGACCATTTGAGGCAAGTATTCAGCAGGATACAAGAGTCCGGCCTAAGGGAAATAAGGTTCTTGGGTCGCGTTGTTTCCCAGAATGGAGTCCAACCAGATCAGGAGCGAGTCCTCCTCCGAGGAGGAATCCTCCTCCAAAGGGGCTCCTTTGCCCAAGAATGTCCGCGGCGTCAGACGGTTTTTAGGCATGATTAATTATTATAGGAAGTTTGTTCCCGGTATTGCGGAACTGACTCACCCATTAACCGAAATATTGAAAAAAGGAAAACGGTTCCAGCTCGAGTTTTCGTAAATGCCGCGACATTTTAACCACTCGACCGCTACTAGCCTTTCCTGACTTCCACCGTATGTTTAAGGTCACTACAGATGCAAGCGAGGTCGCCGTCGGGGTCGTATTATCTCAGAATTTTGAAGATGGCGAAAAACCGATAGCATACGCAAGTCGGAAGTTAAACGATACTGAAAGGCAGTATAGTACGATCGAACGGGAACATTTAGCGGTTGTAGGGGCCGTAGAACACTTTCGCCCCTACATATACGGTAGGAAGTTCGAATTGTGAACAGATCACAAACCGCTCGTATATCTGAGTACGCTTAAAGAGACTTCAGCCCGAATATCGCGATGGAAAGAAAAGCTCGCGGCGTACAATTTTCATACATAAGAAGGAAGTAGAAAACGCCGTCGCTGATTGATTATCCCGAGATTTGGTAGTGAACGCAATCGAGGAGGAAAATACACCAGCTGAGCTATTTTCCTGGGCCGGGTGCGGACTGGAATCTCCGTTAACCCTGAGCGATCAAGAGGAAAACCATGGCTGACAGCGATAGATACGTTCAGCAAGATTTCGATGGCCTATCCAAGCGAAGCGAAAACGCCTAAGGCGGTATGGGAGGACTTTTAAAAGGAGGACTTTTAAACTTTTAAAAGGAAAACAATCTCATTAAAAAAAAAAAAAAAAAAAAATTAAGGAAGTTCATTTCTTGGAAAATAATTAAATATTTTCTTCTGATTTGGAGACTATAACTCCTTTTCTTCTGGATTAAAAAGCGACGCAAGGGTCGCGACAGCTCTGACAACAGGCCAATTCCCAACCAGCGAGCGATGTTCTATCATGATGACTAGATCATCGATGTTTATGTTGGATGGTTTCGCCATCCATTTACGAAGTATTGGACAATTAGGACAACAATTAGTTGCAGAGTATGTATGTACTCCTGACGCCATCTATCCCAAATGGACCTGATGTGCTCTAGAATTATTCCCCACCGAGCTAACGAGCTTTATGGCTTAGGTCCATCGCATGCTTCAGGAAGAGAGGTCAGGTGTGCACCAATGATGAAGTGTGCAGGTGTGAGGTATTCAAAGTTTTCAACGTTCTCGCTGAGTGCACAGAGCGGCCTCAAATTAAGGATGCATTCAATCCGTCCAAAGATAATCGAGAGTTCCTCAAAGTTCCTCAAGTAAGACTGGGAACCGATCGTACCTGCTAGCAGGCCCTTGACGGATTTAACACCTGCTTCCCACAGCCCTCCAAAGTGAGGCGCGCGGGGTGGGATAAATTTCCATTGGATGTTTCTATGCGCTAGCCAGTGCATAAGCACTTCCTCGTGTTCCTTGATGAACTTGTATACATCCTTGATGAATGGTGCAGCTCCAATGAAGTTGGTGCCATGGTCTGACCACAGGGTCTGGGGAATTCCTCGTCTTGATACGAACCTGTCCAAGGCAGCCAGGAAACTGGCAGTAGTTAGAGACGAAACTATCTCCAAGTGGACGGCCTTTGTAGACATACACACAAACAGACAAAGATACGCCTTCTCAATTGGTGACTTGCGAAGGTTAGATGATTAATTGAGAAGAGTCCAGCATAGTCGAGGCCCGCTTCATAAAATGCTCGAATTCAAGACACATTCAAGACGCGATCCTTTGGGAATGGAGCCATGATTGGGTTCATGGGCTTTGTCCGCCGAATGTGGTGGTGGATGCAGCTGTCAATGAGACTGCGAATGAGTTTCATTGCTCCCGGAATCCAGTTTTCGCTTCTCAGTAATGCTAGAGTTAGCGTAGCTCCGGTGTGATAGTGGCGTTCATGTATGCGTGATATAATCGATCTTAGGGTCGACATTAGGGTTATCCGAGGTGCGGATTATGAAACATATCGATTTTGCGATTCCGCCGTCAGGTATCGATATATTAACCCTCACGCGATTTAATCGATCTCGGGGTTGACATTTGGGTTATCTGAAGTGCTGAATACGAAAATTATATCGATTTTTAGATTCCGCGGTCAGGAATCGATTTATTACAACTTACGCGATATAATCAATCATGGGGTCGACTTAAGGGTTATCTGAGGTGCTGATTATGAAAATATCGATTTGGAGAACCCACCCACAAAATTTCGATTTTCACCGTCAGGTATCGATTTATTCCTACTTACGCGATTTAATCGATCTTGGGGTGGAATTTAGGGTTATCTGAGGTGCTGATTATGAAAACGATATCGATTTTAAGATCCGCCGTAAGGTATCGTTTTCTAAGAACGTACTTGATACATTCGATACTATCAGTTTATCGAAAGTGCGAATTACGAAAATGGTATCAATTGTCAGATGACATAGTCATTAATAGCTTTCTGTTAACTTACCTGATAAAATATTAGATATTGTTAATATTAGATAAGCTGAGATATATCGATACCAGAAAAAGTTATCTCAAAATCGATATCGTCTCCATAATCAGCACATTCGATAACCCTATAGCCAACACTATGATCGTTTATATCGCGTACGTTTTAATAAATCGATACTGACGGCGGAATCGCAAATTCAATATCATTTTCATTATCCGCACCTCAGATAACCCTAATGTCGACTCCAAGATCAATTATTTCGCGTAAGTAGTAATAAATTGATACCTGACAGCGGGATCTCAAAATCGATATCATTTTCATAATCCGTACCTCCGATAACCCTAGAGTCGACCCCAAGATCGATTAAATCGTGTGAGTTTAAATAAATTGATACTTGGTGGCGGAATCGCAAAATCGATATCATTTGATAATACCCACCTCGGATAACCCTAATGTCCACCCCAAGATCGATTATATCGCGTAAGTAGGAATAAATCGATACCTGACGGCGGGATCTCAAAATCGATACCCTTTTCATAATCAGCATCCCAAATAACCTATTAATCGATATCAGGTAATTTATTATGTGCTGACGTGATTTCAGTAAAAAGGGTTAACCCAATAATATATACCAACATGGAGAAATCCGAAAAGAAATCATAAATTTATTCCGAAATAATGAATTTAGTAGAAATTCACATCTCAATTTGTGAATTTTTCCCATATTCACATCTTATTTGTAAATACGGCCGAATTCACAGACTTAGATATAAATACTCAATTTTTTTGTGAATATTCACAATTTTCCCTGCGAATTTATTTTTATTTACAGACAATGTTCTATATTTGAATAAATTCGTATTCACATATGTGAATACGAATTTATTCGTATTCAAACTTGTAAATACGAATTCATTTGTATCGTATTCACAAATATTGTGATATAAATAAATTTTCATTCATATTCACATTAAAATTAAGATAAATATAAATTATAACTATTTAATTAATTAATATAAAACTCCGGCTGTCCAGAATCCAGGTATCTCGGTAGCTTAATTAGCACCGACAATCTGATTATAACAGATATAAAAGCCCGAATAGCTGCCGGAAACGGCTGCCTATGGGGTTCATAGAAGGCCCTGAAGATCAAGAACCTCTCAAGACAGGCAAAGCTGCTAATATACAAGACGGTAGTAAGGCTGGCCGTCACATATGGTAGCGAAGCGGGGACCCTAACAACAGAAAACAAAAGTTCTAAAAGTCTGGGAGAGGAAAGTTTTTCGTCGAATATTCGGTGGAACTGGAGATGCCCGGCGAATCAGAAACAATAAGGAACTGACGGAATTATTTGGGGAAGGAGATATCGTCTTGTATATCCAGATGGGTCGATTAAGATGGTTGGGACATGTTGAGCGGATGGTTCCCAGCAGAATCCCGAAAAAGCTATTCTACGTGAAGCCAGGAGGTGGAAGAAGGCGAGAGAGGCCTCGACTACGATGGCTGGATGATGTCGATGCAGACGTGAAGGCTTTAGGTGTACATCGCAGGAGAAGATTTGCAACAGACAGAGCCGAATTGTGGAATCTATTAAAGGAGGCCGAGGTCCTACATGGACTGTAGCGCCAATATGTGAGTGAATGAAATGGAGATGGATTAGGCACAAATAAGGAAGGAAGGCATCCCCCGAGAAGCCCTTGAGTGGAATCCCCAGAGACATGGGCGTCCGCAGGGCAGGCCAGCAGACCACCCCTTAGATATTTTGAGAAACAAAAACTAAAAATTAAATTAATTCGTATTCATATACTATATTTATTAGCCATTATATAAACACATATTTTAACTTTTCGATAGTATGATTAATAACCAGGATTTTCAGTTAAACATTTTTTTTATTTTGAAAAGCCAACTTTTGATCCCTACATGTGAATCTTCATCAGGGCTAAAAGGAAGACAAATGTATGAAGATGATAATTAAATATTTATCCTGTAATTACATGATATGACCGTGATATTATCCAACTCCTACTACTACTTACCTCTATGGGTAAATCCCTAACTGTCTCAATCAAGTGATTCAAGTTTCAAGTGTCTTTTTTAAGTATGTTTGTTTACGATTTGCCCTATAATGAAAGAAAGCAAATTTGCAAAATATTGGATTTGAATAAAGCTTGGGAGCAATTAGGTATACCTTCAACCTTTTTCTTTGTGCATATTTGTACCTTTGCTTATCAGAGCCCATTAGATAATTATGCCAATTAATCTGCTTGCAGTGAAGGTGTTATTTCAATTTTATTTTCATTAATTCTTAACTAAGTTGTTAGTGAAAACTATTTTTCTGTTTTTAAAACCTAAAAAGTTATCTGGCTCTGTATTTAGAGGTGTGTAATGATCAACTGATTTCTTTAAGATAGGATGATAAATTATCAGGATTTCCTGTCAAAAGTTTTTTATTTGGTCACTCAAGTTTTGATCACTAGGCAGTCTCTGTAACTCCTGTCCTATGTAGCAAGACTCCTAACCCAGATGATGGCCCACATTTTTGTGTTAAAACCTAAAGATTAAGAAATGGTTTTTTGACTGATATTTCTGAGAATCTTATACAAAACAATAGAACATTTTTCCACCTCTGTACTACTTATTTCTATTAAAAAAAACATGATATTAGTTTTAGTTATTTAATCACTTAAAAGTTCTGAATTTTATTTCTAAAAAGTTTAATGTAATAACTGAGTTTTTAGCTACTGTTTCCATATTACAGGTGGTAGTTATATGAAATTTGACGTCACTACTTTAAAGCATTTTGAGGAGGCGCCTTCGAGAAATCGTTCACCGACTGATGAATTATTAACTTTATGGGGAACTCATAATCATACTGTTTTGGAACTGTTTGTGTTGCTTTCACGAATGCAGCACTATCAGGCCATGATGATACTCAAGCCTTTTGGTCGGTGATTTCAATTAATTGTGTTATGAATTAAATCTATTTTAATTTTTTTCAAAACTTCTCAAAAAATCAAAAAGTTGGGTCATTCCATGTCAAAATCAATGTTAAATCCTTAGGTCTTGGATTTTCACAATTTTTTTGTTGTTTTTTTTGCAATAATGAATGTAATGTGCAATAATAAATTTAGATGTTTTGGACATGAGGTTTCTTAGTTATAAACTCTGAAATGATAAATAAACCAAAAAATAGTGCATTTTTTAATCCTTTTCAGGGCCAGGACACAATTGATTTTGAAATTTTTGTTTTCTTTTTTATTAGTCTTAAACTAAGTATAAATTAGGTTGAAAATCATAAAATTTCATTTGTTCCTAATTTTTTTTTTTTTTTTTTTAATGGTGTAGTAAGATTCTCAGCCCTTTTTTCAGCTTTTTAAGATTTGTATAGATAAATTTATGTTTCATAACAGAGCAAAATTTCTTATGGTACATCATGCAAATAAATTTCATTACAAGGCTGGGTTTTTCAATTTAACATTAAAAATATTTGTCAAAAATAGATGTTTTCTTTCCAATTCTTTTTACAACATCAATAAATATCAGGGGAGAATGGAGAACATTGAGACAAATTGTCAAAAAGAATAGAAACAATATTGCTAGGGTTCTGAGACCCTAGTCCGACTTCTTCCGTGTGACATGCGAGGTATGCTAACCATTGCACCATGGAGCTCGCTTCCAAACGGTGCCAAATCCTTCCTCTTCACTGACACCTCTCCCACGATCTCGCAATTTTTGCGAGTATTTACGGGAGGTGGACAATTTTTGTCCAATTTTGGGAATCTCTTGACTTTCGTCAATTTTTAAATTATTTTATATTAATTTATAAATTATTGTGGGTAACCACCTTGTTTTTAAATTATTTATTTTTGAAGAGAAAAGATTTGGCCCCTCCGGGAATCGAACTCGGGTCTTCCGTGTGACATGCGAAGTATGCTAACCATTGTTAGCAACCATGCGCTTCAACCGCGCCACGGAGCTCGCTTCAAAACGGTGCAATTATTTAAAAATAATTTAAAAACAAGGTGGTTACCCACAATAATGTATAAATTAATATGAAAAATAAAATAAAATTTAAATTTGAATTGAAAATGATCACATTGATAGATAAACGGTGGAGAGTTTTCTCAAAGATACCTCTGCAGATGTGGACTCACATTATTAATTAAAATGTTCATAACTGTGGTTCTTAACTCAGTAGGTAGTCTAAAGTAACTTTTTATTAATTAATTTAATTTTTTGGGTTATCTCTTAAAAGCTATTTGGGTTAGAAAGCTGAAACAAGTGTCATCTTTTTCAAAAATCCATGGCTTAGTAGACAGTTAGTGTTAACCTCACTAAATAACATAAAATCATTCATAGATGGTAACTAGTGGGATATCAATGATATGAACCTCTTATATACCTTTTTACCTTTGTATATATGCTATATGTATATATGTGTATATATATACACATATATACATGTAGCATATATACATATATATATATATATATATATATATATATATATACACATACATACATACATACATACATACATACATACATATACAATTGATGTCACTATAGTATATATTTATATGCTACTCTTTTATGTGGTGACTAAAGGTGTGCCAATTGCATAGTGGAGAAACAATGGGTCATTTAGATTAAAAAGTTTGTCTTCGACTGCTGAAACAGGAAACACACCCGGGCTCGTTAGAGATGACCCAGTTAATCTTCTAGTGGTCCCTCTTACTGCTGTGGCACGTTATGTGTTAGGAGTCATTACTTGCTGTTCATATGGGCGATGTAAACTAGCTTAGCTTTAACCTCTTTACATTTACTCAAAGGCCATTACAGAAGCTCTTGGTATGAGAGATTGCAAAGAAATGTCACTCATCACTTATTCTGAAATCTCTGGTGAAGCCTATGTTTAGAAAGGTTTTACAAATTGTATAATGCCCTACACAGTCATTAGAAAAGTTCAAAATATTTGTTAGATTAGGGATGACAGTTTTCAGCTTGTTTGATAGTCTCTTCCTTTCTCAAGGATTTGCCTTAGAGCAAATATTTGATCTGAGGTAGATTAACCACCCTGATAACTGCGCTAATAGGGACCAAGCTCATGTTCTGCATAGGATTTCAGCTTCTGAAACAGGGTATTGTATAGAATTTTGTAAGCACAAGGGAGAAGTTAGAAATGCCCCTGTAGTTATTGCACTTCAGTTGGACATACACGGTGGGCCAGACCCCCCATACCATGCATCCCCCCCCCACATCCCTATAAATTGCATATTGTTGTGTTCGTTGTGATAAAAGATTAAGAAGAAGCTAATGTTCCCAGAAAAAAAAGTTGGTGCACTACCCCAAAATGGCGTTCAAACTGACTGAGAGATTACTGACACTTAGCATTATGCTTAATTTCGCCATAACTGGTCTTTTACTAAACCTGGATAGTTCTAGATTCAAAATATATAAAAATAATTAGTCTAGACAACATAAAATATCTTTAAAGTAAATTTTTTAACTTAACAGCGAAAAAGCGCTAGTTAAGTTATGTCTCGGGCGCATCAAGTCCCCTGCCCATCCGTCAATTCTCATACATGATATAATTAAAGTGGGTTTTAGGATATAATTTTTAATGTATAATCGAGCCTGTGTAACTGCAAGTATTTCATTGGAACACAATGATATGCAATTTATAGGGATGTGGGGTGGGTGTACGGTAGGTGGGGGGTCCTGACTCACTTACTAACATTCTTGTTTTAATCCCTGGACATTATTTCCTCTATCCATATATCAACTATGAGGTCATGCATAACATTTTTGAGCACCTCAACATCAAACTTACAGAACTGCTGAAGGCAACCAATCATGGCCTTGAGCTTTATTATTTTTCAGTTCAGTATTGCCTCTGTAATTTTGTCTTCATCTGGAGGTTCAATCTCATCCTCGGCAGAAGGTGGTATCACCTGATCGCTTGTCCTGCCTGTAAGTTGGCCACCACCAAGCAGGTTACTAGAATGAAGACTCCATCTAGCAAGTACCTGAGTCTCCTTATTTAGGAGTGTTCCATTTTCATTATTGCAGGCTCTTGACTTCGCCTTAATTGTTTTATGCGTTGACGCAATAGACGTTTTTTTGTTTTATTATTATTATTTTTTTAATTTTATTATTAATCTGTTTGTAGAACTTTTTGCTTTCCTCTGCACTTCTCAGTCTCTTCAGTTCTTTCAGATACAAATACACCAATGGACAAATATATAAAATATACAAATATTGATGAGAATAGTCCGGGGTAGCAGTGAATAAACTACAAAATAGTATAAAACTATTTTATTGTAGCCAACGTTTCGACCCAACAATGCAGGTCTTCGTCAGGGCTAAATGAACAAGACACAGACAAAAAATTATGAATACATAGGACAAAGCATGTGAACTAATTAGATAAAATCTAAAGGTCTGTTAACATATAATGTATTTACACAAGATGTATGGCTATTGACACTGATAGTATTGGTAGTATGATGAGATGGGGTAAGATAAATAAATTAAGTGGATATGGTATCAGAATGGTGTTTTAGGAGTAGATATGGAGGCAGGAATGGACCAGAATTGAAGGGGGATTAATATGTGATGGAAATTAGATGAAGAAAATATAGAAGCTTACCTTCTGACAGGCTAGTCAAAGCCAGAATGGGGCTTCCTAGGCAGTGCAGGTATAGGGAGAAGAAGAAGGGGAAGCTCAGAAAAAACAGAAGGAAGGAGTTGGAATTGTAATTGGAAGGAAATTTATATAACATGGTTCTAGTATTGGTTCGGTTTTTTTATGTATTGATGAGTTTGGTTATAAGTTTAGATGGATAGTTGTTAGTGATCAGTACATCAGTAATGCGTTGTATATTGGTGGGATCGTATTGTTGGTCTGATAATGAAAAGGATGAGTGGATTAAGTTATTTGCCACATTGAGTTTATGATGATAGGGGTGTTTTGAGAAAAAGTTTATGAACCTACCTGAATAGGTAGGTTTGGTGTACCAATCAGTTGTAAGGGTGCCATCATTATTCTTTTCATTACTTGTATAACCTCCCCTTCTCATTCTTCATTTAACATATTCGCTTAATCATATCTATCGTTTGTTTTAACTTTATTGATTTCAATTTCGTTTTTCTATACTTCACTTCTACCTATTATGGTGTTACAGAGTTGATAGTTGATACTATTTGCCTTTTTTATTCGCAATTTATAACTAGGCCTATTATACGGAAGTGAAAGTTCAACTTAGAGGAACACCTTAGTCGATTGACAGATACTGAAGTATCTCCGAAGAGTGGCTAGTTGAACAAGGAGAGATCGTATCAGAAATGAGCGTACAAGAGAAGATCTCGGAGTTACTCCCTTGAAAAAAGACAACTTCGATGGTTTGGACACCTCTGCTGGATGGACGAGAACCGTGATCCCCAAAAATTCTTCGAAGCAGTGCCCTCAGGGAAACGACCAAGAAGGCAGTGGATTGACCTCATTTCCAGAATTGGCCAAAAGCGAAACAAGCCACTAAATGCCATGAAGGCTATGGCACGAGATCGAGCGGCTTGGCATGCATGGACCGAGGCACCTCAACGCTGAAAGGCACTATGGAGGAAGAAGAAGATTTCAATTTCAATTTTGATTATATTATTAGCTAGTAAAAAAAATAATTCAATTTATTTTGAGTTTGAAATAGTTCTTTATTCTTTATACTTTTTATTATAAAATATTGTAATATAAAGCTAAAATGACCAGGTGGTCAAAAAGCCCGAAATCTTTATATAAATAACAGAACATTGGATGCTTGTTTATCCCAAAAGAAAAAAACACGTCATATCTTAAGGGTTTGGTCTAATCATATTCCAATTTATGGTCAAAGTCAAAAGAAATAGCTTGAAAAACTGAAAAATATAGCACCTGCACCAGCTTTCTAATTCAAATATTGTTTTAGAAAAAGCCCCAAAACTATTTACAAAATATACTCAATAATTTAAAATAATGCACCTATCCCTGATGTATTCTCGGAAAATGACACTCGCACCGAAAATCTTAATTAAATTTATTTTTACTCACCTAATTAGTAAAGTATTTACTTTTTCCTTTAGTTGATGTGAAATATCATCGTCTCATATACGAAGGAGAAGAAAATTTCTCTCAGATGTTGGTAAACAAAGGAAGTCCTATCAGTCAAAATAGCTGTATGTCAGTCGGAAACTATAACAAAGAGGTAAATTTGATAATTAAAAACATGTATCTTTATACATGTGTTAAATTCTGCATGTATCAAATTTTCCTTTCATATATAGCATTTCCAACTCTATTTGAACCTTTTCCAAGTCAAATATAACCTTTTCCAAGTCAACTGTAACACTTTCCAAGTCACAAGAAACCCTTTCCAATTCAAACGTAACCCATTCTAAATCAAATGGAACCCCTTCCAAATCAATCGTCTTTTCCAAATCAATTTTATTTAAATTGTAACCATTTCCATTTCAATTGTCAACCTTGAAAAATTCTTTTAAGTTCTAAAAAATCTGAAAATTTTATCTATAGAAGATGGTAACATTTTCGGTTTAATAAATACAATATGAATATTTTTTCAAAAATACCGTCCCTGATAACATATTAACCCTTTAACCAGGCGGGACGTATATAGACGTCCTGAAATATTTGTTGTTTTTATTATTATTTATATATATATATATATATAATTATATATATATATATATATATATATATAATTATATATATATATATATATATAATTATATATATATATATATATATATAAAAGCATAGATTTTTTTTTTCTTTTTTTTTTCGCGACTTGATGCACCGCAAGCTCCTTGGGTCTATTGTGCGCCTGTCTTTGCCCGTGTTTTAAATTGGAATCCTTAAAACATCGGTAAATTTTAGTATGCTTATTGGATTTAATAAGTCGTTGGAAGTTGGATTGGTTATATTTTCCTGCCCAAACATTCCAAATCTTAACCGCATAAATCGGTCACACCAACAGATTATATGATATGCTGTTTCGTTCTCTTTGCCACAGTATCTACATATTGGTGTTTCTGCCAACTTTAGTTTATACATGTGTTTGTTTAGTTTACAGTGTCCTGTGTAGATCGCTGTAATTTTTTTAAGTGCCTTCCTGTCAAGATTTAGCAGCATATTGCTTCTTTTGACTGAATAGCCGTCTAAGAAGAGTTTGGAGTGATATTGATTTTTATCCTTCCAATATTGTTTTTTAATAGCTCCATATATTTTCCCGATCCTTCTTTTGGCGTAGCTTATGCTTATTCCCAGTACTGGTTCAGGGGTTATGGGTTTATTAGCTGATCCTTGCCTTGCTAGGCAATCTGCCTTTTCGTTTCCATATATACCAGTATGTCCTGGTACCCATTCCACTCTTACATTATTGTTTTCTGATAATTTATTGAGCGTATTATTGCAGGTTTTTACAACCTTTGATTTAGCTATATGGTTACTGATTGCACCAATAGCTGCTTGACTGTCAGTGAATATAGTTACTTTTTTGTTTGATATCTTTTCAGTCAGCAGTTCTGAGGCACATTGGCAAATTGCTACTACTTCTGATTGGAAGACAGTAGCATATTTTCCCAGTGGAGTTGATGTCCCTTCATTGGGTTTGTCCATTCTCCAGATTCCTGCCCCAGACCCTGTTTTGGTCAGTGAGCCATCCGTATAGCAGTTGATCCCTGTGTAGGGTTTATGTGGCTCTATTTTCCTGATTATGGTTTGATATTTAATGTCCAGGAATTCTCGTACCTGAAGGTCAGAGTGCATGGATAGCACCCGATCTTCTTCAATTTTCCTGGTTATTGCCCAATGTCCTCTCTCTACGTTTATTTGGGAGAAGTTATTTTGTTTTAATAATCTGTATGCTGATTTTAGCGCTTGGGCCTCCACCTCTATCTGCAGGGGGGTTAGATTAAGCATCACCTCCATTGCAGCTGTTGGAGTTGTTCTCATTGCACCTGTTGTCATCAGACAAACTAGCCTTTGTAGTTTGTTTAACAGCGTTTTGTTCTTTCCAACTCCTGCTTTGTGCCACCAAAGTAGGGCTGAGTAGAATATGATTGGTCTAATTGCTGTTAGGTACAGCCAGTACACCATTTTTGGTTTAAGTCCCCAATTCTTGCCTATTGCCCTCTTGCAGGACCATAGGCTTTTCAGGGCTTTATTGGTCGTATTTTCTACGTGTTTGGACCAGTTTAATTTATGGTCAAGTGTGACTCCCAGATGTTTTACTTCTTTTGTTGGTGTCAACTGAAAACCATTTATTTTTGGTAATTTGATGTCCACTTTTTTCCTCATAGTGAAGAGGCAAATGTGTATTTTTTGTGGATTGATGTTTAATCCATTCTCTTTGCACCAATTTGTAAGGATTTTGGTGGCGTTTTGTAATAGGTCAGACAATACACTTTGATATTTTCCTTGAATCAGAATTGCTATATCATCTGCGTATCCCTGTGCATAAAAGCCTGCTTTATTTAATCTTACTAGCAGTGAGTCCACTACTAGACACCACAGTAGAGGTGAGATCACTCCTTCCTGTGGACATCCTCCTTTCGGTTTAATCCACAGTTTGGTGTGTCCCATTTCTGATAGTAGGATTCTTTTCTCCAGCATTTTTTCGATCCATCTGGAGGAAATGCTGTCTATGTTTCTGCTCCTTAATGCGTTCTTAATGACGTTGTAAGGAGTTTTATCAAAAGCTCCTTCAATGTCTACGAAGGTGCCTATTGTTATTTCTTTTTGGTCTATAGATTTTTCTATCCTTGAGACCATGTTGTGCAGTGCTACCTCGCAGGATTTGCCTGCTTGATATGCATATTGCCTTTTATGTATCGGGTTTGCTTCCAATATCTGTTTTCTCACATGTCTATCAATTATTTTCTCCAATATTTTCATAAGGAACGATGATAGACATATGGGCCTAAAAGCTTTCGGATCTTCATATGTACCTTTGCCTGGCTTTGGTAAGTATCGTATTTTGGATATTCTCCATTCCATTGGGATGTATCCCAGTGCCAGGCTACCTCTTAATAATTTTAAGAGGTTAGGTCTTATGATGTCCAGCCCTTTTTGTATTAGTGCTGGAAAAATGCCATCTGCACCAGCTGACTTGAATGGTTTTGTTGTCTTTACAGCCCACTCTAAAGCACTACTGGTAACAATGTTCTTTGCCTCTCTCCACATTTTTCCATCATCCGTTGATGTTGAAAATGTGGAGTTGCTGATGAGTCTATTGTTCGTATAGCAGTTAGGAAATTGGGCTTTGGCCATGGCTTCTAGGGTTTCCAGCTCGTTTGTGGTAAATTCCCCATTCACCTTTAGCGTTCCCAGCATTTCCTGATCTGTTTTATTTAGTATTTTTTTAACCCTGCTTACCTCCGGAATATCGCTCACATCTGAGCAGAAGTTCCTCCAGGCATCTCTTTTTGCTTTCCTGACAGATTTGTGATATTTTGTAAAAGCGGTTTTGTACAAATCCCATCTGCCAGTGTTTTTTGCAGCATTGAACAGTTTTCTGGTTTCCGTTCTTTGCTTTTTTAGTTCATTGTTCCACCATGGGACTTTTCTGTTTGATTTTTTGTTTTTTGGTTTGTTGCTATGTTGGTATGACTCCATCATAGCATTAGTAATGGAAGCGTTGAGACAGTCCAGTTGCCATTCATTGTGAGCATCCTCTGGACATTGTCTCATCACATCTGTGAGTCTTGTGCAGTACATCTCCCAATCCGTATTTTTGGGATTCCTATACTCCACATTATATGTTTGTCTCTCTAGTATATCAAATCTTATGTATTTGTGGTCAGAGCATGTCTCCTCGTTGGAGACATGCCAATTCGTGATTTGTCTGCTAAGTGTTTGTGTGGCTATTGTTATATCTATTATTTCTGATCTTAATTTATTTTGAAATGTGGGTTTATTACCACTATTCAATATATCAAGATCATTATTAATTGTATATACCTCTGGTTTTGAGGGACTCCAGGCTGGGTTCTGAAATTTTAAAAATGGCGAAAAATCCTTTATCCATTTCCTTCATATAGTGCAGTCTCCAGGATTTCATGTCTGTCACTGCCTTGTTCTGTACTCTTAGTCTTTTTAAGAGTATTTCTTCTGTAGGAGCTTTCCCAGGAAAGAAAGCTCCTATCTTTACCATTTTTGTAAGCTCCCCTGTCTCGCAGACTCTGAGCGCCACCTCCACTCTCAGCCTGATGTTGGGGATTGTTTTTGTTAGCCATTGTTTGGTATGGTCGTCAAGGCATGAGACGATACAGCCTCCTCTGCTAAGGCTTGCTCCATTAAAGAGTGGCTGATCGTCAATATCGTCCACCTTGTCCGTTATTAGTTCCTGTATCTCTTCACACTGCTCGCGGGTCAGCTGTGTGTGAGGGTAGTCCTCTGGAACCACAGCCACCAGTTGCCCTCTTGCAGCAAGAGCATAGTTTGGTCTGTATCCCGTCGTCTCTCTGGGTTTCTTTGCAGCGGGTGCAGAGGTTCCCGGAGAGGATCTGGGTCTTTTTGTAGTCAGTTGGGGTTGTGTGGGCCGCTTTGAAGGCCTCGCAGTGTTTGCTGCTGGCCTAGTTGGCTGCTCCACTGTGCCCCGTCTGTCTTTCTGGTGGTATCGTGGGGGCCCTCCCCTGGGCGCCGCGGCTTTGCCTACCGGGCCCGTTTGGGCCCTTGCAGTCTTGGCCTGGCACTTTGGAAGAGAAGCCCTCACGTCCGTATGTTGGCCCAGTAGTGTGGCACTAACCTTGGTCGGTGCCGCTTTGTCTGCCGGGCCTGGTTGGGCCCTTGCATCCTCAGCTGCACCTTCCTGGGATGGCCCCGCAACTGGTTGATTATATAGGGATTGGGCTTTTGCCTTCCTCCTATTGCGCCTCTTCACGTTCTTTGAGGACCCCGTCGTGGCCAAGGCCCCCGACTGGTCCACATTGAGACGTGTTTGGCTAGTTTCCGTCTCCATAAGTGTAGACTGTCTTATAGTCATTGGAGCCTGTGAAGCAGCGGCTGCAAGAGCCACTTGCTCCTCCAGCACTCCATGTGTGTGATTGTCCACATGTAATGCTTTGATTTCGTCCTCCAGTGCCTGTGAAAGGTGTTTCATGTAAGAGTCGTCTAGAGGTTCAGTGGCGTCTGAGACGTAAGATGGCTCCGATGAGGGAGATTCCTCATCGTGTTGTGGACTTTCGTCCAGGTAAAATAGTTTTTTAATGTTTTTGCTCATTATATTTACCCCATTCCACGTATGGCTATCCGCCGGGGTGTACCCCCATCTCAGCGCTGTCAACGTTGAGAGTCCTGGAGTTCCGTCCAGGAGCCGGAATATATGCTTCCTTCACGGGGAAATTCTCAACCCGCTTTCCAGCATTCCAGGATCCTACTACTTGCGCCTCGGACCTCCTATGCTCCGATGCATAGGCACCAATACGTGTGCTTGCCAGGCAGGGTGCTCCACGACACATGTAGGATGGAAGCCACAGCCTTACTATCCCCATCCATGCCGCTTCACAGGCTCAGTTCATCTAGTTGTTTAGTCTGTGTAAGTGCTGTGGTACACAGTGCATTGTGAGTCCAGGACAATCCAGGTTGTTTCCTTTAAGACTTTCTATTAGGTGTTTCAGGTGGCTCTTTGAGCCTCCCTGAAATACCCCGCCTCTGTCGTTCGCGAGTTGTGTAACTCCCCAGGGGGCACCACGAGAAGGTGACAGTAGGCTTTGATGGGGATTGGGACAGCGGAGTTTACGAAACAGTGAGTAGGGCACTTTGGTTTGATATTCTCTCATGAAGTAAGAAAGACTCCCGCACTCATCTATCGCTTCAGCTCTCCCTTTGCCCCACCCATTTGCCCCCCAGATAAGCATAGATACATGTATCTATGACTAATAACTCTGTTGTACGAAAATATAAGTCCCACCAGTTCCAGGGTACAACATATATTTCAAGGACGCATTTATACGTCCCGCCTGGTTAAAGGGTTAGTATGTTATCAGGGACGGTATTTTTGAAAAAATATTCATATTGTATTTTAGTGGTGGAAGGGGCGCGCACTTTAAAAAAGTTAGAATTTCGGATTTCTTTCACTCGGGGGTCCAATTTTATGTTATCGGGGACGGTAATTTTGAAAAAGATACTCATATTGTATTTTAGTGGCAGGGGGGAGGGGACGCACTAGAAAATAGTTAGAATTTCGGATTTCTTTCACTTGGGGGTCAAATTTTATGTTATTGGGGACGATATTTTTTTAAAAAAATATTCATTTTGTATTTTAGTGGCAGGGGGGGCACTGGAAAAAAGTTAAAAGTTCGGATTTCTTTCACTTGAGGGTCCAATTTTATGTTATTGGGGACGATATTTTTGAAAAAAATATTCATTTTGTATTTTAGTGGGGGGGGGGGGCACTGAAAAAAAGTTAAAAGTTCGGATTTCTTTCACTTGGGGGTCCAATTTTATGTTACTGGGGACGATATTTTTGAAAAAAATATTCATATTGTATTTTAGTGGTGGAAGGGGCGCGCACTATAAAATAGTTAGAATTTCGGATTTCTTTCACTCGGGGGTCCAATTTTATGTTATTGGGGACGATATTTTTGAAAAAAAAAAAGCCTCCCTGAAATACCCCGCCTCTGTCGTTCGCGAGTTGTGTAACTCCCCAGGGGGCACCACGAGAAGGTGACAGTAGGCTTTGATGGGGATTGGGACAGCGGAGTTTACCAAACAGTGAGTAGGGCACTTTGGTTTGATATTCTCTCATGAAGTAAGAAAGACTCCCGCACTCATCTATCGCTTCAGCTCTCCCTTTGCCCCACCCATTTGCCCCCCAGATAAGCATAGATACATGTATCTATGACTAATAACTCTGTTGTACGAAAATATAAGTCCCACCAGTTCCAGGGTACAACATATATTTCAAGGACGCATTTATACGTCCTGCCTGGTTAAAGGGTTAGTATGTTATCAGGGACGGTATTTTTGAAAAAAATATTCATTTTGTATTTTAGTGGGGGGGCACTGGAAAAAAGTTAAAAGTTCGGATTTCTTTCACTTGGGGGTCCAATTTTATGTTATTGGGGACGATATTTTTGAAAAAAATATTCATATTGTATTTTAGTGGTGGAAGGGGCGCGCACTATAAAATAGTTAGAATTTCGGATTTCTTTCACTCGGGGGTCCAATTTTATGTTATCGGGGACGGTAATTTTGAAAAAGATACTCATATTGTATTTTAGTGGCAGGAGGGAGGGGGCGTACTAGAAAATAGTTAAAAGTTCGGATTTCTTTCACTTGGGGGTCCAATTTTATGTTACTGGGGACGATATTTTTGAAAAAAATATTCATATTGTATTTTAGTGGTGGAAGGGGCGCGCACTATAAAATAGTTAGAATTTCGGATTTCTTTCACTCGGGGGTCCAATTTTATGTTATTGGGGACGATATTTTTGAAAAAAATATTCATTTTGTATTTTAGTGGGGGGGGGGCACTGGAAAAAAGTTAAAAGTTCGGATTTCTTTCACTTGGGGGTCCAATTTTATGTTATTGGGGACGATATTTTTGAAAAAAATATTCATATTGTATTTTAGTGGTGGAAGGGGCGCGCACTATAAAATAGTTAGAATTTCAGATTTCTTTCACTCGGGGGTCCAATTTTATGTTATCGGGGACGGTAATTTTGAAAAAGATACTCATATTGTATTTCAGTGGCAGGAGGGAGGGGGCGTACTAGAAAAAAGTTAGAATTTCGGATTTCTTTCACACGGGGGTCCAACTTTATGTTGACGAGGACGGTGTTTTTGAAAAAAATTTTAAGTATATTTCACTGTGATTTACTTCTATCTCTTCAATGATTTAATTTGGTAAATTTGTCTCATGCAGCTCAGGGACCATAAAATGTAAGTAATAAATATTATTTTTCCTATTATACTTATTTTTGTCTCTTTACCTTATTTGATTTCACCTTTTAAGGGTAATATCTGTCTAAGGGAAGGATGCAGTTAACAAGCTATGATAAGTAATTGTTGGTTTTGGACCCCCATCTTCTAGTTATGCTTCATTCAGTCATTTGCCTCTGTTGTGTTTCTTTTCTGCGAGACTCGTTTTAATTTTCATCAAAAATTCACCAATTAAAAATATATAATCTAACTGTCAGACGGATGTTATTCTAACAGTATTTTTTTTTAAATACAGGAATAATACTTAAATGAAAGAATTAATAGAATGCTTAGTCTATCTCTACCTTAAACCTGAAATGATGAACATAAAAATTGATAATCATGTCTTAGACTAAAGGCACCTTAAATATTTCTACACTTTAAAGCTAATTGAGTAACATGAATTATTGATAACTTGTCTTTTCCTGTAACACCTTTACTGACTAACTACAAATGATAAAAATAAAAGGAAAAAGAAGACCAAAAAAAAATTCTGAAAGTCCTATCGTCTGGGTGTTTCCATCTGAACGCTACTGGCAGTAACTGGTGCTTATGAGCATGATGTCAACAGGTGCTGTTCTGCAAATTCGAGTGCTGTTTTTTAATAGTTCACCCTTTTCAATTTGATAAGTGGCTTCGATCTTCTAAAAAAATTGAACGAGTGGAAGATATTTCTACATAATTTAATTTTTTCGAATTTTTGATATCTTACATAGTAATGATTCCAAGAGATCTATAAATTCACTGATAGGAAATGTTTTTTAACATGTTGATACCTACTGCTCTTTTCTTGGTAAATCGATAAAAGGTAGGTATTTTAGGTTCGCTCTTTATTAATAGATAGATAATAATAGATAGATAGATAATGCTCTTTAATAATAGATAGATAGATAATGCTACAAACACGTATTCTTATGACTTTTTTTCGATCCCTGTGGATATGGGAGAGCCAGATTAGGAAGATTCTACTTTACCGAAAATGCTTAATGAAGTTGGTGTGACTTAGTGAGTTAGTACAGTGGAACTTCCCATAACCGGACATCACTGGGGAATGATAATTTGTCCAGTTGTTAGAAGTGTCCGGTTACGGGAATTTAAAAAAAAAAAACTTACTTAAATCTATAAAAATAAAAATAAAAGGGTGCTATACTTGGAAACATGTAGTAAAGTATGTAAAAAAATTTTTTATTGTTTATAATTTACATGTGTATACCTAAGAATATGTTTATATATGTACATATATATCGAAATAAAATTTGTATGTACATGATTTAACAGAAGATATATTGTATAGAAGTATGTATTGTACTTTTTAAAAATAAATTAAATCAAATGAATAAGCGTTTACATTCGTGAAAAGGTAACACTAAGCATGCATAAGGTTGTGTATAACATTAGAGGTACATGAAGATCCCCTGTCCATACAAACTATAAAGTAATAAAATTTGATTTAACTGCCTGACATCGAACATCACTGCGAATATTTGAAATAATTACTAATTTTAGTTTGCACAAGTTTTTCACTGGCGAGCCTTCTCTCTAAATTCATCTGAATGTTTGAAATAGCGTTCACTTGTTCAACGTCGTCTTTAGAGATGAAATACAATTTTAGTTGTTCCATGTAGAAAAAAGCTTCTTTGTTTGTAGAAACGCTTTGCATTGGGACTAGAAAATATAATAAAAATATGCATCAAGAATAAAGTAAATAAATTAAATAAAAAATTTAAAAACTCAGTTTAAAAAAAAAAAAAAAACTTACGTGGGTTTTGTTCAACTCCATTTCATCGTCTGAATTCTGATCGGAGGATGTTGCAGCGATAATTTTGTTTATTGTTAAAGATACATCTTCAGTGTACAATTTGTCATCTATATCCACATAAGATTGTATGCTGGCAGGGTCATCGCACAATTTTTGTAAAAATGGAACGATATCTCTGCTAACGTCGATATCGGGTAAAATATTTTCAGGGTCATCATCGTTAGAAGTTGGAAACCCTGCCTTTTTAAAACAATTTACAACTTTTTTTTTTTTCTATTATGTGTATTTTTCCAGGAAATTTTTTTTTTTTTACATCCAACACATTTTCATTCTAATTGTCGTCTTTATTTTTCTTACATTTGTACAACGTTTCGGACTTCTTTGTCCATTCTCTAGTACATATCTAAAAACATTTTTCATTCCATTAAAACTCAGTACATAAACATTATATTACATTCTAAAACAATTTTATCACATACAGAACTTTTTATTTTTAAATTTAACTTTTAAAAACATTCATTCAGTGTTAAAAAAAAAAAGTGTTAAAAAAAAAAAAAAAAAAAAAAAAATTTCCTGGAAAAATACACATAATAGAAAAAATATAGAACATCCAAAGAAATAAGAAGAAGAAAGAAGAAGAAGAAAAAGAAAAATGGACAAAATCATGGAAAAGGAAAAAATCCATTCGATCTCGTATCGCAACATAATACAAACGTTAATTTCTACAATAAATAACAGTAAAGAAATGACTTGTATAAAGGATATAGCCAATTTAATCATGAAAAGAGGTAAGATGGATATACAGCTATATTATTTAATTAAATGTAAAAAAAGAGATATTTGCCCGAAGCATATATACAATATAATTAAAAAAATAGATGAGTTATATATAAATGAATTTTTAGTTAAAAATAACAAAACAGGCTTCTGCAACATTTTAAAAAATAAAATCATGAGACTTGAAATTAAACAAAGCTATTGGGTAAAAGGAAAAATAAATAAAGAGATAAAAAACAAAATAAATTTAATAACAATAATAATAAAGATATTAATCACCCAATAACGTTTAACATAATAAATAATAAAATTAATGAAATAATACAGAAAATATTTTTAAGCAAGAAACATAATATAGACAAAAAAATAAACAGAAAAATCAAACCTACATTGAATAAACCTTTAATGAATAAATTAATTAAAAAATTAAATCCTGAATATGACTATATAACAACAATAAAAGGGATTAACATTCAAGAAAATATAAGGATCAATGAGAACATAATAGACAATAAAGATGAAACTTTAATACTAAAGAAATACAACAATCTGCATAAATACTCCAATAGAATAGAAAATCTTACCAATATAAATATACCAGATCAAATAAAAAATGTATTATCATTGGGAATAAAATTTAGTTTTGACAATAAAGAAATAGATAAAGACATAGTGCAATTAATAGGAGATATAGAAAATATACTTGATAGTTTGGACACGGCCGAAAGTCATATTAATGTAACAAGAAATAAAATCTGCTATACGATAAATAATTATATAACCAAATTTAAGAAAAATCCAAAAATTAGTAAATTAAACACTCAAATTAATAAAGATATAAAACAATTCAAAGACTTTTTAAACAAAAATAAAAACATTATAGTAATTAAGTCAGACAAAACAAAGAAACTGGTAATAATGGAAAAAAATGAATATAAAAATAAAATATTAAATTTATTAGATGACAAAGATATATATAAGAAGGTCAGAATAAATCCAGGAATTGAATTGGCCAAAAAAATTAACAAATATGTAGATAATTTACAAAAACTAAATTATATTGATAAATTCACTAAAAATAAAATAGCAGCCAACCATTACACAGATCCAAGAATTCACGGGTTAATTAAATTACATAAACCACAAAAAAACCTAAGACCAATTATCAACAATATAAATGGACCAACCGATAAATTATCACAATTCTTAAAACCAGCCATAGATACAATTAATAATAAATACAATTTTGACGTAAAAAATGCCCATGAAGTTAAAACATTACTAGAAAAAATAAATTTAGCAGATAATAAAAATTATGAGATAATAAGTTTCGATGTAGAAAATTTATTTACTAACATACCAATTGGAGACACCCTAAAAATAATAGAAGAAAACTGGGAGATAATTAAAAATAACACAAAAATAAAAAACAAAAAAATATTTATGGAAGGAATTAAATTATGCATAACATACAATTATTTTAAATACGAAGATATGTACTACAGACAAGTAGGAGGGTTACCGATGGGAAGTAGATTGGCAGTGATAATAAGTGGTTTATATCTAAATAAGATAATAAATGAAGAAATAGAAAAACTAACGAATAAACCAAAATTAATAATAAAATATATAGACGATTTACTGATTATTGCAGAAAAGGATACGCATGAAAAACTTTTACAGCTATTAAATAATGTAAATAAAAGAATAAAATTCACAACAGAAAAACCTTATAACAAAAAGATTAGGTATTTAGATATGGAAATATTATTCGATAATAATAAAATGACAACAAAATGGACCCAAAAAAAAGATTGCAGTGATATTTTATTAAATTATTTTTCTAACAATCCTAAGCATCAAATAGAAAATACTGCTAAAAATCTCATCAAAAAAGCCATATCTCTAACACACCAAGAACACCTCAAAGAAATAAAAAACAAAATATATAATATATTACAAAATAATTTTTATCCGAAAAGAATAATCAACAATTTGTGGTTCACAACAATAAACAAAATCAATAAAATAGCACAGATAAATAATCCAATAAAATATAATAAAGTTAATAACAATATAGTAACAAAAGTTTTAAATACAATAAAAGAAAAACAAAATAACAGATTATTACGAACCATCTAATAAAGAAAAAAACAAAAATGAAGAGATAAGTGGAAAATTTGAAAAAAATAAACAAAACAATTACAATTATCAAAAATTAAAATATATCCCTAGACTAACAAATAAGATAAAACAAATCTTTAAAAAATACGAACATGATAATCTCAAATTAGGTTTGTACAATAATAACAAAATAGAAAAACATTTAACCAATACAAAGGATAAAATAAAAAATTTAGATAACCTCAATATAGTTTATAAAATAAACTGTAAGAATTGTAAAGATAAATACTATATTGGGGAAACATCACAAAATTTAAAAACGAGAATAGCACAACATAAAAATAGCACCAGCAACCCAAAAAACATAAATAAATCAGCTTTGGCTAAACATGCCATAACACAAAACCACGAATTTGAATTTGATGATGTAAAAATAATAGATAGAGAACAAAATAATAAAATAAGAAAGTTAAAAGAAACAATCCACATAACTAAAAACTTAATAAACACAGTAAATTATAAAAGCGATATAGGGGGAATAGGAACCCATTATGCAGAAATTATTAATAAAATTAAAATATAAAAGAGTGGGGTTAAAGATAAGGGTTTGGATGAAGAGGGGAGGGAGGAAAAAAGTGGGGACTGGTCAACAATAAAGAGATGAGCGGGTGAATAGTGAGGAGATACTCGCAGTTTTTAAAAATAATGACGAGACATTTCAAAGTGTTAATAGAGTAGGAATTTAAGGTATGTCCATTTTATAACTCTTATTCGTGATATTGGCTAATTATTTATAAAATATTTTTAGAATTATTTTAACACTTTTTTATTTTTAACACTGAATGAATGTTTTTAAAAGTTAAATTTAAAAATAAAAAGTTCTGTGTGTGATAAAATTGTTTTAGAATGTAATATAATGTTTATGTACTGAGTTTTAATGGAATGAAAAATGTTTTTAGATATGTACTAGAGAATGGACAAAGAAGTCCGAAACGTTGTACAAATGTAAGAAAAATAAAGACGACAATTAGAATGAAAATGTGTTGGATGTAAAAAAATTTTCCTGGAAAAATACACATAATAGAAAAAATATAGAACATCCAAAGAAATAAGAAGAAGAAAGAAGAAGAAGAAAAAGAAAAATTTACAACTGTTTCTTTTTTTATGTTTTTCACTGATGCAGTAGTCCACTGAATGGCATCCAAAACAGTAATTCTTTTCGCTAACTCACTTGTCGACGTTGCCGAGTCAATACGCGCTACAAGATGCCTTAAAATGCACTTTCTATAATTTATTTTAAAATTTTTAATTACCCCTTGGTCCAAGGGCTGACAGACTGATGTCGTATTTGGTGGCAGAAATATGATTTTAACGTTCTCCAATTCCAATCGTGGATGAGACGAAGCGTTGTCCATAAATAAAAGAATTTTTCTGCCCTGCCGCCTAACCTTTCGGTCAAAAGATAACAACCAATGGGTCATTATGTCTCTGGTCATCCAAGATTTTTTATTAGAATGCCAGTGTATATTTAATTGGTCTAAATTAATTCCCTTAAAACACCTTGGGTTTTCTGCTTTTCCTATAATTATGGGTTTTTCGAAGTCTCCCTCCATATTTGTGCACAAACAAATTGTAATTCTCTCCTTAGAAATTTTTCTTCCTTTGCAAGTTTCTTCTTTAAGTGCCATGGTTTTATTTGGGAGTGCTCTAAAAAATAAACCCGTCTCATCGCAGTTAAAAATATCTTTTGCCACGTAGCCATCACACAAAAACTTGATTTTCGTCGACCAGTCACTAACCACATCACCGTCTACAGATGCTCCCTCTCCACTCAATGTTCTCAATGTATTTAATTTCGTGCCGAGTTTTAAATTTATCCTACCATCCGGTTGATGCTTTGAAATCTGTTTGTCCGATCGTTTGGGCAACTTCTAACGCCTTTTCTCTTATTAATGGTCCACTAATTGGTATGTTGGCCGATCTTGCTCGACAAAACCATTCATACACCACTTTATCGATTTGAAGACCGCCAGTTTTCAAATTTTTATTTTTTTGATTTAGATTTCAGAGCTCTGCTTGCTCTAAAATCTGTTTTTTGTTTTTTAATGTGTCGGCCCCTTGTGTTTTTCCCACATTAAAACGAGAAGCAAGAGCCCGGATGCTTTCCTTTCTCTGTTCACTAACTTTTATCAATTCGACTTTTTCTTTTAACGTTAAAATACGTTTTTTCGGTGCCATATATATTAGAATATTATGCTAACACAGAACAAACAATCTAAACAGTTAAAATGTACAACAGAACAAACTTAAACAAACACTAAAATACACGATGTACACAGTTAAAAGGTCCTATTATGACTGAATCAGAATTTAAAAAGACGAAGGGAATAGAAGATTCTTGGAAACAGTAATGCTTAGTTTATTTACTGCCTTTCGCCGCTACACGAAGAACACTTTCAAGAACATAGCCGTATTAGTTCCCTTATTGTCCGGTTGAGAGAGACTTATTGGATAAAAAAAGGCCTGAACCTTTGTCCGTGTCCGTTTATTAGAAATTCCGGTTACGAGAAGTTTGCAAACAGTGTAAAATATAGGAAACACGCCGGGTGTCCGGTTGCTAGAAGTGTCCGTTACGGGAAGTTCCACTGTACCACCCTAATTATGCATTGCCTCATGCTGTTTAGCATAATTGGAGGAGGAAGAGATCCTTAAATGCTTAGAGAAAGTGATTCTGACAAAAAACCTAGGGTAGGCTAGACTTTCTAGCTGTGATGAAAACATTTGCTTAATGGGGAGAACCCCTGAATTAAAAATTACCCGGTCCTCTGGGTAGGGGAATCATAGAGTTAACAACTTTAATTTAAAAAAATTTAAAGAATCAGTTCTGAATAAAAAAGCTTTATCATTATAATGTAATTTTAAAATGCTTTAAAGAATGAACTGACTTCTGAAATATTAGCATTTTATGAGGTGAAAAGTAAATAGTTGTTGCATTTTGGGAAAAGTTTTTTAAATTAAGTAGGAAATATTTTTTGTTTGTTTTCCTAATATTTTCCTACTGGCTGAATTTTTTTAGTATCTGATTATCATTTATTTAATTGATAAATTAGTGTTATTCCAAATGTATTATACTTCAAGGATCTGGCTTGAATTCTTTTAACATATAAAAATTAGCTTTGGAAGGTATATTCTATTAATTATAGCGAATGTATTAAACTTTTTTACTTCACAGAATTGAATAATCATATTATTTTATGTTTCCAATTTTTAGGAATTAAATGGAAACTTGAATATTAATCTGAAAAGAAAATACATTCCATCTAATAAGGATATGCAGAAAAATAAACTGTCAATAGAGTCAAGGGAGAAAATAGTTAACAAAAAAAAAATGGATCTTAGTGTAGAAGGCCTTATGAGAAAGAAATATGAACATTCTAAATTTGGTAATTAAGTCAAAATTTAGATATATGTTTTTTTGTTTTAAATCATCTTTAATTATGTTTATCTTTTAATTACTATTGTGACTTTTATCAGTCATAATTGGCTATGGCAGGCCGATTTCACCTTTTTATCACAGCATTATTTATTTTTATAAAAATTTGAAATAATTTCCGAAAGCCCCCGTTGGGATTAGTGAGTTTGTGGTGTCAATTTGTATATTGACTGCTTTTGTCATATAGTGGGTAAAACGATTGAATATAGAACCTCCCAAGCTGGCCTTAGCCTCCACCTAAATGATCCCTGAGGTGACAGAATTCTTTAGAAGGCATCTTCACCCAACATCTCCTGTTCTCCAAGGTCATTCTTATAATTCAGGTCATCTTCTTTGATACTCCCAGGGAGAAAAGATGCTTCATCAAAGTTTGCCAGTTCACCAAGTCATAATCCAGATGTAAATGTATAAATAAGTGGTGCAGATAAATATTATATTCCTGAGACTTCTCCAGCCCTTGATGGTTAGGGATGGACTGTGAATATTTGATTAATGGTTGACTTTCCTGCCCTGAAACTGCATTGTTGGTCCCCAACCTCCCTCTTCATGTGGTTCGATAGATTACGTTAAGTGATGATAATGACAGTTGTTCATTAATATTCCTCCATTAATCCTACCACTGTGTTTTGATTATGCTTATCTATTTTATTTTAAATTACAAATTTTACTTTTGTATACACTGAACATATTAAAAATTTCTATTTCATCTCTGTCATAGTAATGAAATTATATGGCTCAGTTAATCTTATAGCGGTAACATAATGGATACTAATTGAATTTAAATTCATTTTAGAGCCAACCAAATAAATTTTGTTAAGATAATCTTTAAAGATATAAAAACTTATTTTACTTTTACTGTTTTAATTCAAATGGAGTTATTAACAATATTTTATTATCCCCAATATCTCAATAATGTTATTTGCCACACCCAAGGTAGCCTGTAATATGGCTAAGGGTATTAATTCATACAGTTTATTTGTTCCAACAGTCATCCCGATAATGGTGGTCCTCTATTCTTCGGTTTAGACTCTACTCTAAAATGGTCTTCACCTCCTCTTTCTGTTAGTCATCCAGGTAAGGGTCCACTTCTTCCCAAATTAAAATAGACAGGGTCAACTGTCATGTTTCATCCATAAACAAAAGACCTGTTGTACAGGTATTTCACTTCTTACCAGCTGAGGGAAATCTCTCTCTGAGTCCATCATTCCATCCAGAGGGAAGTCATTGAGTCCAGTTTCCTTCATTGCCTCAAAAACGGTGCAGTCCACAACTTTTCATGTTAATCATCCACCATCATTTCCAAAGCTATGGAGTTTAGCACGAAAGGCCCCATTCCCAGTGAGGAATTGCGAAATCCAATAGTCTGGGAGGACCCACTTTGCTTCAAGACGTGCCCGCACAGTATGGATGTACTTTTTCAGGGTAGAACCTTTTATGGTTGCTACCCATCGCTGGTTCCACTCTGCAGTAGTGACATTCCATTTTCCAGGGTCTTCTTCTACCCTTACCCAGATCCGCCATTTTCTGGAAGACCAGCTGAGCCTTTGAACTTCCGTTTTAATGTTTCTTTCCGCAGGATGAGGTCAAAAGGGGCCTCTCCTCCTAGGATCTGTACCTCATAATAGGCCTGCACCTGTAACCCGCAGCAGAGCCTTCCTTTGATCTACGTATCTGCCTTATTGTGAGATTCTGGGACCCTGCAGGGGAGGCATACCTCAGAATACCCAGAATCACGAGGAAAGTGACCACCTCACTTGGACGTATTCTGGTGCCTTCTACGAGGTGTGGCTATTAAATAACGAGACTGACGCTGTAAAACATTTTATTTTTATTTCATACATTTTTACTTATTATCTCCTTCAATATACACCCCTCCTCTATCCCTACAATGCTCCATGCGAATCTTCCATTGTTCGAAACAGTGCTGGAAGTATTTTTCTGTCAGCTCCTTCAGGACGCGTGCCGCTTTCTCTTTCACAGCTTCAACAGACTCAAATCTTGTTCCTTTTAATGCAGATTTCACCTTAGGAAACAGATAGAAGTCGCAAGGCGCAAAATCCGGCGAATAAGGCGGATGGTCTAACACTGGGATGCTGAATTTGGCTAGAAACTTCTTAACAGACAATGCAGAATGAGCCGGCGCCTTGTCTTGGTGGAGAACCCATGACTTGTCCTTCCACAATTCAGGTCGTTTTTTCCTTATTCTTTCGCGGAGTTCAGCAAGAACGTGAAGGTAGTAATGTTGATTAATCGTTTGACCTTCAGGAACCCAGTGAAGGTACACAATCCCATGAATATCGAAAAAAACAATCAACATTGCTTTGAATTTTGATTTGCTCATTCGAGCTATTTTGGCTCTCGGTGAAGATGGGCTCTTCCAGTGCATGGATGGTGGACACTTCTTTTAATAAATTATAAGTTTCAGTAGCGGTTTTTCCAAGTTTCACATGAAATTTCACAATTCGTTGCTCTACTGTTACACTTGAAATTTTTCCGGCGAAACAAAAAAACAACTCTAATGCGAACGAAGGCTACGGCTGTACTGATTTGTTTACAGAAGCGAGAGGCACTACATTCGAAAGAGAAGGCTTCATGATAACAGCTGTTGGTTGCTGGCGTTTGGCGCATGCGCACTTCTTCTGTAGCAGCGTCAGTCTCGTTATTTAATAGCCACACCTCGTATACTGAGATGTGTAGGGTGTGCTCTATCTGTCTTCCCTTTTATCAGGATGACTTTTCTCTGTGGCCATCTTTAATTTCATTGTTTCACACCATTGGCTTACCAGGTTGGCGCATTTTTCTGCTCTGCTGTTAGACACCACAACTGCCGCTAAATCGTCAACGTAAGCCGTTATAGGGAACTGCTCTTCTTCGAGAACCCCCAGCACCTCGTCAAATACTAGCTTCCAGCGCTGGCCTGAGAACTGAACCATGAGGGCATCCTCTCTCTATGGAAGCTTCTACTTCAAAAGAGCATCTGTAATATCAGGGGCAACCATAAGCTGTCAGAAGCAGAGGATATGTCAAAGAGCAGCAACATGACATATCGCTCTAACCTCTGCTCAACGTCCTTGCGAACCCAGAGCAGTGCGTCAGCGGTTTCCTTGCCTTTCGTATATGTACTCGCTTTGGCAGTACATATAACAAGCAATATACTAATGATTTCTTCACCGTCAGGATGCACATCATCCTTAAACGTTTCACGTCCGCATTCTCGGGAACTTACCGTCTCTCTCAGCTTGTCCATTCTCCACCCAATCATCCCCTCAATACTGCATTAATTTATGCTTCCAATCGCTTCTTGCTCTTGTTCATTTGAGATTTTTTCCTTGTGTTCATGAATGGTTTTATTAGATTTTTTTACCTTGGTACTTTTTCTTATGTATTTTTTGAAAATTATTGATATATATATATATATATATATATATATATATATATATATATATATATATATACATGGGCGTACCCAGGGGGGGGCAGCTGCCCCCCCCTTGGAAGACTGGAAGCAATAATTTTTTAGGCTCTTAAGACTGGAAGCAATGATAGAATACATTTTTTTCAAACAAATAATTGTAATAACTTAGTTGATAAAGCACTGCTATAATTATCCATAATTTTGGTTTTATTCACCTTTTCCGCGGTAAGATGTTACTACCTGAACGACCATAGCTTGCCCCCCCCCTAGATTTTAGCTTGCCCCCCCCCCCCCCTAGATTTTAGCTTGCCCCCCCTAGTTTTGATCCTGGGTACGCCCTTGTATATATATATATATATATATATATATATATATATATATATATATATATATATATATATATATATATCATGGTCTCTCAATCATTTGGTTGACAACTGCTAGGAGAAAAATGGCAAGTGAAACATTTTTCCCAGTCTATTGAATAGCGTGTGTTCAATACTGGGGGGGGGCTGGTACATGCTTGATAACTAACTACTAAAGTAATTTTTTTTTAAGTGAAACTTCATTTGGAAGGTCCAAAGTTATACAGAGGCGCTTTGAGTTGGGTGAAACGGTCTGTGATTCGGTCACACAGCTGATTCAAAAAATAAAATTACCATTTTAATAATGTTTCCTATTGAAAATATAATAGAAATATATTACTATATATTTTCTCATAATTTAAATAATTAATTTTGATTGTGAATTTAAATATGTGCTAAAGTGTTTGTCACTGGGGACGCTTAACTGATCTTTTCGGCCCACCATTTTGACTTCCGATTGGCGTCACAACGAAGGTCGATGAACAAGGAAGTGATTGAAGAGATATTGAATTTTCGTTAGGATATTCCTAGTGCTGAAGTCAATTCAATTAAAATGGATGAATCAGATGATATTTCATCTATCAGTGGCAATAAGCGAAAAAATGAACCAACTAAATGTATTTAGCCTCCTAGAAAACGTAAGTTCTTATTTTTTTCAAATATTTATAAAATAAAGATACTAACCACTCTCTGATTTATTGGTGACTGTTATCTCAATACGAATATGGTATGTTGTTGAAATTTGAAATTGTAATGAATAATAAAAATTTTTATAGCTAAGAAAGATAATACTGCTGTTCAAAGCATCATACTTATACATTGTATCAGGGTTCACAAGGAAATAAAGTTAATGCATCAAATAATGGCAATGATTCTTCTGTAACACGTAAGTGTTTGGTTGTTTATTAACATAAATACAAATTTATCACATTAAATTACTTGTGAAGAAACAAAATTTCTCAAGTTTAGAACATTTTCAAACTGATTTTCCTCAATCTGTGTAGTTAGGTTTGGTGTCAGAAATAATTTTTAGTAAACAATTCAAATATTTATTTTATTTTAAAATTGCATTCAATACATACAAAACATAAAATAGCTGCTCACATTTATTACTAATTATTAAAACGATTTTCATCATGAAAATGCTTGTTTTTCATTTTAACATCATTAAAATGTTTTAATAGGCAAAAGAGCTCTCATAAGTACTGAAAGGGTGAGATTATTCCATCAAACGCAGAAACAAAGGAAAAATGCATCTATTTTGTTGGAAAAAAGTGAACTCATTGATTTAAACTAGAATTTAAGGACTCCTGCAGATACTATAATGTTGAGTAAGTATTTTAATTTAATTAACTGATAAGCCTATTACAAACAGTATTCAAAATTCATAGTTGATTTTTTGTTTTAAGGTGCAAGTACTTCAACTACTATTTTAAATACTGTTACAACAATAAGCTGCCATCAAGATTCCGTGATGAATACTCAATCTTTAGAAGTTGCAGATACAAGAGTTGAAACTAGTGACATATTTCAACTACCTTATAAATATAATTCAGTATACCTTATAAATATAATTCAGTTTATACAAATAAGTCCAAAAAATGTATGAGAAGCAATTTAAAAATGATAGGTTTGGCTAAGCTATGTGTGAGATCGTCTTTGGTTTCAAAGTAATTTTAAAATCTTAAATACTACTTAAAAACATGTCAATCATGATGGTTTTCCGAACCTTGATTATAATGATCAAATGGCTTGTAGTAGTTGTCGGAATTCCTTAAATTTAGGAATTCTTCCCACTATCTGTAAATTTAATGGATTTATTTTTCTTTTCATTCCTGACAATCTTCCTAAATTAGATATTGTGTCCGAACGATACTGGACCAGCTGGCTGTGGAAAGACTTATGTCATAAAATTGCTTATGGATATTTATAATAGGTTTTCTATTACTGAAAATTATTGTAATGCATATATAACTTGTGCTTCAACTGGTAAAGCAGCTGTGGCTATTGACGACATAGATATCCATACAGCCTTAAAAATTCTGCTTACAACATTTATCCCTCTACATTCTTAGGTTCTTCAACAATATAACTCTATTTAAATTTGCTAAAGTTGTGATAATAGATGAGATAAGCATGATTAGTGCTGAATTACTATCAAAGATTGATGCACGACTGAAACAAATTCCTGGAAAAAATTCATACTTCGGAGGATTGGATATGTTTTTTATTGGTGATTTAAGACAGCTGCCTCCAGTGCGAGCAACCCCTATGTATACACAACTCAAAAGAGGACTCTAAGGAACAACATTGTGGCATACCTTAAAATTTTATGAATTAAATCAAATAATGCATCAAAGTGACCCAGTTTTTGCTACTATATTAACTAAAATTGGCAACGGTGAAGTTTTAAATGAGGATGAACTATCATTAATTGAGACACGTTTCTTTACAAAACCCGAAGCTGATGAATTATCACCTCATGGAACTAGAATATTCTTAGAAAATAAATCTGTAATGGAGTATAATAAATCTATATTGAGCACTGCTGAAGACAGAGTAGTATCTACTGCTAAAGATACTTATCTACATTGTCAGTCAGTTGAGCTAGCTTACATTCGTCAGCAATTTCATAAAATGTCAGTTGCTGTTTGAAGTAATATTGGTTATTAACAAATATTGCATCATAACAACTAATATAGACGTATCTAATGAGTTAGCGAATGGTTGTGTTGGGAAGTTAGTATTTATAGAATTTGACAACAATAAAGATAGATTATTAAGATAGGTGAAAATATAAGGAAGAAAGTGGCTCATAACATTCTAAGTCTTAACATCAGTAGGAAAGCAGTGCCAATTCTATAAAGATCATCACCTACAGCTATGAACAAAAACAGGACTATATTCGCAAAGAGGAATCATTTTCCCCTATTTTCTGCTTGTGCTCTAACAATACACAAGTCTGAAGGTGGTACTTTTGATGAGGCAGGTTATGAATATAATAAAAATCATAATCAACAGTTTTTATATTTTGCGTTAATGCGAGTTACAAATATCAGTGAATTGTTTATACTAACAAAAAACAATGACAAAAAATTGTATCATGGAAGAAAGCAACCAGCCGGAATAAAGGATTTGCAAACTGAGTACTAAAGACCTTTTTTGTAATCAGTTGAGAGTTTCCAACTCAACAGATTACAAAACATGAAGAACTATGGGAACTTTCAAATTTGAGTGATGTCACTCTGTTCTCATTGAATTGTCAAAGTTTAAGAGCTCATATTTATGATCTTTAAACTATGAATTATTACAAACATCCTCACTTTTGTTACTTTCTGAAACTTGGATGAAAAATGAAGAACAAATTGATATTGAAAATTTAAACTGTGTTACTCAATACATGCGACCAAACTCAAGAGCTGGTGGTGCAGCAGTGTATCACTCATCTACAGATACATTTCACAATGTAATTAAAATGCAACGTATTTCATCAATTATTTCAAAACAAGTCTCCAATCAGAATTCACAAACAGGTGACATTACTGCTGTTCGGTGTATCAATATTCATAAAGAACCTTTAATTATTGTTGTATACATTAGTCCTACTTTTGAAGGTTCAGATATTTTAAATAGAAATAACCTAAAGTCACCAATGATTCTTGCTGGAGATTTAAAAAAAAAATAAATAAATTTAACTTTGAACAATTCTTTATTTCAATCTACTACAAGATATGGTTTAACAATTGATGCTGCTTTTTCAAGATATTTAGATAATTTTTATTCCAGAGTTTATGTTTCCCATTTTAGCTATCACAAACCTTTGATATCATATTTTAATTATAATCAATGAATTAATTTATTTGATTTAATTAATTGAATTTTTGTTTGTATTTACTATATAATATTTTTTGAATATAATATTTTTGTATGTAATATTAACTATGCAATATTTTCTTACTGCTGTAACTTAATTGAAATTTTGTAAGAATTATGTTAATAAATACTGTAAATATTTCTGTATTATTAAATTCTTTTAGTTTTATCCTAATAGCCTCAATGTCAGTGAAGTTTCACTTTATCAGTGGGTAAAACCTACACGCACTCACTTTTTTTTTCTTTGTAGATGAAAATACTCTGAGTGATAGTTTGAGCTTATCAATTTCATATGCTGAACTAGAACGAGCTACTGGTTGTTGGGACAAAAAGAATATATTAGGTAAAGGAGGATTTGGTACTGTATACAAAGGAATTTGGAAAAATACAGAAGTTGCAATCAAAAGACTTGAAATTCAGGTATTAAAATAAAGTGACATGCCAATAATAAATCAAATAAATTTACATAATAATATGTTGTATTGTAACACTTATTTGGGTTTAAATAATTGTATTGAAAGATAATGAATTACTGTGCCGTACAAACAATATAAACTCAAATAATGAACTCTGTTACAAAAAGTATCAACTTGTAACAATATAGTAACACAAAAATAACCATATCATTTGAGCTATTGAACCAGACTAAATCTCTATTCCATCGCTCCTTATATTTAGTCTAAATTAGAATAACCTAGAATGTTCCAGACAAGCGTTGATTATTCTCAAACAGTCACAAATATGTATTAGAACAATTGTCCCAACAAGTCTAGAACTTATTTCAATCCTATAATTTTTTTTTCACGTTACACTGCCCCTCCTTAGAAACATTCCTCCTTGATTTCTTCTTTTCCACACGGGCCTGCTCATCCTCTCTCTCGATCTCATCCTGAATCCACTGCGCCTGTTCTTCTTCATCTTGGTCCCTTGCATATGGCTCACGATGAGCCATTTTAATGGATGATCTTAGGATTTTGATTTGGAATACTTAAAGAACCTGTAGATCACATCATTGATGTGCTTCTTTATCACGTAGGATCTCTCCCAGTTCTCGAGGACAGAATCCTCGCTTTCTTTGTGGGTTGTAGAACGAGTTTTCCTTCTTTGCACCAGCCCTGATCGGCTCTAATGTCGTAGTGCCTCTTCATATGGTCGCTGGTGGGGCCAAGGTTCTTGCGAACTAGCTCATGAGTGTAATCGATCCTTTTCTGATTTCTGGACATATAATCTTGTCCAGATACATCCCTACCGGGTTTGCTGCCAAAAATGAGGTCACAAGTAATCTCATTCCTCGACCAAAGAGAACTTTCCTAGGCATCTGTCCAGAAGATTCATTAACTCCAAATCAGTATGCCATGGGGAGTACGGGATCTGCTTGTCCTAATCTTGCTGATGGTTGGAATCTACCTTGGAAAGGTATTTGAGGAGGGCTCGGTTTATTCGTTCAATCATTCCATCAGACTGTGGATGGAGTGCTGTATTCCTAGTTTTTTGAATCCCTACTCTTTTGCAGACTTCCTGGAATAATGTGCTTTGGAATTTCCTAACCTGATCTGAATGTAGTTCTAGTGGTACTCCGAAATGTGGTAATTCCTTTACCAGAATTTCAGCCAAGGTAGCAGCCTCTTGGTTAGGGATGGCATCGGCTTCTACCCACTTGGAAAAATAGTCCACAATGACAAATACTTACTTATTTCCAACATCAGTGGCGTTCGTGTGCTGGTCCTTTACTAGCAGAGCAGGTGTTATATTACGACACCAATCCTTAACGTCGTCAGTGCAGTTCATCTAGTAGAACCTCTCGCACACTTTCTGGAGTGTTTTTCGTCACACTCAAGTATCCACCTCACATTTTATCATGAAGCTGACGAAGCTGCTTCCTGGATAGGCTGCCGTCAACATTCTCAACAACTCACTTGAGCAGGCGATCTTCCATTAGTAGGGAGTTCCATTGTGCCCAGTATGCCTTCAAAATGGGTGAGAATCGTGATATCTCCTGCCAGATCGGACAATGATTGGCCACTTTCCAATCCCATATCTTTTTCAACTCAGGATCATTTTCTTGTGTATCCTGGATTGTGTCAAGGGTCTATTCTTCACTAACTACTCCAACGTTGCTTAGGTTGGCCTCCTTCTGTTCTATTTAGCTACAGTGCTTGCAGTTAAGCAGACATGGTCTTCTAGACACTGCATTGCCTTACTCCGGGCTGGTGTTCTATTTTGAAGTTATACTCCTGGAGCTTCTGTAGTCATCTGGTGCCTTGTCCTTCTGGGTTCCTGAAATTTAGCAGCCATTTCAAGTTTGCATGGTCAGTCCGCAGCAACAACCTTGTACCATACAAGTACGTATAGAAATGCTCCACTGACTTAACAACGGCCAGGATTTCCTGCCTGGTTAAGCAATAGTTACACTCCGGTTTTGATAGCGTCTTGCTGAAATAACCAAGAACCCGTTCCTGGCCCTCCTGCAATTGTGATAGACTACTGCATGGCAACTGTTCCTTCAATACGTTAAAGGCTTCTTGGCACTCATTATTCCAGCTACAAGGTCTATCTTCTTTAGTCAATCAGCTAACAGACTTCACTATGTCCCCAAACTTCCTTAAATAATGGCGATAGTAGGAAAAAAGGCCCAGGAAACTTCGAAGCTATTGTTTATTGATAGGAGTAGGCCAATGCCGGACTACCTGAATTTTCTTTGGGTCAACTGTCAAATAAGTGACCTTTCTAAGGAAAGGATGACATTTCTTGGCATTGACCATCAAATTAGCCACTTTTAATCTCTTGAAGACCTCTTCAAGAAGAGCATTATCAGCCTCTTTCTTCTTATCTTGGGGAAGTCGCCGCGCAGCTTGATGGACTGGGCATGCATCACCAGTATCGATTTTATGCCGCACTACCCTTGTTCTACCTGACTTACCGTATTCTTAGCCAAAGAAAGGATTATAGCGATTCACCAGGTCCCTTATTTTCTCCCTTTCCTTTTGTAATAGTGATGGATCGAGGCCTTCTAGCATCCTTTCAAGATTTTCATTTGTTTGATCCTTCCACATAGTTACCACGTGAGGTTACCAGCTCTAAATTCCCTACCTTAATGCCTTCCTTGATGGTAACTGGGTAGTCATCATGTTGCGAAAAGGAATAGAAACTTCTCAGAGGGTATGATGAGTGCCTTTCTAATAAGGACTCCTTTCCCAACCTCCTGGTCATGACTTCTAGGCTCCAGTAAGACAGGGTGATCCATATGGGTTGTAATGTCAAGAGGAGCAGGAACAGTTAGGATTGTCTAGAAGTTCCACGTCCTCATCTAAGGTGACAACTTGCCGTTTTAGGTCTAGTTGGAAACTGCACTAGTTCATGCCGAGAATCACGCCTTCTGTCAGCCATTAAAACTGGGTAGGAGGCACAGATTGAACCTAACTGTATCTTTATCTCGGCTTCCCCGAATACCTTGGCTGCATCTCCTGTAGCGGTCCTCAGTCGCCACCTGGAGGGTTACAGTCTTTTCTTCCCAGTCACCTTCGGGCAGACAATAGTCTTCATAGCTATCAAATATGTCTACCAGCATAGCGTATCACTTGCCATTGACGATGCCATCTACATATAAACTACCGACTCTGTGCTACCACCACAAGGGGAGGGTGGATGCCCTTCCGGAGTCGACTGATCTTAGTTTCCCTTAGATTTGGGTCCGCTTCTTGCAGGCACTCCTGATATGTCTGAGCTCTCCGCAATCCCAACACTGTACTAGTCTCCTTTTCCACGAATTGAAACTTAGCATCAAAAGTTGGGGGCTTTATCCTGGCTCGGTTCTTCGTGACTTCTTGGGTTCAAGTCTTTGTCCATCTTGTAATGGCTGTAGGCAGAGCTGCTCCCTGACGACCGCCTGGGCCCCTTTTTCGAGGGTCCTTTTTAATGTCTCAACCTCCTCTTTCAACGCCCTCATTTCTTGTTGAGCCAACCTGTCATTCATTTCACAAGATAGATTAGTCAACCTGTCATTCATTTCAAAAGACAGGTTAGCCAACCTGTCATTCATTTTACAAGACAGGTTAGCCAACCTGTCATTCATTTCACAAGATTAGCCATTTATTCCGACCATTCATTTATTTCGGCCGATTGGCTAGTCAACTTGTCATTTATTCAGTAGACAACTTGATCAAATTGTCATTTATTTCTCTCGACATTGGTCAGTTTGTCATTTATCTCAACCGACTAGCATGGCTTTAGGCTAGCTATCTTCTTGTTAAGCTCAGCAGACTGGCTGGCCAACTTGTCATTTATCTCAGCCGATTGGCTAGTCAGTTTGTCATTTATATCATCAGACAGATTGGTCATCTTATCATTAAGCTCAACCTTTTCATTTATTTCACTCGACTAGTTGATCAGACTTGAGGCGGCCCGGACTCGGTGACGAGTTGTTGCGCCGAACATGTATGTATGTATGTAGTTGATCAGTTTATTAAGCTCAGTGGACTGCTTATTAAACATAGTCTTCAAAGAACTCTACTGTTTCAGGATCTACACCCTAACTGATGTAATACTCACCTAACCGGTTCAACAAAAACTCCTTTGTACCTGTAGTGTCCAAATCCACCTCTTCCTCCCGCTATCAACCCACCTCCTCAGTTCCGCTTCTAAAAGTTCTCCAATCCTTGTTCCTGGCATTTTTTTTACTACCTTTAAACCCCACATCTGACACCTGTTGTAACACTTATGTAGGATTAAATGATTTTATTCGCTGGAAAGAATAATACGCAATGCCACACAAACAATATAAACTCAAATAATCAACAAGATTACAAAGAGTATCAACTTGTAACGATACAGTAACATAAAAATAACCATATGATTCGGGCTACAGAACCAGGCTAACTCTCCAGTCCATCGCTCCTTAAATTTAATTAAAACAATCTAGAATGTTCCCCACAAGCGTAAATTATTCTCGAACAGTCACGAACATGTACTAAGAAAAGTTTGTTCCAACAAGTCTAGAACTATTGGAGAATTTACATTATTTATGGGTACATTTGGTTTTTGGAGTCTTTTACAATTTCTTTTATAAGTAAAGATGCTTAAAATTACAAGAGTTACAAAGATACATAGTAAAAATAATAAGGAATAATGATAAATGTTGAGGCCGGGATGGCCGAGTGGACAAGGGCGCTTGCAATAGGTAATCAAAGTTAAGCAACGTCCATCGTGGTTAGTACTTGGATGGGTGACCTCCCACCAATGAACGCCACACCGTCAAAGTCTACCCCCACCCCAGGGTATGTGAGGCCCATCAGCCGACTGGAGGCGACTCACACCAACCGGGCGTAGGAGTGATAAACCTTCCCCGTGTATCTCATCGAGAATCGTGGTGTGGTTTCCCTGGATGTCAGTAACCGCCCGGAGGTTTGGTTCAAGGACGGTATCCTTCGGGGAAAGAAATATAGGTCCTCGGGGCCTGCTGACTCTGAGCTACCATAATCCTTGGACCTAGACCAGTTTGTCACTTTCCTTGAACCCGAGAGCTGACGCCATCGGTGGGAAGGACACTGCCAAATAGGCCCCAATGGGATTGGTTATGGAGCTACGGGCAGTCTGCCCCTGCACCATGGTGACCATGGCTTGCACAACGTGAGGTTTGGGCTACCCCTCCAGGCTGTCTGTTCTCCCGCAAGCAAAACAAATGTCTGTAAGAAGACCACATTGCGCTGCCAAAGGATGTAAATTATACACCGCATGATGCGAGATTTGTTTTTCATACCGCGACATTTCTGACTGTTTGTCTTCTATCTCTGCGTCTGCATAAACGCGAGCGTACAAATCACACCTTTTCTTACCTACCCGATCCAGGTAATCATGTGGATTTTCGTTGTGATGAGGTCTAGTGTTAAGGATTTCAGATATTAATTGTTCCCTAGTACGCGTATCTTGATATTTATGTTTTGGGAAAGAAAAAATTTCTGGAACACTTGAGAATTCCTTATCGTACGTCGCTATTTTTGCCCTACCTTTAAGCTTGGTTAATATTGTTGACACTAATTTGGAATGATTAATACTCTTAAATTGATTATCATCTTTACAATATATTTTGCATTTCTTACAAAGTCTACTAATAATAACGGATCACCGTCATATTCAGGAATTAATTTATAATTGTGATGTTTTATTTCCATTGCCATCTCTAACTTATTATTATTAATTTCTAAGTGATCACTATTTTCTGCACTTGAGGTTTTATTTAATTGTCTTAATTGGTTTAGTCTCTCTTGTAAATTTGACATTAAATAAAAAGAAACTTATAATTACCATAAAGTGTGGTGTCTTCAGTGAATAAATCCTCCTCCTTGGTGCAATGAATCCTTAACAATATTTGGAATCCTGGGTGCTAAGATTTGAAAATCTTCAGAATATTGAATAGATACTTCTGTAGTCGTATAGAGTGCTAGCTATACTTCTATATGCTACTGCATATACAAGTATAGCATAGAATAGATACCTCTGTAGTCGTGTAGAGTGCTTGCTCTACTTCTATATGCTATTGCATATACAAGTATAGCATAGAATAGATACCTCTATAGTCGTGTAGAGTGCTTGCTCTACTTCTATATGCTACTGCATATACAAGTATTCCTCAAGACGGAGAGAAGTGATTATGCTGCTAGATATCGGTCTTACACAAAGCTCCGTAAAGTTACTATAACTACCTTCAAAATTCTGCCCAAGTCCCTGAATTCGGGCGCCATTTAAATGACTTCAACACACACAAGGCTTTTTAAAAAGAATTGAATGAAAAACACATACTACATAATCACTAGCTAATTGCCTACTAATGACTGGAATCGGATGAGAGAGGGATTCCTATTGTCTAGGGGTTTATAAAGGAGTCAGCAGAGAGGTGACTCATAGTTCTGAGAAGAACTCCTGTGGTACCTATAACTATATACATATATATATATTTTTTTTTCTTTTTCTTTTTTCTGTTGGTGCAGTAGGCCTAATGAGACCTTTGGCCGCGCGGTCTGGTTTTCTTACAGACATTTGAGTTGCTTGCGGAAGCAAAGACAGCCTGGAGGGGGTAGCCCAAACCTCACGTTGCTGCAAGATATGGTGACCACTGCCCTGTCCATAATCAATCCCATTGGGATAAATTTGGCAGTGTCCTTCCCATGAATGTTGTCAGCTCTCGTCAGCAAACTGGTCCAGATCCAAGGATTATCAGCAGGCCCTGAGGACGTATATTTCTTTCCCTAAAGCTTACCGTCCCTGTACCAAACGTCCAGGCGGTTACTGACATCCTTGCAAACCATACCACGAGTATCGATAAGTTATACGGGTAAGGTATATCACTCCTAGGCCCAGTCGTTTAGTCACCTCCAGTAGGCTGACGGGCTCACATACCCAGGGGTGGGGGAAGGCTTGGACTGTGCAGCTTTCATCGGCGGGCGGTCACCCATCCAAGTACTAACCACTTTCGATGTTGCTTAACATTGATTACCTGTTGCAAGTGCCTTTGTCCACTCATGCATCCTGACCCAAATATCTATGTATGTAGTGGTTCTAAATCAATATGCCTCACAGACTCAACTCACACATGTATGTATATATTATATATATATGTATGTGTATATATATATATATATATATATATATATTTGCAAATTTTAAATTTAATTTATAATATAAAGAGAAATATTTGTAAGTGGGTAGGCGGTATTTGTACTTATTTTATTTTATGTTAAAATTTAAGCACACTAGTCAATGTGGAAGATCCCTCCCAGGGGATAAAATTTGTGTACTGAGAAAAGGATAAAGAAAGATAGTTGTGCTAGGCTACTGAGAGAAGGGAGGAAGTTGTGTTTGGTGTTGGAAAAGTGGGACCTATTCAGGTGTGTTTTGCAGTCGATTTTATAGATTACTAGCTAGGGTGCCCGGCTTTGCTCCGGTAGTTGTGTGGTAGTTTTAATAACAGAAAAACTTGAAAATTAAAGGAAATATAGAATAAAATTAAAACCTTTTTGAAACTTCGGTTTAGTAGTAAGTAGATAAATAGGAAATAGTAAGATAGGGGGTTGAAAATAGTAAATGAAAAATTAATTTTGCTGCTAATTTGTCGATTTATTTAACCATTGTTTTTGATGGTTCCTGTGGTTCTGAATCCTATAAGCCAATTTCATGCAGTCAACAGATGATAAGTTGTTAGATTATAGGTGAAAAATCTGATATCTCAGTTAACAAAATTATATTTTGCCGACTAATAGGGTGCTCAACCCCCACCCCAATACTGCAGTTATAGTCTGTCGTAACTTTAAATCTACAGACTGCAATGCCATGTGAATTTTTCATTTGATTACTAAATACATAGTAATGTAAAAAGTTAATTACATAGTGATGTAAAAACTGTATATCACCGTACATAACGATATATTGAGAGGAGTGTAGAGTTTCAAAAGTTTGTTATGTGATTTGAAGGCCAGGAGTAAATTAGGGTTAGTGGAATGAAATGTTTTTGGATGTTGTCGGAGAGGTTTGGGATGAATGGTAAAGATCTCTATATTGAGGTGGCAGTAAATTGCGGAGTCACGGTGGAGGTTGATTGAATAGAAGGGGGACGATTAAAGTGGTTTTTGATGAGTTTATTGATGATGTAAAGTGGATAGTTATTGGATGAAAGGATTTGTTTGATGCACTGGATATGAAACTGGCGACCAGAAAGGGAAAGGGAATTCACCGAAGTCTTCAACCTATTCCCAGATTTTTCAAATTTTAAAAAATCCATTTTTTTTTATTTATATAACTTTCCTAATTTTAACATCTTCATGATCTCATTATCACTAGTGTATCTCTTTCTTTTAATGTAACTTGTTCTTGTAAAAACCAATTACCTTCATTAAAAATACAAATTAATATGAATAACATAACAAAAATTAATATGCATGGTTAACACTGCCGCATCACTCCCCAACAAGCATAGCTCGACAGCATAAGAATTTACCTAAGGGTGGAGCTTGAATAAGCCACGCCACGCCTACTTCTGATTCGAAATGTGTCAGGTTATGTTATCAATGATAACAAACAGATGGAGGGGATATAGAAATCAATAGGAGAATAATATATTTCATGAAGTAATCATCAATTGCAATATAAAACCAAACCATAATAACAAGATATCCTATAAATGCAATTTTAAATGTTTTTTACAAAAGAATAAAATACTATAATTAATAATCAGCTGATCTCTTGCTGGCTTTTCCTGGCTCTTTCTTTTTAGAAGTCTGGTAACTGCACAAAGATGTTAACAGTTTTTGCTGTTTAGGTCACAAAAATGAAACTAACAAAAACCAAAAAAACACTTATATTAACAAAAATACACTTTGAAATAAAGCCAACGCATAAACAAACAACAAAGTGAGGTACGCCAACTGTAATAGAGCCTTTTTACTGGCCACCAAGTTGACGTCACAGTTCGTGCGTGTGAATCCCAGGTAAACTTCTTGTGTTTTCGAGCTGTAAAAGTATTATGTTACAAATATCTATAAGAACATAACACATAGACTGAGGAAAAGAATATGTAATTTTTTAACAGGACGGCTTTTCGGCCAAATGCTGACTCCAAATCATTTTTTACCCAGTTCACATAAAAACATGGGTACTGTTGGTAAAGAACATAAATATGTTGTCTGCTTTATGGTAAACTTTGATAGGCTTCAGGAGGTACATTTGCCACATTGACTTTGTGGTGAAATCGTTGTTTTATCGTAGTTATTATTTTAGTTTAATTATTGTTAATTTTAATATTTAACTTTCTAGAATTCATCTTATTATGCATTTGTAATTCATTTTGTAGAAAGAAGAACTGGATGAAAGCTGTAAAACTCATAGGAAACAATCATTATGTGAATTAAGATGTCTTAATTCTTATAGACACGATAATATTCTGCCATTGTATGGGTACAGTATTGGTGATTCACATGATTGCTTAGTCTATCAGTATATGACAAATGGCTCTTTAGAAGACAGATTACTGTGCAGAGTAAGTATTTTTTAGATTTTTAACTCTTAAGTCCCTAGAATTGATCTTACTCTTTTCATTAAATAAGATGGGAGTTTTTGGCTGTATTGAAAAATGTACTCTATTTTGTAGTAAGTATGGAGTGTTGTACTTAGTATGGAATGTTCATAACTGCAGAAAAGGCGATTTAAAACCTTTATTATCCTGAAACTCTTTTTCCTTTTTTTTTTTTCATCATATCTCTTCAAAAAAAAAAAAGACATGGAACCTTTTCTATCTCTCTAGGCCACTTTGAGGAAACGAAGATAAAGGAGGGTAAACAGAAAAGGACAATAAGAGTATATTTGTGATATGGGAGGAAGAGGTTCGAATGTGTGTTTGGGAAAGCTCCTAAGTTTTGGTGTAATAATATCCTGAGAGATCGATTAATTTTTAAATATAAACTATAAACTAAAATTAGAGTAATATTTTTGAAGAAAAACTCAGATATTTTAATTAAATTAATATTGGGTTTGGGAAAAAGTAATTTCGGTTTATCCCAATAGTCGCTTATCAAAGTCACTTATTTCTTCTAATCCTTATTAAGTGAAGCCATACTATACCTTGTTTGAAAGGTCACAGTCCATAGATTATTCCATATATCAACATAGTGTCATTCTTTTACTCAGTGAAATGTTATTGTGCTTTAAAAATGGCGATTCCAGAAGGTCATTTTCATCATATTTTGCTTTTTTACTTCCGAAAAGGGAAAAATGCAGCTCAGGCTCCTCAAAAATTTTGTGGTTTTTATGGTGATGTGTGCTTAAGCGAACGTCAGTATCAGAACTGGTTCCCTCGATTTTGTTCCGGAAATTTTGATGTTAATGATGAACCTATTCCTGGCAGGCCAGTTGTTGAAAAAGTAGATGAAATTCTTCAAAAAAACGAGGTAGAGCGACATTTCATCTCGTGACATCGCTATGGAGCTAAACATCGACCACAAAACAGTTTTGAACCATTTACTAAGAATGGATACCAAAAGAAGCTCGCTATATGGGTTCCACATGAATTAACTGTACAAAATTTAATGGACAGGTTTTCATTTATGAATTGCTGTTGAAAAAAATTGAGTGATTTTTTAAAAGAATGATTACAGGTGATAAAAATTGGAGCACATACTACAATAATGTGCGAAAAATATCGTGGTCGAGGCCTGGAGAAACTTCATAAACAGTGGCAAAGCCTGGATTGACGCCAAGGTAGTTGATCCTGAGTGTTTGGTGGGATTGGGAAGGAATTTTTCATCATGAGCTGCTTTAACCTGGCCAAACCATTGATTCGACTCTGGCGTTGTATTCCATCACGACAATGATAGACCACACACATCTTTGGTGACTTAGCAGTTAGCTAGGCTGGGATGTTTTGATGCATTCATCGTATAGCCTGGACCTTGTACCGTCTTACTATTATTTATTTCATACTCTTCAGAACTCTGTTAATGATGTAAAGCTGGAATCAAAAGAGGCTTGTGAAAATCACTTGGTTCAGTTTTTTGCCCAAAAAGCACAGAACTTCTATAGTGACGGTATAATGGTTTTACCAAAGAAATGGAAAAGGCTATCGATCAAAACGGCACATATATCATTGATTAGTATTTGAAATTTATAATAAAAAATTCGCTTTGAAAAACATGAAAAATACCGAAATTACTTTTTCCCCAACCCAATATTATTAATTTTTTTTAATTGAAAAAAGGTCTTGTGCAGAATAAAATAAAGAGAATAGAAAAAGTCCTTTATTACTCAAAACAAGAAGTATTTAATAATAATAATGATGATGGCTTAACGAACCCGAAGGTTGATGCCGACACGACAACTCTCTCCCTGCACACCTCTATTCACTGACCGCCATCCCGACCTAACTTCGACAGATTTGCCTTCACACCATCCTCCCACCTCAGTCTCGGCATACCCCTCGGACCTATCCCAGGCCCCGTGTTTATTATTGCTTTATATCTTTTAGTTACTCACAACTGAGTTCCGCAATTTTACATGCCCATTTTATTTGCTGCGCTGCAATCACCTCTATTATATTTACTGGATACAGTTCACTCAGTTTATCGTTGTGTAAACATCTAAAGTCTCCAGTTGATTTGTCCCACTTTGGTCCTAATATTCTACTCAAAAACCCTCAATGTTAGCGGCCAAGTTTCGCATCTATGAAGGACCATAGGAAGAATAATAGTTTTGTAAATCCTAATTTTTAAGTTTCGGGACAGAAGGCACAAACTAACAAATTTCACTAGTGAAAAGTAGCAAGCATTTCAGGCTTTTAATCTAGCCTTAATTTCCTCATCAATTTTGATTTTTCTAGTAACCATTGCCCCTAAGTATATAAATTTCTCTACTTGTTCAAATGTATTCCCTTCTACTTTAATATAAGCAAAATCATCACAACTTCTACGGTTAACCATAAATTTTGTCTTATCAGTATTTATACCCAGCACAAGTTCTTGTAATTTCTCACAATGTAAGAGAAATTGGTTTCGTTAGGATTATTTAGCACTTCTAATTTAGCAGCTTTTCTTTTTTCACACATGTTAATGCAATCTTCATCGAACCGCAGTTTGTTCCTTTTATTTTCCCTTTTTTCAAGGCACAAGCTACCGACCTCTTTAATATTATCCCTGATACCTTCCCGTAACTTGTCAATGTCTTTGATATCTTTTTCAGAAGATTCTAAAGCCTTAAACCTATTTTTTACTTATAGCTCGAATTGTTTTCTAATTGTCAGAATTTTTAATTTCTCTAGATTAAAATTATTTATATAGAAACCATTAACCATTTCTTTTTTATTTTAAGTCTGAACAAATCTTCACGATTACTAGTTCATGATCCGTCCCACATTCGGCACCACTATATGATCTAATATTATGCTATTTTGCTACCTACGTTAAACCAAGACGCGATCAACTTGATCACGGGTTTGCGAATCCGGTGACGTCTAAGTACATTTATGTATGTCTTTATTTTTAAACGTAGTACTTTTTATTATTAGTTTTTCGAGATGACAAAATTAATTAGTCGTATTCCGGTATCATTGCTACTTACATGTAAAATTTCATTACTGATTGCAGGATAAAATACTTGTTCCCTTCCTACCTTTGCATTTGTGTCTTCCAGAATAATTTTAATGTTACTCGCGTATTTTATCATATACCGATTCTAGTTTTCCATAAAATTTACATTTAACTTTATCGTCACTATTTTCAGTGGGTGGGTGTATGTATATCAACGCAATTTTTAACTTCAGCCCCTGAAATATAGCCACTGATAACCTATCCGCTCCCTCCGTACCACAAAGTGTACTTACCTTCCCTTAAAGAACCCTCTCCTGGCCAGCAGACCTCTTGCAGCGCCACGATATCTAAACTATACCCTATAACCTCATTCGCGACTGATTTTAATCCACCCTCTGTATTCAAACTCCTAACATTCCATGTCCCTATACTTAAATCTATATTTTTCAACTTGCTCCACGAATTCCCTGAAGTAGTTCTCACCCAAAGACCAGAATGGGGGACTAGTTTACTATCGAATAATGAGCATTTTACCTTAGGGAGATCTATGACTGTTCAGGGGGGAATAAAAAATATGTGATTTGGGAATTCAAACCTATGTCACACGCTCCAGCAAGCCTGCGGGGCCACTCTTATTGTTGGTCAGCAAGACCTATGGACTTAGCCGGGAGGAACTTTCTAGAAATTTCCACCGACCATCCTCACATCAGCCACCTGTGGAATGCTCCCCATACACGGTAATGAGACCCGTGCGAGGACAAGAAGTATCTACAAAATCAAAACAAATTCTTTAGGACTCCACCTTCTGCCAGTATTAAAAAACATGATGGTGGAAGATAGTTGACTGTAAATATATTAATGTGGAAATGGTTGGGGATGTGCTCAAAATAAATAATTCTAGTGTTATACTAGAAGGATAAATGACTACATATTACAATTATTTATATAATACACTATAATGTCATGTAAACTTATCACTGTTGGATTTTTTTTTATTTTATGCCCCTGGGGGGGGGGGGGGAGGGTGGAAAATTAAAGCAGTTCACCGAGGAGATATGGCGTTATAGACTAGACATACTAGGATTGAGCGAAGTGGGATGGATGGCCAGGGTTTAATGAACAGCATTCGTTGTCCTATGATATGACGTTATATTTTTGACATATGGAGGAAGGATCAGGACACAGAGATGTACGGCTGCTCTTGACTAAAGAAGCTTAGAGGAGTTTAGTAGAAAGAAAACCAATATCAGAAAGGAACTCATAGCAAATTTCAAAACAAAAATAAGAAATATTACCATATTTTATATACAATGGAAACTGCAGAAATAGATTTAAAAAAACGTTTTTTATTACCAAATTAATGAAAAAATCCCGAAAAGGAGGGACATAAATAGTGATGGGTGATATGAATGCCAAGATAAGAAGTAAAAATGGAGGTATTGGGTACATTATGGAGAAATACGGACTTGAGGAAATGAATGAAACCAAAGGAGTGGTCAGAGCGTCTAAGACAAGGATCTTGGGAAAACTTTGGTCAAGAGCTGGAAAGAAATTATAGAGAAAACAAAAGGAAGTTCTGACGTATTGCTAAAGCACCCTGTGGTAGACCCAGGAGCACATATGTCGACTACATTGGGAAACTGGAGATAGCAAAAGGAAGCACCATACCGGAAATGCAAAGACCAGGGACAGAGACCAATGGGCTTGATGGACTGGAACTGCAACTCCACGCTTATTAACGGTACGCAGGAGAAGAAGGTTAGAGGAAGAAGAAGAAGGAAATGAATGATAATGGATAATTTGTTTCAAATTTCTGTGCAGAACACGATCTCCTCATAGTGGCATGATTTTCCTGATATGATTTGTCATAAAAATACTTATTAAAAATCATATGGAGAAAAATTGTGCCCCCTATGAGTAGATTGTGTTCTGCACTGAAATTTGAAACAAATCATCTATTTTCATTCATTTCCTTCTTCATCTTCTTTGAAGGAATTGAAGATCATAGGTCAGCAAAAAATGAAATAAATCTTGCAAAAAGAAGGACACCTACAAAAATGGGACTTGAAATAGTTTAATTTTATTCCTTGTGGACCAAAATTCTTGAATTTATGAGAGGTGAACTCCCCATACCACAGCAGGCCTTGGCACTTTTTAATATGCTGCATAAAATTGCCCTCTGCCTGAGATTTATATTTTAGAATATACACAGTAACAATAGTAATTTTCTCCATTCAAGGATGGTAACATTCACAGGACCAGCAATATCTGTATGCAACATTTCACCTTTGCAATTATATCTAGGCATATATACTCTTTTGAAGGGTAATCTCTTTGCCTCACCTTCATTTCAAACACTGCACTGTTCCTTCAGGAAAGACAGTTCTCATTGGAGCTGAGGGATGACCTAATCTTCTAAGCCAGGTATCACTAATGATGGAAACATTAGTGGTTTCTTCACTTGGGGTGAGTATTATTTTAAAGCTTGCCCCAAAAATACCACCCTAAAGATCTACACTCGAAGGAAAGAGAATGTTTCCTTATAAATATTAGTTGCACCACTATCACTAAATATAACCTGATTACCAGCATCAGCAAGTTTCCTCTCAGATAATAGGCTGGTGATAAATCTGGAATAATAAAGGCTGATAATTTAATATTTCAGTAAAGCTATCGCTATGCTCCTTCTGGGCATGGCCTATTTTGGGAGGTTATGTGACTTTTATATACCCTTAGTCCCTTTTTGTCTTTTTCACTTAAAAAGGCCCAAGATCAGCTTTATTAGATCCCAGCTTTCGATTCCGGCTCGCTCTTCAGAGATAAATAAACGTCTAAAAGGGTCCTTTTCAGATCAGATCGAGAACTCAATAAATTACACCATATTGGCCATGCTTAGAAGTAGCATAGCAATACTAGAGCCCTCACTATTGTACTGCGAGTTTTTTTTTTTTTTTTTTTTTTTTTTAATGACCTTGAAGAAAATGTTGTCACTATCGATATTTGACTTAGCTCTGTCGGCAATTCTCAGGTAGTAGGTTTTTTTTTTTTTTTTTTAAGGTGCAATCCTTATAACAAGGAGTTGGCAGCTTTTTAGACTCCAATAAAATTACAAATAATTTAAAATAAAATAACTACACAAAACCTTTGATATAAATACTTAGTTAAGATCAAATGGTCTCACTGGCTTAAAAATCCTATGGTCTTTTTCTTCAGACCTACGCCACTAACCTAATTAAAACTAACATACTAAATTTTAATCAACCTAACGACCTTATTAAAATTCATGAACATCCTATGATTTTCACGTTATTGTTTAACACGTTCACGCCAGCACTGTAATTCATGCTCCTCGCCCATTGGGGGCTGAGCCTGATGCTTTTTGCTCTATCGGACGGTAGCTATTCCAGGGCATTATGCAGTAGTTACAATCCAACAATAATAAAATAAACAATACAATCCTATTTAATACCCCAACAGTCATGGAAAGTTTTGTGTGATTGAGGTGTTTTGTCTCATCCTCTCTGAATCTTCTGAATATGTTAATTTTATTGAATTTGAGTTATGTTTATTGTACGATATTAATTATAATTGTTATTGAAAATAAATGTTTATACGTTATATAAATAAATGAATATAAATATAAAAATAAATGAATATATGTTAAATTTTCATTATTTTCATTTTCTTCACTAGGGGTGGGTATTATTTTAAAGCTTGCCCCAAAAATGCCACCAAAAGATGTACACTTGAAGGAAAGAGAATGTTTTCTGCAAAATATGCACAGGAAAAGTAAATTAATACATCCTGATATTAATAGTAATTTAAATATATTATCATATAATGTTTTTGGTTTGAAAAAACAAGCAGCAAATATTTCATTTCTGGTATAAATAGAATCTTTTGACATTATATGTTTACATGAGGCTCATATGACTAAGGAAAATACTGAAAAATATGCAAAATAGTGAATTTAACATAAAATGTTCCTGCTTTCAAGACAAAGTATTTTGGGAGATCTAGGGGAGGGAAATTAATAGGATTTAAAAAATGTCTTTCTAATTCTAAATTTGTCTTTTTGGAGGAGGATGTTTTACACAAGATAATAGATGATAGTATTTATTTGTCCCCTATTTATTTAAAAACAAAAATGTGAAAGGAGTTCGAAAAATTTATAAATATAATTGAAAGGAATGATAACCTCCGATACTTAGAATTTGGTCGATACTTAGAATTTGGTGACCTGAATATATAAATATTCTGACAGACAATCATTTTCTGAGGACTTTGGAAAGTTATTACTCCATTTAGTTAGAAAAGGAATTCTAAGGACCTCAAAATAACTAAATACGGAATAGATTTTTTGTTCTCCGCTGATTACAATTTCATTATTTTGAATGGAAGATCAGTTTATATTATTGGAAAAATAAAATTTATAGGAGTCATGGAATCCTCAGTAAATGATATAGCTTTTGTGTCAGGAGATAGTATCTCACTACTAATTGATTTCATGGTAGATTGCTTACATATTTCTGACCACCAACCTTTAAGGATAATTATAAAAGGAGGAAAGGAAAACACAGAAAATACAAGTTCACTGATCCATGTATTACCGAAGCTTATTTGGGCAAACATGTTTCAAAACAATGTTGGAATCATTGACTGAAGAGAAAATTACAACAAATGATAACCTTACTGAGGAGGAACAGATAGAATAGCTGACTGGCTTGATATGAGGAGATGCACATCAACTCCATAAAGCTAGAATTCCTAAGTGGGAGCCTTGGTTTGACTGTCAGTGCTACTTGTTTCATAAACGATCCTTCAAAATTTTTTTTTACATATTTTGTCGGACTAATTTGGATACAATAAACCTATATCTAGAGGCATATAAATTTTACAAAGAAGTTGGTTTACAAAAAAAAAAAAAAAAAAAAATATATATATATATATATATATATATATATATATATATATATATATACTGCAATAAGCTAAACAAGAAAATCCAACCCGTTAGAGATGCTAAACAATTTTGGAAACTGGCCAAAACTTTATCAAAAAATCAGTTTGTAATAGGCAATAATATTTCAAAAGAGGAATGGCTAGACCATTTTAAAAGTATTATGAACACCACTGTTAAATCCATAAGTTATGCAAAGCCATTAATTATCAGATCAGAAATGGACTGGCCCTTTGAAGTACATGAGTTAAAATCAGTCTTAAGTGCTTCTAAAACTAATTAAGCCCAGGGGGGATTGATAGAATACCCTATGAATTCTGTTTTCAATAATTTTCTGGAGAACCAGAATTATTGTAACTCATGGTTGGAAAAGGAAATTGAATCTATTAGATTCCTATAGGCAATTATCTTTCCTCTAAGTAATATTAATATTAACGATGCTCGGAATTACAAGAGACGTAATTCATAAATTGCTGTGCTAAGGTATTCTCTGGGCTTCTTCTTCAAAGGTTGGAGAACTGGGAATGTAGCTCAAAGCAATATTTTACCTCAGTTCCAGGCTGGATTCAGGAAGGGATATTCTATAATAGACAATATTTTCAACTTATCAAAATAACACTGTCTACGAAAAAAGCTATAGTTTATTCCTTCTTTGTAGACCTCAAGGCAGCATTCATTTTGGCAGATATAGCAGTTCTACTAACTGGTATCTCTACAAAGATGGTTAATATAATTTAAAAGCTATACTCCAATACTGAGGTGGCTATCTGGATAAACAACAGGATAGCATACTTTTTTATATTGGCAGAGGTGTTAGGCAAGGGGATAATCTCAGTGCCTTTTTTCTATTAATAACATATTAGATCTACCTGAATGACGGATGAGGAATTAGTTTTGGTGAAGTGGTTGTGCCATATCTTTTGTCTTCAGACAATGTAGTCTTCTTGCGTAAAAGCAAGGAAGCCTTTCAATGTATGATCAACGAAATAGCCGAGTACTATGAGCTACGAAACTTTAGTGTCAACTTGAAGAAATCAAGTAAAAAGTCATGGTTTTTCAAAATAGAGGTAAGCAAGCAAGAAACGAGAAATGGTTCTACAAAGGACAGCCCATTGAAGTCGTATCCTAATATAAGTACCTTGGCATTGCCTATTATAACTCCTGGCATATCTTTACATAAGCATTTCGAGCATTAAGTACAGCATAAAGTAGTGATGTATGAGTTCCATACAACATTGAACACCTTGTTAACGAAGATAAAAGTGCCTCTATCATCAAAAATTAATTTCTTTGAGACTGTTTTAAGATTCGTGCTTTGCTATGGAGCTCAAGTGTGGGGAAAAATAAAATATGAAATAGTACAATGGAGATTCCGGAAGTGAATACTCCATCTTTCCAGAAATGCACCAAATTATGCTTTGTACCTAGAAACAAGGAGAATGCCGTTATATATGATATGTAGTTTGAGACTTTATAGATATAGTCTCAAACTATATATCAATAATATATTAAAAGTTTGGAGGCCTGGACAACACAAGCTCATAAGGCAGTTAATGTTGAAAGCAATAGAAAAAAATATGGTGCGATGTGCAAAACATAACTTTCACTTACGAGCTTACTTAGATTTGAACTTGAGGTGTTTCAATAATATGTAAACGCCATTCCTCAACTTCACACATTTTTCCACATTTATATGCTTATATTTGTTTACCTCCATAAGTTATAGAGTATTTGTATTCCAAAACTTGAAAGCTCTCAGTACTTTTCAATTGATTATTGCTTATTTTTTAAGGGATCTAATTTCATCAACAGTTGAGTTTTTTTTACTGCGAGTTGCTTTTTGTAAATATATCGATAGAAGGTGGATTTTCGTGTCATAGTAAAGTTTGTCTCTTATGCCTTCCTGGAAATCGATAACGATTACTGTTCCTCTAAAATCACTTGCATTAAAATCTAAAAAATTGCATTAAAAAATCTATCAATTTGAATCAATTTTGGAACTAAAGTTTCTAAACTAAAATATAATTAATTAAAGATTATCTTATGCCCTATTTTTTCACACCTTAAATGCTTTAAATAATTATAGCATCACGTATTTCTCTCCTCTCTTAAGTAAAATAAATTTTTTTAGTGTTGAATAAAAGTTTTTATTTTCATCAGTGATAATACGGAATATGAAATTTCGGCTGATACATTGTGGGCATATTCATACATCAAATACCCATTTTGATCAAAATAGTTACAGCCGTTTTTGAGAAGAAAAAAAAACACCCTGAAAATTATACAAAATTTATTTAATAAAGTACCTCCTTTGTTTGACCAATTTTGATGAAATTTTTGCTGTCACATCGTGGGCTTATATATACATCAAATACCCTGTTTGATGAAAATTGTTACTGCCGTTTTTTAGTAAGTTTTTGAGAAACAGAGAAGAAAAAAAAACACTTGAAAATGAGACAAAATTTATTAAATAAAGTACCCCCTCCAATTGATCAATGTTGACGAAAGGTTGGCTGTCACATCGCTGGCATATACATACATCAAATACCCAGTTTGATCAAAATCGTTACAGCTGTTTATGAGTAAATAAAAAAAAACACGTGGAAATGAGACAAAATTATTAAATTAAGTACCCCCTCTGTTTGATAAATTCTGATGAAATGTTTACTATCACATTACATACATCAAATACCAAAGATTAGATTCGTACGGTTTATCATTTTTGAGCTAGTCTGTTCTATCACACAAAACAGTTCGTGGGACTTGATTATTTGGACTCAGGGGACCCCAAAACGTGTATTTCCGTTGAAAATCGGAATTTGAAAAGTTTGCACGATCGCAATACTTTCTCTTACTATATATTCCACATAATGAGGTAGTGAAAATAAAAATGTATCTTGGTTTTTTTTTTTATTTTTTCCGCGACTTGATGCACCGCGACCTCCTTGGGTCTATTGTGCGCCTAACTATGCCCGTGTTTCAGATTGGAATCCTTAAAACATCGGTAAATTTTAGTATGCTTGTTGGATTTAATAAGTCGTTGGAAGTTGGATTGGTTATATTTTCCTGCCCAAACATTCCAATCTTAACCGCACAAATCGGTCACACCAACAGATTATATGATATGCTGTTTCGTTCTCTTTGCCACAGTATCTACATATTGGTGTTTCTGCCAACTTTAGTTTATACATGTGTTTGTTTAGTTTACAGTGTCCTGTGTAGATCGCTGTAATTTTTTTAAGTGCCTTCCTGTCAAGATTCAGCAACATATTGCTTCTTTTGACTGAATAGCCGTCCAAGAAGAGTTTGGAGTGATATTGATTTTTATCCTTCCAATATTGTTTTTTAATAGCTCCATATATTTCCCCGATCCTTCTTTTGGCGTAGCTTATGCTTATTCCCAGTACAGGTTCAGGGGTTATGGGTTTATTAGCTGATCCTTGCCTTGCTAGGCAATCTGCCTTTTTGTTTCCATGTATACCAGTTTGTCCTGGTACCGATTCCACTCTCACATTATTGTTTTCTGATAATTTATTGAGCGTATTGTTGCAGGTTTTAACAACCTTTGATTTAGCTATATGGTTACTGATTGCACCAATAGCTGCTTGACTGTCAGTGAATATAGTTACTTTTTTGTTTGATATCTTTTCAGTCAGCAGTTCTGAGGCACATTGGCAAATTGCTACTACTTCTGATTGGAAGACAGTAGCATATTTTCCCAGTGGAATTGATGTCCCTTCATTGGGTTTGTCCATTCTCCAGATTCCTGCCCCAGACCCTGTTTTGGTCAGTGAGCCATCCGTATAGCAGTTGATCCCCGTGTAGGGTTTATGTGGCTCTATTTTCCTGATTATGGTTTGATATTTAATGTCCAGGAATTCTCGTACCTGAAGGTCAGAGTGCATGGATAGCACCCGATCTTCTTCAATTTTCCTGGTTATTGCCCAATGTCCTCTCTCTACGTTTATTTGGGAGAAGTTATTTTGTTTTAATATTCTGTAAGCGGATTTTAACGCTTGGGCCTCCACCTCTATCTGCAGAGGAGTTAGATTAAGCATCACCTCCATTGCAGCTGTTGGAGTTGTTCTCATTGCACCTGTTGTCATCAGACAAACTAGCCTTTGTAGTTTGTTTAACAGCGTTTTATTCTTTCCAGCTCCTGCTTTGTGCCACCAAAGTAGGGCTGAGTAATCTTGGTTTAAGAACTTGTAAGAGGTTTGGTTGTATGTGTTCGATCACTTGGAAACACTGGAAGAGCTGCAGAAAAAGGCAATATTGAATCTGATAGCTGCTGTTGCAGAGTTTAAACATTTATACAATCTTTTGGCATTTGAGGACAAAAATCTCTCCTATATGAATGATGGTAACTCCATAGATTTTGTTCAGAGGAGCAGGACGGAAACATTAAATTTGAACAAGGTACCATGGAGTATCGACGATAGTGCACTCTGCAATCTCAAAGAACCGGAGGTCATCGTGCACTTCATAGGTTTCTGCCCAATTCTGGCTAAAGTCAGATTTGGAACATTTGGAAGGCCCAATCTCTACTGAAAAGGATTCTTTTGGGGGTTTAATGATCTCTGAAGAGCAAGTGTAGTGAATGGGAGTCGAAAGCTGGGATCAATTAAAGCTAATCAAGGCCCTTTTTAACTGAAAAAAATGTGATAGGAGTTCAATAACACCGCAGTAACATAACCTCTCAAAACAGGCCACGCCCATGAGCCACTCTTCAGAAGTAGTACCAAACTACTACTACTATTACTACTCATATTTTAATTTTCATATATCAGTAAGTTATATTTTAGAAATCAATACATTGACCTCCCCCAAATTGTAAGATTTTTTCAGCCTGCCCCCCACCTCGACGAAATCCTGCAAACACCCTTGATCTGTAGTACGGTATAAATGCATTTCTATGCTCTGTAGTGTCTAATGGTGGAAAGAAAAGTTACTAGAACTTGTCCTGGGGACTACGAGATGGAGCTAGGGATAGAGCTTGAAAATAACTGTATCGCACTGATATATCAGGGTACAGGTCCGAAGGCGTAACCCCTTACAACTCAATCGTCACTATAGTGACCAAGTATATTACTTAAGTATCAGCCGAAATTCAAACCATGACAACCCATAAAGGCTCCTACCGCATGAACCGACTATCTTTCGGCATCAAGAATGCTCCTGTGGAATTCAACTGAATAATTGATCAAATTCTCCGAGATGCGCCAAAATGCGAGTACTACTTCGATGACACAGTTGTCCATGGGGAATCAAAAGAAGAATGTAGAGCAAACTTAGATGCCTGCCTCAGGCAGCTGCGAAAATTCGACCTGCACCTCAACCATCAAAAGTGCGTTCTGTTTCAAGAAGAAATTGACTTCCTGGGCCACGTCAAATATAACTGTATATCAAAAGCACCAATCGTATTGCTGCAATCGTAGATATGCTTAGACCTACAAACACTGAAACTCTTCGACGATTTCTAGACATGGTTACATATTACGCCCACTTCATCAAAAATGCATCAACTCTCACAGCACCGTTACAAGATCTCTTGAAAAACAACAGATTCAAATGGATGGCAAAACATGAAGCCGCTTGAAGCAAGAAATTGCCAGTGATTAAGTTCTCACTCCATTCAATCCACATCTACCAGTTCAACTAGCATGTGACATAAGTCAGTGGACACATGGAGTGGCAGGGGTTCTTTCTCATGTCGTAGATGGAGTAGAACAGCCCATTGCATTTGCCTCCAGATACTTAACTCCAGCAGAACAAGGATATACGCAACTCGACAGGGAAGCCCTTGCTATAATTTTCTGTGTAGACCATTTCTACCAGTATTCGTTCGCCCGCCCTTTCACACTAGTGACTGACAACCAGCCGATGGTGCGAATTTCCCATCAAAATGAAAATGACATCAGCTAGACTACAACGATATGTTGCCTTCCTTTCAGAATTCAACTATTCTCTGAAATTCAAAAAGGGCAATCAAAGCTTTAATGTTGACCTTCTCTCTAGAGCTCCAATCAATCCCCTACAGAACCGGACCGACACAGTCATTAACAAAGAAGCCAAGTAAATTTTTGAAGCATCAATCCAACACATTGAAACTTCAACCCTGACACATCAAGCTCTCAAACAAGCGTATCAAGAAGATGAAGAATTATCCAACTTGATAGAACGTCTTCGCAGAAATCGAGTCGAAAACACTGAACTCACAGTCGAAGGAGATGCTCTATTCAGAGGACCTAAACTGGTTATACCAACTTCTTTGCGACCAGCCGTTCTCTATGAAATCCATCGAACCCATATCAGGGTAACAAAGATGAAGCAGTTGGTACGACGCTATGTTTACTGGAGATCAATCGACAAGGACATCAAGCGAGTATTTAAAGAATGCTCTGACTGCGCAAAGGTCCAAAACAGTCCGCCGAAAGCTCCTCTTCACCCATGGATGGAACCAGAGAAAAACTGGCAACTTACACACGTTGATTACGCTGAAACATATCACAATTATTATTTTCTGATCATAGTAGATGCAAGATCAAGATGGGGGGAAGATCTGTCCCTTCACCACTGCTCCAACATCAACATCAACTATTGACCAAATCCAAGAGGTTTTAGCTCAAAACTGGTTCACAGATGTCATGGTCAGTGACTACACCACAATTTGTACAAGTGACCCTCCTGCCACTAATGGACTTGCTGAGAGGAATGTGCAAACCTTAAAACAAAGACTAGCTCCTACGGAAAATGAACCTCCCCCCATGAAGAAGAAAATCCTCGAGATCCTTTTCAGGGCGTAACTCTCATCAATGGGAAAACGCCAAGCGAACTTTTCCTCAATAGGCAAATCAGAATCCAATTGGATGCTCTCATGCCTCCTTTCATCGAGCAACCTTCAACACTAACAGGGCCAGCAAGGCAACTTAATGTGGGTGACCGACTATAAGGCCGATACTATGTAAACAACAAACAACAATGGCGCCCTGGTATTGTTGACAAAAAGCTTGGTCGTCTTCACTACATTATAAAGCTAGACAACGGGCACTCCTTCAAGAGACACATCAATCAGCTCCGACAGATTGAAGTAAAACAAAGAAATATCATATTTTCCCGAGGAGAAACCCCTATTGGAAATGTTCTAAAACCCATTTGAAATAGAGACAATGAGATGCAACTGTATCCACAGATATTTTATCACCCTCAAATAAATCCAGCCCAATAAATATCAATTATCAAATCAAGCCTTACTTTTACCATTAATCAACTTGGGTTACAACAGTCACCCTTTCGATTTCAATTGTCACCATTGGAAATATATATATATATATAATGATATTCCTATGAATAAACTCTCAATAGTTGCTCTGTAAAAAAAGTATTTTATTTTTAATAATTACATATAAAATTTATCACACATTCATTCATTCATAGTCATTCCTCTAAAAACCGCTTTTATGCAGTGTGAGGAGGAAGTTTATATAGCCTTCTCCAGCTCTGTCGGTCATCTACAAGCTGCCCTCTGTCCTTCCATTGGAGTCCTCTTTTCTGGAAGTCCTTCTTAACTTCTTCTTCCCATTTTATTCTAGGACGGCCTCTTCCTCGCTTCCCATCCACTTTGGCTCGATAGACCTCACTAGCAACTCTACTCTGCTCCATCCGCAGAAGGTGTCCCAGCCATCTCAACCGGTTTTCCTCTATTAAGTCGTTGGCAGGTTTAACGTCTAGGTTCGATCTGATCGTGGTATTTCGTACTCGATCTCTTCTTGTTCTCCCCTCTATCTTTCGGAGAAATCTCATTTCAGCTGCTTGTATTTTTGATTGATGCTTTTTTGTTATCGTCCATGATTCCGAAAAGTACGTCAGAATGGGGAGAAATGTAGATCTGAATACAGCCACTTTCGTTTTCTTTTCCACCTCTCTTCTATTAAGGAAGCCTCTTTTAACTGCTTCAAACATCCTGCCCGCCGCTGTGATTCGCTCATTTACTTCTGAATCAATGTAACCATTTTCGTTGAGGTGTGCACCCAGGTATTTGAAGTTTTCCACCTCATTTATCACACATTAAACTTAATATTCCTAAAACATTTTTGTAAACACTTACCTGTAAAAAAAGAAACGTCATTAAAAGTTTATTCTTAGGTAAGCATTTCTTAATAACATTTCAAATCGACTGCTCACAATATTTTAAATCAAATGTTTTATCATTAACTTTAACCATATGTTTTAATTCATAAATACAAATAACCTATCAGTCACACACCTGCTTCCACTTCTCTCACTCATGTCTATAGCATAAATCAAATTAATTAAGAAATATATTTTCTTTACATCTCCCCCCCGCGGGTAAGGAAATTTTCCAGAAAATTTTCTCGCAACTTATCCACCGTGATCTTCTTCTAATTTAGGTATTGGAATAAGTTTTGTAATATGAAAAAGATTCGATTCTATTTTTTTCCTGTGACCTGTATCAATCCTGTATATTGAATTGGAAATTTTTTCAATAATCTTATATGGTCCTATTTTTAACTCATCCAACTTCTTTCTATTTAATTTATTTCCATTTTCCACGTATACCATATCTCCTACATGGAATTCCCGGTATTTCCTATGTTTATCAAATAGTTGTTTATTGTAGTCGTGTGACTTTTTTGTGTTGTCGAGTGCTATTTTCCTGTCTCTATCCCAATCACGAATGGTCTTGCCCTGCTTCAATTCGTCCGGTAAGATAGAAGTATCGGAGCCATACAAAAGATAACTTGGCGTAAAGCCAGTAACTGAATGATTAGTATTATTATATACTTTTACACATTCTTGAGCTATCGTTGTCCATGCTCTTCTTTTCCCTTGTTCGTTTATTTTGCATCTGATTTTGTTCAGTAAAGTCTGATTTAATCTTTCATTTAAGCCGTTGGAGAATGGTGCATTTACTGCTGTGAAGATCAATGGTATCTGTTGGTCATTTAAGAATTTTTTGAATTCTTTCGAATTAATTCCTGGGTATTGATCGGAGAGAACCATACCAATATCCTCTGTTTCAGTTAAGTTCATGACGAGTTTTATGAAATCATTGGCATTTTGAGTTTTCGATGTTAGTATGAACGCGTATCTGGTAAAGTGATCTACTAAGAGATGCAAATATTTTTTTGTAGATCTTGAACCTCCAAGACCTCCTATTGTGTCTATAGAGATTATTTCGAAAGGCTTTGTGGCAGGGCCTAGATGAGACAAAAATCCAAATTTGTCATGCCCTCTTGATTTGTTTTTTATACAAATGTCACAACATCTACAAACTTGTTTGATGTTTTTCGTTAAATTTTTAGCTGCATAGTGTGGACTTATCGCCTTCTGCATTTGTCCAATGCCAATGTGACACAGATTCTCATGTATTTGCTTTATGAATGTGATGGTAAATCGTTCTGATAGAATTATTTTTGCTTTTTTCTTGGCCTTTTTGAAGTATACACCCTGTCTTTCAATAAATTTGCTCTTTTTATTTTGTATTTCTTCATTGTTACTCTGATCTGTTAAAATATCTGCTAGCTTAGCGAAATTCACGATTTTTAATTGATCATCTGTATTTTCATCTGATTCCAATACTGGATTTCTGCTTAGACAATCCGCTTCCAAATTATCCTTTCCTGGAGCATATTTTATTTGAAAGTCATATTGCGATAGATAATATGTTAAATCGCCCAGCTCTTCATCGGTTCTAGATTTCAGATTCATGTTTTCCAGGGGCTTGTGATCCGTATAAACTGTAAATGATTTACCTATTAACCAATATTGCCAGTATCTCACCGCTTCCTTGATCGCTAAACATTCTAAGTATATCGCTTTTTTTTTCTTTTGGGCTTCGTTCAGTTTTTTTGAGAAGTACGCAACTGGTTTTTCTTTACCATCAGGCTGTATTTGTTTTAAAATGGCTCCAACGCCTTCCAAAGAAGCATCAGTATAAATGTTAATTGGTAAATCTTGATCAAATATTTCTAGAACTGGTTGTGAGCAAAGCAAGCTCTTAATCATATCAAATGCTTTCTGGCACTTATCTGACCAAATGAATTTTTCATTTTTTCTCAGTAAATTATGCAATGGATCGAGTATTACTGCCCTATTCGGTATATACTCATGGTAAAAGTTTATTTTTCCCAAAAATTGTCTTACGTTCTTCTGTGTTTTTGGAACCGGAAAATTCTTTATTGAAATTAAATTATCCTTTACTGGTTTGATAGAATTATTTTGTATTATATGACCCAGATATTTGACCGAGTCAGATGCAAATGTGCATTTGGTAAATTTTAATCTGAAACCTTCTATTTTAATCGCTTCAAGCAATTGTGATAGATGATTGATGTGTTCACTAAACGATTCAGAAAATATTAGAATATCGTCTATAAAGTTAACTGTGAAATCATTAAGTTTATACTTTCTTAGTATATTACTTAACACCCTCTGAAAAATTGCCGGTGATGTCTTTAGTCCAAATGGTAGGCAAGTCCATTGAAAATGTCCTTCCTGTGTCACAAATCCCGTTTTTTTTCTATCTTCGACCCGTAAAGGAATAGACCAAAACGCAGAGTTTATATCTAGGGTTGTAAAAAATTTGCAATTTCTGGTCTTAACCATTAGGTCTTCAATCAGGGGAAATGGTTGAGCCTGAGGTACCACTATTTTGTTCAAGTCTCTGAAGTCAATGCATAAACGTGATTTTTTGTTCTCCTCTTTTTTAAATGCTAATGTCACAGGCGCAGCGAATGGACTGTAAGATTCTTCTATCAGCTTATTATCTAGTAGCTTTGCTATTTGTTTTTCTATCTCTTTTTTATCTTCTAAAGTGCACCTGTAAGGCCTCTTGCTACAATATTTGTCTACTATTAAATCTATTCTCGCTTCATAGGCGAGAATTAACGGTGCCTACATCGTATTTGTCTTTGGCGAAAACTGATTTATATTTACTAATTAAAGTATTTATTTTTGATTTTTGGTCCTGATTTAAATGATCAACTTTTAATTCAAAATCTTCTTCTATAACATGTTCATTAAAATCTATTGTACATCTACTTGCACTGTTTTCATTTTCTTTTAACTCAGAGTTTGTTATTGCATTTGTTGATACCTCTTTCATTTTTTCTTTTTCACTTTTTAAGCACTGTTTCTGTGTTATTTTTAAATCTTCATCTTGAACTAGTTTAAACTTTTTTATCAAGTCTAATCCTATTAGAAAATCATATTTGAAGTTTTGATCATCAATAATAAATACTTCTTCTACATTTTCTTCCATGTCAAAGATTTTTATTTTCAATGTCGTCAAACCACTTGTTTTTTTCACACCATTAATGGTTACCAAAGTTGCTTCATTCAAAATGTTTCCTTTTCTTTTTAATTTCAGTAACCTAGAATTGATCAAAGAAACATTTGAACCCGAATCATAAACTCCATATAGTTGGAGTTTATCGTTTATTTGTAGTTTGACATTTATTAATGGTGTGAATATTCGTTTTTTGTAAGAGTTTCATTTAATTCAGCCTCTATCACTGAATTGTTTACAAGACCTATAACATTTTTCTTCACCTTTTCATTGTTCTTGGATTTGAACCAGCATACAGTTTCAGGGTGATACCGAACACCTTTATTTAACTTCTCACAATTCTTACAAGGAAGTTTTTCTTCATTTTTACGATTAACTCTTGGATTTTCAAATTGTTTCCTAACGTAAGAACTCTTCCTATTTACCATATGTTCATATTTGCTCAATTCATTGAACAAACCAACCGTATCTTCTAACCTTTCTCTATCAATTTTATTAAGTATAAAATCAGGTAAACCTACGGCAATCAGATCCACCATTGTACCAGTGTCGATTGTTGTTCTCATATCTAGTAAAAGTTTTTCTTTTGTTATTGCGTAATCTAACAATGTCCCTTCTTTGTATTTATATTGCAGTGCATGTGTGATAGGGTTCCATCCTTTGTTTGCAAATGTTTCACAGAATTTTTTTTTCATATCGTCCATTCCGAGTTTATGGTCAACTTTATGCTCATTGAACTGTACCAATTGATACAACTTTTATCCATAAATAACCGAAGTATTTCTATTTTTTCTTCATCTGTAATTACATCAAATCGGATGCATTCTTTTTCAAAAATATCCATCCATTGATTGGCATTCGAATGTTTGCTAGTAAATTTTTCAATCACAAACTTCTCTGCTACATATTTTAGGTTATGATGCTTTGTTGCCTCTGTATTTTCTACTAACTTCTCAAGCAATTTATCCAATGTACCTGTCTCTTTTTGAGGAGTATAACACGTTTTTTCTTGATCCATTTCTTCTAGATATTGATCCTTGAATTGTAAATTACCATCCTCATCTATGTATGTTCTTTCGAGTTCTTCTGTCATTGTTAACCATACTCTCCTTATCTGGTACCTCTTCTTTATACTATTTTTTACTTTAGCATAAGCAGATGTTTTTTGTATTTCTGTATGAAGACTCGCTGATTGTAGCTCTTCTGGTATTGCGTACACTTTATTGTCATTTGTGGCTATAGAGGTTATAGAGAGAATGTTGGACTTACCATCACTCCCAGGCAACAAAGTAAACTCAAAAAGAAGTTTCTCCATATTCAGCAGACTTTTGTAAACAGAAATGACGTTTTATAATGATATTCCTATGAATAAACTCTCAATAGTTGCTCTGTAAAAAAAGTATTTTATTTTTAATAATTACATATAAAATTTATCACACATTAAACTTAATATTCCTAAAACATTTTTGTAAACACTTACCTGTAAAAAAAGAAACGTCATTAAAAGTTTATTCTTAGGTAAGCATTTCTTAATAACATTTCAAATCGACTGCTCACAATATTTTAAATCAAATGTTTTATCATTAACTTTAACCATATGTTTTAATTCATAATTCATTATTATCAAATCATAATTCATAATTATCAAATCAAGCCTTACTTTTACCATTAATCAACTTGGGTTACAACAGTCACCCTTTCGATTTCAATTGTCACCATTGGAAATATATATATATATATATATATATATATATATATATATACATATATATATATATATATATATATATATATATATATATACACACATATCTAGGGGAGAGAGGGGAACAATGAGACGGTTTTTTTTTCAAATTGGCAAAAATAATAGAAAAACTATAGCTGGAGTTCTGAAATTTATATAGTACATCTTACTACAATGGACCTTCGTTCAGTAGATGTGAAACCTGAAAACGTTACACACAAAAATGTTTATTTTCATAAAACCACAACAAGGTTTTTGTCTCAGTGTAACCCACTGCAGGGAACACAGAGACATTGCTCGGGGAACAGTGAGACACCATATTAAAACTAAATATTTTAATAAAATTATTAGTAATAAAAGATAATAATATTTTATTACAAAATATTATCATGCTAATTAACATACAAAATATATGACTTCTTTGAAGTAGTCATTTTGAAGAGTCGTTGACAAGATTAGTATCATTAGATATATTTCTTTTTTGTTTTTTAACCCTTTAACAGCTAAGCACTTGGAACGAAAGTTGCACTCAGAAGCTAAGTGGGTGGCAGTCAGGCCACTCTCCGCCACTGACTGCCTCAACTTGTTCAACTCCTCATAACCTTCTTCGACTATTTCTTAATGTTTTATTTATTTTTTATGATTCTATAATACCTTTATCATTATTTCAATAAATTAAAATGCTAGATTATCGATTGCAATAACAGATTACGTGAGTGCGAAATAAAGCAGTAAATATCACCAAAAAACACAGAGGACTATCGCTCAGAGCGTCTAGAACTTGAAATGAACAATGGTAAATATCTCTTTCAAGACCTCTGATGGTAGCCGGGGGAGGGATAAGGGACAGAAAAAAAATTTAGCAGGTAAAAAAGGGGTAAGACGGACTTCCCCGAACGGAAGACCCAGATGATAGGCAGCTACCCAAAACAACTATTTCTGCTGTAGAGACACCCCTGCAGCCTAGCGGCCACTAGATGTACTTATTAAGTCCCCGTGGATCCGCTAGGATGTGCCTCAGTTGCGACAAGTTATCTTGTGTGAATCTGAGGACGTTAAATAAGTGAAAAACCAATTGCGAGATATATTGTATTTAGCTATTGGGGACCGGCTGCCCGCGACGAGTTGTGTTGTTGTAGCTTGTGGGGACCGACCTTTTTTTGCGAGATATATCGTCTGGAGCCATGGAAGGGTTAATTTAGTGACCAATACTTACGAGAATTTGAGATTAACATTACCAAATCACGTATCGAAAATAAAGAAAGTAGAATTTTGATAAAATTAGGTGATGTAATAAAAAAAAATTATGTATTATATTTTAATGAAAATACCTACTGTTGATGACCTGTTCCTTTAAAGGTATTCCTTCCTCCTTAGGATTAGACAATATAATTTTAATTTCCTATCTAACAGTAAAAGTGTCTTTGTAGGCTCTCACTGTTCCCGTCTCACTCATCCCCATAGGGCATTGCCGTCTTTCATTACGAATTTCTGTTTTCCGAAGTGAACAATCATTGGCCGTTTAAAGGTTAATACAATGAGTTTTAGTTGGTGAATAAAAGGCATTAACAGAAATTCGGTGAAATGAACAATAGTACCCACACTGTCAATGAGAAAGCAAGCCACAAAAAAAAGTTTACTTGCCTTGAAAACAAAATGAGACAAAAATAGTCACAAACATATGATAATGTTGATTTCTTTCCTGGAAAAGCTTATTTGACTAATATTCTATACTACAACAAATCCTATACTAACTGGATCCTTGCAATTGGTTTATGAGCTAAAGTATCACTGTACCCCACTCTCCCCTAATCCTTTCTTAAGAAAAGGATGTTATATCTGAGGGGGTAATTTGAAATAACATCGGGATGACGAGTTATTAACCAGTTAAGTAGAAGATAATGTTCCTAGAGCAACTGAAGAAATTTCTTGAATGGCTTCGGAATGCCGAAGAAGAGTCTGAATCTGATAGAGAGCAGGACTAAAAAAATTATTTGTAAAGTTCCAAAGTTTTGAACTAGTGAAAAATCCAAGTGTTTCAGGACTCCTTACCCTGGACACAGCACAAGCCTTCAAAAGAATCTAATCCATGGAAAGACTTTAAAAGAGCATAGGCTGGAATTACAAGATAATCAACCTAGAGAGCCAATTCTAAAATTCAATAACAACAAAATTAATTGTACTTAAATAAAATGATAAAAGAAATGAATACAAACTGGGATCAGTGGCAATTTAAATTAAGGTGGCCTTGAACCTAATCACAAACATGGTCATTCACTTGCGACCTGACCCGTTACAGGTTTATTCTGAAACCAAACAGATCACATTTTCTGAAAAGATAATAATATATACTGATAAAGAGCTGTCAAGAAATTTATTATGGTAAATTAAATAAAAAAATATGGATTGTGTTATGAAATGGGGCAAAATACATTTTAAAAAGGGATATTGTTCAAGTATGGTAATTGATGAGTTAACATGAAGGCGGGATAGAAACATAAAGAAAGGGGATTAATGATACCACCATTCACTCTTGACATACCTTCATCCCCCAACCCATTCTATTACATAATTAATATTACTTTTTTTTTAATTTACCATATTACATTTCTTGACAGCTCTTTATCTGTGTACATTATTATCTTTTCTTAATATTTGATCTGTTTCGTTTTATATTTTCGTTTTCACTATCATTATTTAGCCATTCGCATTATTGAATTTTATATAAATAAAATAAGATATGAAACAGTTTCTTCTTGGAATTAAACATAGGTAAAAAGTACTCTGCATAATTAAATAGGTAAAAAAAGAAATACTGTTTCACTGGTTCACCCTTCCACCCTTTCCCATACTAATCGGAATTATATAAAACCAATTTCTTTTTCCTAATTTATACAAACCTAGAATTAAATTTTGAGCTTTCAAAATGGTCGTCTGTTTTCTGTAAGATTGTTAGGATGATTGATAAAAAAGAATTGCAGTCTAAAATTCTAAAAATAAAATAAAAGTTTGACTGAAATTCCTGTTTATCAAACATCCTTAAAATTAAGATATAAAAACTGAATATAACACCATTAGAAGACTCTTTTATCTGTAAACAAGCATCATAATTAGAGTTAACAGGCTCTAGATTAAGATTCCAAATTGGATCAAAAAGTGAATGAACAAAGCCTGAAAACGTTAACCTTTGGTTTTCAGATCACATTCCATGGGAAATCACTGGAATGAGTACACAAAATCTTGATCTTTTACAAAGTTGGAATTGGTTTCTCATTCCATTCTGGCCCGAATGCTCAGATCGAACATGTTTAAGTGGAACTAAAACACATAAGATCTTGTTCCATTCCTGTCAGAATGGTCCTCCCATCCTACTTGGAGCTTTAAATCTAAGTGATTATAACCAAAATTTGACCTTGATAAAATTGACATTACATTTATTTTAGGATGATACAACTCCCTTATCTTGGAGTCAGCGTGTTATCATAGCTACAGGGACTGCTAGGGGCTTACAATACCTTCATACTATTGGAGATAAACCATTAATTCATGGTGACATAAAAAGGTATCTTCTAAAGTAAATTTTGAATATTATTACCTATTATAAATATTATTTTATGACAGCTTTTTATTACATACTCAAGTTTTTTTGTAATGTTTATTCCAAAGGCTTGCATATATATTCTGCTTGTGGGGGATGACAATTTCTTTTTCTCCCACTGAGTTAATTAAACAAATTAATTAGGCTTAATTTAAATGTACCCTATAGAATATATACCAGCACTAAGGGTAAATAAAATACACACCTAAGGATTATAAACTGAGAGATAACGATGCCTTAAAATTTCTGGAAATAAAGCATTGTTTAGAATATTTGAGTGGAAGAAGTCAATGAGTCAACTGGACACTTTGGACGTTTACACAATATGTGAACATTACCTGGTAAATATAATTAAGGTTATAACTGCCTGGGAAATAAAATGGGAGTATAAAAATGCAATGCTTAGTTGCAAATAAGTCCCTAAAATGGCATAAAACCTTGGGGTTTGTTAAGCCTTTATTTATTATCAATTATAGTTTTTCATGTACATGGAAAAGTATATTTTAGTTCATAATTTGTATTATGTTTTTATATAGCTAGTATATATTTTTTATATGGAATGAAATAAATAAAATACATATGTTCTGTGTTATTTCTTTTACATTTAGATGTATTAAATTTGTGTACTAGTCTATTGCCCCGCATACTAGCCTAGGAAATGGTAATTGGTAATATGGACCATAGAATAATAACCAGAGCTATCTAGAATTGGAGGAGATCAATAAAATGACACAGAAGGCCTTGTCAAACAGCTACCAAGAACCTCTCACTTCTAATTGGAGACTTCAATACTTACCTAAGAATACCTTGTGAGCTTCCAATCTCACCAGTTTAAAACAGAGGTACTGAATTCTGCTACCACCTGACTGCAACAATGACAATCACCGGGAAGGGATCAAAGAAGCTGTTTCAAAGGCTTTGGAGGAAGAAACACAGACTCTCGAACAACAACAGTATGTCTAGAAGTTTTTACTGAAAGATTAAAGTCTGGAATAAAACATTTCAAACCCTGACTGTAGGAAGGACTAATTCTGAGAAATGGCTCCCTGGAGTGGATTAAGCAACTCGCAGAAGAAAAAGTTTGCAACAATACAGTGAATGGGCTCTCTGCGAGTAACTAGAGCTTACAGGATAGTGTTTCATGAGGATCAGTGAAGACACCAGAAGGTGGAAAAGTATTTGGCGTCAGAATATAGTAGCCGGTTAAAACTGGCGATGGGTTACTATCAGAAAAGGTGTAACTCTACCGAAATATTTAGCTCAAAGCTAAAAGCAGCATAGATAATGACGGACTTCTGGGCCTCACTGCTCCTCATGGGGCGTTTGGGGTTCTGAGTGAAGCTCGTAGAATATGGTAAGGACATCGATCCCCTTTACCCTAGTTATAGTGTACTGGACATCACCAAACATATTTTACTGGCTTGGAGCGCTTATGAGGCACTGAGATCAAAACTACTGAGGAATAAAGTGTAGCGTACTGATGGAGAACGATTTCCATCAGCTGAAAGCCAAGCAGAACTTCCAATACTACAAAGCTTTTTCTTCAGAAGGAGACCCGAAACAGTTCCTAGAGAGCCACCGGACGGAGTAAGGAGTAGTGGAAGGGGACTTAAAAGTAAAGTACTTTTTTTAGTAACAAAAGTCAGAAAATATAAGAGTCAAGTTTTGTAGCAGCAGTGAGTTGTTTTTGCTGATGCGGAATCTCACTGCTTCAAAATCTTTATTGTCTGTAAGGCATGGGAGAATAGAAAATGAACTAAAAAAAAAAAAATGGTTGAATACAAGTAGAGCAAAGGACTGATCCCATACAGGTTTTTCCCAGGCCAGAGTGAGATATGTTTGATGTAAATGTTTTTAAAATACTTTTTACTTTAATTTCAGTTGTCCTGTTGTGAATGGTGACATCCCTCCTCCCAGCAAACCTTCTCCCCCCCTCCCAAATGTAAAAGATAAAATATTAAAAATCAATTTTGCCTAGCACTTATCTCCTTAGATTTAGTTCTGTGTAATATTCTATCATATCTCCTAATAGGTCACAAAAAGAAGTCGTAGTATCATTTATTTTTACATTTTAATTATATTCTATACACAGCTAAAAGAAGACAGCTTCAGAGTAAGCTGAAATTGAAATAGTGAGCTCGTTTTAATAACACATAACACATAATTCAAATTTTCACAACTTAAATTTGTAGCATTTTTCATTTGGAGTGTCCGTTTTGGAGTTTCAGAGGTTGGAACATGAGTGAAATTCATTTTCCACAAAAAAGGTAAAACATTGGCATATATGGAAAATCTGTATTTCAGAAGCTATTTAGTCTACTATTGCTTTTTATAATATTGTATATCGTGAATATGTCATTATGTCGTTATAATATGTATATCGTGAAGGGGAATCAATCATAGGGATAATTAGGGCTCCTAGTAAATTAAAACATACTTTTCAAATGTTTGTCTCTTATGCCTTTCTGCAAACCGACTATGATTACTGCTCCTCTAAAACCACTGTATATTTTTCAGAAATCTATTATCTATTATTAACTAAAGTTTACTTCCATATATGTTTATTGATTTTTTTCATATATCATGTTTAGCCATTTCTTATTAGTAGTCATAATGAGAGGCTGTTAATTTCTCCATTTAAAGAAAACCAAGGGTACTTTATAGTAAGAAAATAATTTTGCTTTGCCATTTAAGCCCTATCAGAATATTTCTATGATGATAAAACCTACCTCATATTAAAGAATGCTTGATGATTATTAAACATGACGAGTTTAATCAAAATCGTTAGAGCCGTTTTTTAGAAAATCACAAAAAACATAAAAATATGATTAAATTTATTAAATAAAGTACCCCCTCTGCTTATTTAATTTTAACGAAAGCTTTCCTATCACATCAAGGCATATATCTACCTCTAATACCTAATTTCAGGTTCGTGCGATTCATTGTTTTTGAGCTGGTCTGTTCACGCACACACAGACCATTTTGCGGGACTTGGTCATGTGGACTCAGGGGACCCCAAAACATGTATTTCCGTTGAAAACAGGAAGTCCAAATTATTCTTCCCCTTTCTATAGATTTGAATACTTTTTCTTACTATATATTTTATATTTAGGCGAGCAGACCCAGCCACGCGTTGCTGTGGCTCAGTAGCTATAATGGGTTGAATTAATTATATCCTAATCTTTTTAATACAGTCAAAACAATAATCACTGATAAAGATGATAACGTTTCAGCTAATCAAAAAACCTATGGAATTGATTATAGAGCGTTACACCATTGTATTTATTTATTTTTTTTTTTTTTTTTACATCTCATATTTCAATGTAGGTTGTATTAATGATTCGTTTGTTAAATTCTGCTTATCAAAAAATATAAAATAACATTTATATAGTGAATTTTATGAATGAGTTAGATAACTTTAATTTACATGTATTTATTTACGATAATAATATACTTTTTTTAGATGTTACAATTAAGAATTTTTATTTGTTCAAGTATTTATTGGTACCCAATGCTTTTGGTTAACCTGTTTTTGCTAACACAAACAGATTTGATGGTTTCCCCACGCGTGAGCAGACGACATACAATTGCCCATGGGAAAAACATGGATTTTCGAAGTCTGGGCCGCAAGTGGACATTGTTTGCCCTTGCGTTGCAAAACAACATTTATGGTCATGGCAAAAGCCAAACGATTAGGATGTTGAAGCCTTTTAAATTTTATTAAAAATTCTGACGGTGTCAGGGGAATACATGGCAACAGGACGGTATCTCCTCTAAACCTTCCAGTGAAAAGTGTTGCTTCAATAACATTTCCTGTAATCCTTTTATTGACCAAACGTGTACCATTCGGTGGATTTAAGTTGCAAAGAAGAATATTCGGTGAGCCAATCTTCAACCAGAGATTGTGTGGTGGTGTGTCGAAATTCACGGCTTTGTTTTCATCTACAACATTGTCAATTGATTTAACAGAAATGAGCTCACCTAGCAACACTTGTTGCATTTGGAAGTTAATTTCATCAACATCAATATTTTTTGCGGCCAAAATAGCACGACTACCCAGCCAATTATAGGCCAAATAATTATTCAAAATATCAGGAAAGGGCACTTTCTATTAGTTCATTTTTCGTCTCTACAGCAGTTCAGAAATTGTCTGGTAATTTGATAAATAGTGAATTTTGATGTAGTTGTATTTCACCGTTTCCAATATCGAGCAATTGTTTAGAAAATACATCTGCTGATGGATCATTTTGCAGTAGTACTCTCATATTTATGGTCAATCGAAGTATTCCGACACTTCGCCATAAAAACTTATTATCAAAAAAATTATCATAATATGTAAAAATGCCAACTTTTAGATAAGTAAATAAATGTATTCTGGTGAAAAATTTCCCCAAAATATCATTTCAAATAATAGCCTACTTTAAATTAATCCTTGGGAGCCTGGAGGAGTTAGGTCAGCACCCGCGCTCGGTGTTAGTGCCACACTCTCAAATATCTATGTATTTACTTTAAAATATCCATCACTAACAGTTCTAGCAATGGTATTTTTTTAGATAGTTACTCTCTCAGGATCATATCCATACGTTCAAGAATAAATTCCTATAAATTACAAATCTTATGCCCTTATAAATGGATTTAATGAATAAAATTTTAGGAATGCATCACTTTCTTGTATTCATATATTGTTCTTGTATATCATCACAAAAACTTGTGGGACCAGGACTGAAATGTATGAGATTTTTATATTCTATTTTAGAAGTAGTAACAACAGGATTATTCAACCATATTGTTTCTTGGTCTTTTCCTAAGAACACTTCAAATTCTTCATCTGTTGAAATGCATTCCGACCAATCAGTGATGACTAATGACTGCTCAGAATCACTGTTGTAACTATTTGTCTCATTAATTTCTTCTTCATTACAATCTATATCACTATCTGCTTGATCATCACTCTTCCTCAGTCCCAAAATTTCTTCGGGAGTTCTGATACTTTGCCATCCCTAAAAATAAACAAACACTCCTATCATACATATTCTAATAGTTTTTAAAACAATTGAAATCAAATCCCAAAAATATCCTAAAAAAAATTACTTTCATGCCTGTATATTGCAGCATTGACCCGCCTAGCGGTGTCAATGCCGCAAACGTGACTTTCACTAAAGAAGGCACCAAACCCAAAGTCGGATGTCCTCAGGGTGGAGTGATATCCCTGCTACTGTGGTGCTTTGTGGTGGACACACTGCTGACGTAGCTAAACACCTCAGGCTACTATGCACAGGGATATGCAGACGATATAGCAGTCCTTGTAGGAGGTAAACATCAAAATAACCTATCGGACCTCCTAAATAGCGCAACCAGAATTATACTGAACTGGTGCAAGAACAATGGATTGAATATCAATCCACAGAAAATAAGCATTTGCATCTTCAGCATGAGGAGGTACCACCAATTGAGGGGGTCCAGTTGAGCTAAAGCAAAACAGTAAAACACCTAGGAGTCACACTGGACAATAAACTCAATTGGGCTAAACGCGTGGAAGTCACGACCAACAAAGTCCTGAAATGTCTATGTGCCTGCAGAAGGGCAATAGGCAGAAACTGGGGACTAAAACCCAAAATGGTATACTGGCTTTATACCATGGTTATAAAGCCAATGATGCTATACTCCCTGGTCTGGTGGCATAAGTCAGGGATAGGCAGAAACAAAGCTCGGCTGGAAAAACTGCAAAGACTAGCCTGCCTTATGATAACAGGCGCAATGAAGACCACACATACTGCCACCATGGAACTGATGCTTAGCCTAGCACTACTGCACATAGAGGCGGAGGTGCAAGCCTTAAAGGCCTGTTACAGGATCAACTAGTTAATTTGTCCTCTAAAGCTCACACAAATAGGGGACACTGGAAGATATTCCAGGAGCTTGAAAAGGATAGACAACTATCCATGCACTCTGACACTCAGATCAGGGGCTCACTGGAAGCAAACTTTAACATCAAAATAAACGATAAAGAACTGCACATACCAAACAACGGTATCTGTTGCTACACGGATGGCTCACTCATCAACAAAGCGCCGGGTGCGAACATCTGGAGAAAATATAAACCCAATGGAGGCATATATGCCGCATTGGGCAAATCATAGTATAACCACAGTATTTCATTCAGAGGTGCTCGCAATCAGCCACTGTGCCTTTGAGTTGCTGAACGAAAAAATGTCTAGGAAAACAATCACTATTTTACATAGACAGCCAAGCCGTACTCGGTGCTTTTAATCATATAGATACAAATTCTAAGGTTGTATGGGAGTGTAAAACAAGACTCAACAACCTAGCAAACAATAACAGAGTGAATGTAGAATGGGTGCCAGGCCACACTGGCATACCAGGAAACAAAAATGCACTCTTGCCAGAAAAGGATCCAATATCAAACCTATCACCCCTGAACCGGTGTGTGGCATTAGCAAAAGCTCTGCCATAAAAGAGGATAGAGGAGATTTATGGAGCAGTAGTAATTGTTGTAATATGGAGCGAAAAGAAAACAATTTTGGAAGATGCAAAACCTAAAACATTCCAAATTGTTCCTGGACAGTCCCTCTGTCAAAAGGAGTAGAGAATTACTAAATCTTGACAGGAATGCACTAAAAAGACTTACGGCAGTATACACCGGACACTTTAAGCTCAGAAGCCACATGTTCAAACTCAAACTCGCGGCATCGCCAATATGCAGATACTGTAAGAAAGAGAGCAAGACGGTCTATCATATAGTCTGCCTATGCGACAGACTCGCAACATTAAAGTTCAGAATGTTTGGCCTGGACCGCACCATGGACCTTAAGGCGCATGAGTTAATCAACCCAAGCAGCCTTCTTAAATACACTGAGATACTGAAAATAAGCATATAAAGCGGAACAGAACCCAGGCAGGTAACTTGGCACACAATAGGCCCATAGGGACCGCGGTGCATCTGCCACGAAAAAAAAAAAGAAGGCAGGATTGCAACTGAACACTTGCGGGGATTTGCTCCAAAAAAAAAAAAAGACAACATGTCCCCAACTGTCTAGTCTAGGAATCCCCAAAATCCGGTTAAAGTGACGCTACGCTACAGCACCTGATAAAGCTCTTTCTTGTAAGTGAGGTGTAAATGCCGCCGGCACGGGCTCTCGAGGGTTAAATAACGGATTACAAATCTTCGCTGACATTTTTTAAATTTTATTTTATATTTTTTATATAAAATTCCTCTCCTGAACAGGAAGGAACAGTCTGTATTCCATTGGAATTAAATGTATTTTTTCAAACATTAAATTATAGTAGGTTAAGAAGGGATTACAATTCCATTGGGATTCAATTTATTTTTTCAACTTTAAATTATAATTGATTAAGAAAGGATTACAATTCTTCGCTGACAATTTTTTAAATTTTACATATAAAGAATATTATTCCAAATAATAGCCTATTTTAAATTATTAAAATGTATTTACTTTTCTAAAAGTTGATATTAGGTTGGGCCACAGCAAAGCGTTTCAGCGTTTAGGTAGTAATTGGAATGAAATACAAATAAAAAATGAAAAGGAAGCAAAAATACCTACACCTTTGAGAATTTATTGTAACCTTTTCTTGATTTATTTATTGGTTTGTGAAAATTAACAATAAATACAATCTGTTCATTTAATGGAAATTATTTGTTTCTTGGTAACTAAATGAAATTTTGAACAAGTACATAGAGAATTATAAAATCAGTCGACTTGGTGTATTATGCTTGCATTGTCAAATTATCTCAAGTAAAAACTTTAATTTAATAATAAAAGAAATTAGTGTTTTCTATAGAGCAAATAAAAACAAAATTAAGAAATGGATGAGGAAAAATGTTTAACTTGGAGAAGTGGCATTAACACAACTCATTAATTTCTAATCTAAGTAAGCTGGTGAGTGAAAGTTGTGTGTTGCGCGCACGCACCAGATTTTCTTTTTTTTTTTTCCTTAAATTTAAAGAAATAATTAAATCTTCCACAGTCATTGACCTTGATTTTAGATCGATGGACTCATTAAAACACTAATTATTTACACAGAGTTAAAAGAATTAAAAAATATAAAATTATGGTCTCACAACATATAATAAGGAAGTTCCTTTCTCCGGACATTAGGATATATATCATATCAGGAAGTCTCAACACATAAATGAATTCCAATAGATGGCGAAAAATCACATTAGAGGTGAAATGGTCTCCCTGTTCCCTATTAGAACCTTCCTACGTTTTTTTTATAAATTATTATTAATTTTAGATGTTGAACTTATAATAAATGGTCAGGTGACTTGTAAGAATCAGTGAGTACCTACAATGAACCAAAACTATGAAGTTATAAACAATTCAAATTCCAGACATTCAGCTATGCATAACTGATTTAAATTTATGATTATAATTATATAAATATTTGTTTATGATTGGGGTTGTATTATATAATATCAATAAAGAAAAAAGTTTCAAAAATATTTTTCTTTATATTAAAAATGAAAACACATATTTTGACACTAAAGTGTTCTGTCATATTTGTCTACGTATGTATTTGGAATTCTATTGTAAATCCATTAAAATAAAATCATATTATTCAAATAATTATTTTTTTTTTACCTTAAAAATGTTTGTAGTATAGGTATAAAATAAAATTATACATAGCATTTGAGTTTTATATGAACCAGTTTTATTTTTATTTGTTGTTCTCTTTACACATTATTTTTTTAGGTTACTAGATATCACCATGTGGGTTCTGCCAGGTGAAAAGTTTAATTTATTCTTAATTGTTCTAATAAAATTCAAATAAAAGAAATTTTTTTTTTTAATGGCTTGAGAAAATTGGTACAAGAAATCAATTTTGTACTTATTTCCTTAAAATAATACAGTTGCATCCTTTGTGGGGATATTAAGGATGAGTGCTGAAGGATTGAGGGCAGCAAAGGCAGAAAGAGCTCAGTGGAGAAGACTCTTCATCGGTTTAGTTACTTCAGTTTCAAAAGAAGTCAAAGAAAGATACTGGAGTGGATATTAGCTACAAGAAATTTTTCCATTGCAGCTTGATAAAAAGGTAAGAACTTTATTATTGGCTGACTCTAATACAGATGAAGCAGAAATAGAAACAAAAATTAATTCCTTAATCAGTAATTCAATTAAGTTTTGTTTCTATTTCCACCCACTGATCATTATATTTCATGGTATAATAAAACTCATCACTTAATTCTGAACATAATTTCTCGCAGACATTTTTAAAGCATACAAAAACAAACTTTTTATATTTTCCGTAGTTGATTATAACAATTCAAATTAAATTACACTTTTCACCTGGCAAAAATACACGTGGTAATATCTATACCCTTAATATAATAATTTTAAAATAATTTGTATTTATCTTTTCTACTATATGTATTTGAAACTCTACTTTATCTGCTTTAGAAGATATTGTGTATTTGTTTTATATTGTAATGAAAATCTATTTTGATTACAGCGCTAATATTTTATTAGACCCTTACCTTGTACCGAAAATTGGAGATTTTGGTTTGGCAAGAGAAGGCCCTCTTCAGCAGTATACACATGTTAAAGTTAGCAGAGTTCATGGTACAAGACCTTATCTACCCGATGAATTCTTAAGAGCTAAAAAGTTTTCAACCAAAGTTGATACTTACAGTTTTGGAGTAGTGAGTTCATTTTTAAATATTATTTTTAAGTAAATTGTTAGTAATAAAAAAAATTTCACGATCTGTAAAATTCGATTCTGAGCAAAAATGGTTCCTGAGGATCTGTGTCCAGAAATATGTTGATGAGGAATTAAAAACAAAATATGTTAATTCTCAAATCATCTTTTCACCAAAAACAATAATATTTTATTTAGGCAACGTTTCGGCTCCTAGAACCATTTTCAAGCCTGTAAACATCTTTTCATAAATTATTAATTTATAAATATTACATCGACATTTTTTCTTTCATGACATTTTGCCATTTCATATTATGTACCTACCATGCAACATATTTGAGATTGTTCATACAGGGCTTTGAAATAAAACTATTGTTACAGTGTAAAATAAAAACTTGTTGCTGGAGGCGTCATTCTAACATCTAAAAAACTAGTAAATAAAATTATATTATCTTATGTTGTGTTTAAATCAGTTATTTGCAATAGTTTGAAAAAAAATTATATTTACCAGTCTGCCATATCTTGCAACAACTATCACTAATAACTCCGAGCAACTGTCTCAAGTATAATAGTAATCCAATCGAACTGAGCAGTTGCTGGGAGTTATTGTGATAGTTGTTGCAAGATATGACAGACTGGTAAATATAATTCTTTATCAAACTATTGCAAATAACTGATTTAAACACAACATAAGATAATATAATTTTATTTACTAGTTTTTTAGAAGTTGGAATTCAATATTTTAGGTCCAAAAGTCGTTAAAATTGGCTTTCACAGTCATTGCTCCATTCTACCTGAACCAATTTTAATGAAACTTTCAGGGATTCTTCTACTTGAAAATATATTAGACACATGTATCGGGATTTGTCACAATTCACCCTAAAAGGCCAGAGCGTCACATCAAAGTTGAGGCTTAATTTAGTAAATTTAAGCTGCTAAAACCAACAAAGCATGCAGTGGAGTCTTAAACTACATAAAAATAAATTATTATCTTTCAAAAAGACTGATGCGCATCACAAATATATTAACTATTATGAGGTAAAATTGTTTACCATGGTGAAAATCACAAAACTGTTGTTAGAAGAGCCCGTTTATCGGCAGTTTTATAGAAATATCTCTTCAGTTTCCGACATCTCAAAAACGTATCCGAATTAATTTAATTATCATTCAGATTTAGCGACGAATAAGACTAATCTCATCCCAATACTCTAAAAACTCTTTTTTGATGAATTGTTCAATTTTGACCCTTATTTTCTAGTTGTTACCCTTAGTTCATCCATCCGGATATCTAAAATTCAAAAACATTTTCTACCACAAAAATGACTTTTAAATTTTGTTGTCACTCTTTTTACAAACTCCGTGACCCAACTTTGCGTGAACTATGAAATTTATATATTTTTTAATTTTTTATTATTTTGTTTGTTTGGCGAACAAAATAAGACAAGAGAAGTAAGTTTATAAAAATTGGCAGCCTCCAAATCATGGTAAAGTCCAAGATAAGCCTGAAAGCTTCAATTTTGGTTTCATTTTTTTCAAGCTTTTTCCTTCTAAAATTTGAATCAATTTTCGTCTACTTATTTTAAAGCTTTCAAATGACACTTTTAAGTTAAAGTAAAACCTCTTGTGCAGAAATTACATTGGGTCAAACTTGAAGGCTGAAAATGTCAACAAAAAATATTCAGGTCAATCCATTTCTTTGAGAATAAAAAACTCAATTTTTTGTCGGATCCAGTTTAGATGCCCTGAATAACAAAACATTTTTTTTTTTTTTTTTTACGAGGGTGAATCAAATATAAACGAGACTTTTTTTTTTTGTAATTTATTTTTATTTTAAACGCAAAAAAGAATATACTATATTTTTCTACATAATCTCCTGATTTGGAAACATATTTTTCCCAGCGGATAGGCAGCTTTCCAATTCCTTCCACGTAGAAAGATGCAGGTCGTGTCTGCAGCCTATTGCGCAAGTAGGCTTCAACCTCAGCATCACCATTGAATCTTTGGCCTCCCAAAGCTTCCTTGAGAGGACCAAACAAATGAAAGTCACAGGGTGACAGGTCTGGATTGTAAGGAGGGTGTTCCAATGTTTCCCACCCCAGTTGCTCCAATTTTTCCCTAGTCAAGGCTGCTGTATGGGGGCGAGCATTTTCATGGAGAAGAACCACTTCCCTGATCGATAGGTCTCGTCTTTTGTGGCGATATGCAAGTCGGACCTCACTCAAAACGTCACAGTAGTAGGCCGCATTAATTGTCCTACGCTCGTGCAAAAAATAAGCCGTCGAACACTGCTGATGTTGTTCGCTGTAATGCTGGTGCGAGGTCTGCGGTCATGGCTCTCATTTTCAACACGATCACGACCCTCCACGAACTGTTTATGCCATGCAAACACTGGCTCGCGACAGTGTCTCTTCCCCGCACTGGGCAGTCAATCTCCTCAAGATTTCGGCCGGTTTTACGCCTTCTGCGGCGAGAAACTTGATTAAAACACGTTGCGCAATTGACGGAGGTACCTCTTGCTCCAACATCGTCACGGTGGACACTGAGATGGTCGAGGAGGCGAGCCCATGTGCTTCCCCTACTCCTGACAAACCTACCCAACAACAAACAAAGCGGGAACGTTCTCCCTCCACTATTGTGCCTGAAGGGTGAAAAGTCTCGTTTATATTTGATTCACCCTCGTATTGTTAATTGTTTTTTTAATAACAGCTTTGTGCTAATCTAGCTACAAATAGAATAAACACACCAATATAATTTTAATTCCACTCTAACAGCTATATTTTTCATCAAATATTACGGAATACACTAGCATTTAACTGTTCATTTTTTTTCAATTAATACTTTTGGCTAATTTTATATTAATGTTTGCGAATATTAGACTAACATTTTTATAAACACTATTAGCATTCACCAGTTGCATAAAATTTCATGATGTGAAAAATTTAAATATACAGCTGGTAGGATGGTACTCTACATAAAAACAGTCAAAACAAATGCAATTATTGCAGTGTGCGTGCATTTTACGTGCATTTAATAAACAGGGGTTTTCCACAGACACAATTATTTATTCTTAATTTTTCTGGGAAGCATATATCTTTAACATTACTAAAATAACACCTTTCTCCCGACAAGTTAGATGCAGCCCAGGCATGTTTGATCATATCACAAAAAATTGGAGCTGACAAGTGAGAGCTGGTGATGTATCAAAGAATGCATTTTCAATGCGTCTTCTCTACTATGTAACCCATTACTTGAAAATGAGTAAGTGCTATTTTGAATTTTTTTAATAATTTGCTTCACTTGCCTGAAAAAATAGACGTCATAAGGTTGACAGATTGGAGTGCAGTGCGGTGGTATTACCTCCACAGCAGCTGAACAAATACCATCTGTATGTCCTTAATGCGTCCAACGTCATTCTGCCCATCCCATGAATCCAAAATAAACAGAAAATCATTTCCATTTGTGTTTGGCTTCAGCACTCGATTTATGGTTTTTTGTTAACTTACTCGACTTCAAACTAGTGACACATACATTTCCAAACTTGGCAATCTATTCTTTCTTGGACACGTGGACCAAAACATCTTTTAGGCTCTTGTATGCAAAGAAATACTTGTGGTAAGATCGTCCCAGCTGCCGTTATACTATACTGCGCTGTGTAAGAATGAGTCACTCGGTTAAAGTCACCAATGTATGCCTCCGTCGGTTTTTCTCCTTGAAAAGATAAACTTCTATCGATGCGTGTTCGATATTCACAACCAGTTTGGTCTGTGTTTATTATAAAATTCAACTCGTAACCTTCTTTCACCAGACCTACACGTTTTTGAAATTTGATTGATTCTTCTAGAATTTTTTTAGAGTCCAACGCTGCTTTACATTTTATAAATCTTGTAACTTTCCTTTGTTTTATTTTGTGACGTCTTTTAAAATCTACAACCCATGTCTCTGATGCTATAAAGTCGGAATAGTTTATTTCTGAAGCTGCGGCACAAGCAAACTGCTGAAGGTTTTGGGTCGAAACGGGTATTTAATTTTCTCTGGCTTCTAGAAACCGTTCATATGTTATTTTGTCAATTTTTTTAACTTTTTTCCAGTCTTGTGCCTCCCTTGATTATATCTTCCTCCCATTGCTTGAGCTGTGATTTTCTTGTTAAAAACCCTCCACCTCGTTTTTGTAATGTGCTGAAGCTCCAATTTGGATGTAATCTGGCAAGTTCTACAACTTATTTTTTTTTTTTGTCTCCAGTGGTATTAAATTGTACTCTCTTTTGATTGGAGAATTATCTTCAGAGTTTGTGTCTGAAACATCCATACTTTCATCTTCTGAAGCAGTAGTAGCCTCACCCGTTTCGTCACACAAGAGGTCCGATTTAGATTTGATGTCGAGGTCGCCGTCTTCGTAAAACGTGAATTCACAAATTAAGATCTTTAAATAAGAAACTATTTTATTTCCGATTGCGACAGATCGGTCCAAAATTCGGTCAGGAAAATCAGTTATAATTCCGTAATTACCAAGGTAATCTACACAGAATTTCATGGCGCCACTTAGGTCTTCAACGGTCTCACATCGTTCAAAACTTGATTCCATCATTAGAAAAATAATGTAATAAACTGTAAAAGAAATTAAAAGGAATCCGCAGTGTATTAAAAAAAAAAAAAAAAAAAAAAAATGATAAATTGAAAATCACAATAAACGAACAGGAGATCCGGATGGTTTCACAGTCGATTTATTACTGATTTAACTTAGAATCAAATCAATCATCAAATCAACAATAATAATGGAAGGATCAGAGTTCTTATATGGATTTTGTTTGTATACAAAAACGGTAAGATTGGAGATACAACGCCCCTGATGAGGGTTCATTTGTTAAACGTACATTTTAATTAGTGTAAAATAAAACTCAAAATTCTGGAGCTGAGCAACTTTTGAAGAGTGATTTGAAAGCAACTATGCTTTAAAAAAATTCAACGCGAAAATAGATTCAAATTTTAAAAGGAAAAAACTTGAGAAAAAAAAATCACCTTAAAACTGCGGATAAACGAGTTTTTCTAACAATTGTTATTTGATTTTCACCATGGAAAATAATTTTCCCCATAATAGTTAATATATTTGTGATGCGTGTCAGTCTTTTTGAAAGATAATAATTTATTTTTATGTAGTTTAAGACTCCACTGCATCCTTTGCTGTTTTTAGCAGCTTAAATTTACTAACACAAGCCTCAACTTTGATGTGATTCTCTGGCTTTACTAGGGTGAATTGCGACAAATCCCGATACACGTGTCTAATATATTTTCATGTAGAAGAATCCCTGAAAGTTTCATTAAAATTGGTTCAGGTAGAATGGAGCAATGATTGTTTTGTGAAAGCCAATTTTAATGATTTTTTTTAATGATATTTAATTTCTCGGTCCAGATGGCCCATTCAATGGAACGGCCGGACATATGTCGACTTATTTTCGATGCAGAATCACCAAAAAAAATTTCATCAAAATCGGAGAGGGAAATGTGACGTGGTCCCCTTGTGAGTAGCCCTCAGGGAGAGCCTTTACAGGAAAGAAAGTTCCCGTTCTCCCTTTTTTTGGAAATGCTAGGGCCCCTCCTTTCCGGTAAACGAGGGCTGCCAAAATGTCCCCCACTATATCCGATTTGGCCACAAACACCAGCAAAAAGTTGCCACTATAACCGATCCTGCTGTTCCACCGATGTTATAAGCGACTTTTTTTCAATTCATTTGAATGCCAGACCAAACTAAGCCATGGATTATCCTCTTTATAAGCGATGTTGTAGTTAACCATTGCTTTTGTTAGGTTCTTGAGGTTCAGTCAATTAAGTGACAACTATATTATGGCGAAATTTCGAGACTACGAGTATATTGTTCACATGATACAGGGAACAAACATTCACGTTTAAATATTTAAGCCACATAGACAAAATTTTAAGAATAAAGTAACAATAATATAAATATTTCAAAGACAAATGTATGGAATAAATGACTATATACAGGGTGCGCCAGAGAAACTTACTTATTTAAGAAAAATCCCGAGCAGTGAGTTGGACGGATATAGCGGTGGTATGTGGCGCATCTGGCGGGGAAATTCCCCAAGTTTGTTTCCCCCTCCAGTCAGTTGCAATCATGCTCACTTTCACATTTCCGGCTGCGTCAACAAACAAAACATGCGTTATTGGAATGGTGAAAATCCGCGTGAACTTCACTAGAAGCCCCTTCATTGTGAACGAGTTACTCTCTGGTGTGTGATATCGGTAATGGGAATAATTGGTCCGTATTTTTTTTAAGAAAACGAACGTGCAGTTACGTGACTGCAGCTCGTTACAGGAATATGATAGAGGAATTTTTTCTTCCAAGCTTCCAAGAAATGAACATTAGGGAAGTGTGGTTTCTACAAGATGGAGCCACAGCACAAGGCTCAATGGATTCGTTGCGACATTTCCCCGACCGCCTCATTTCTCTCAGAGGCGATCTCCCATGGCCGGCACGTTCTCCAGATTTGGCTCCCTGTGATTTTTTTTTATGGGGTTATTTGAAATCCCTGGTTTATGTCGATCGACCACTGACCATAGCTCATCTCAAGGATAACATTCGCGATGCCATTGCCAACATACCGATTGATATTGTGCGAAGAGTGGAGAAGAACTTCAGAAATCGACTTAATCAGTGTTTGCACAATGGGGGTCGCCATTTAACGGATGTGGTTTTCAAGACTGCATGAAAAAAAACTTGGAACTTTGTATTCTAAAATAAATAAAGAATTAAAACAATAACTGAAGTACTTTAATTTTTATTGACCTTTCAAATAAGTAAGGTTCTGTGGTGCACCCTGTCTAATTCAAAATATGGAGGTGCTTGAATATAACACATACTGAGGGATAATGTAAAATAAACCACATAGATTTAGAGATACTAACTACAATGTACAATACCAAGTAAGAAACTGTGAAGGAATAGGTAGGTAGGGCGGTAAAAAGTTTCATGTGTTTTTCAGACATTATGTCATATGATTGAGTTATTAGAGGTTGGAATTTTCATTAGATGTGTATATTTATTTAAAATTAATATCTAGTTTATTGCTATCATGTTTTATAGTATTTATATAACTAGCGATAGTAGTACGATTTATAGTATTTATATAACTAGTATATATAACTAGCGATAGTAGTACGATTTATAGTATTTATATAACTAGTATATATAACTAGCGATAGTAGTACGATTTATAGTATTTATATAACTAGTATATATAACTAGCGATAGTAGTACGATTTATAGTATTTATATAACTAGTATATATAACTAGCGAAGCATTCGCACTCTAACCTACCTTAATCCCACTTCATTAAAGTACACACCATATATTTAGCGTCGTTTCTTTTATCGGGAGGGGGAGGGCTAGAAAACAAAAGGAGCCATGAGTAACCTGTAATATAGAGAAGAGGCCAGCCAAGTTAGAAGACGGAATAATTAAATACACATATCGGTTTCACGGAAAGAGAGTGTGCTGATTCTATTGGTTGAAATCCTGTTTTTGTTTCTAACATCGTGGGCATATACATACACCATATACAATTTCAGGTTAGTAAGGTTTATCGTTTTTAAGTAGTCTGTTCTCACACACACACACTCACATTTATAGCACCTAAGAATGACATGGCGTTACATTTACCGTAACGTAACACCACTGTAAATAGGTCACCTGGTGCTACGGAGGGGCCTAAACCCAGCGTTATCTCAAAAACGGTAAGTTTTAGGGCTTTAAAACACAAACCCTAGATAAGTTCCTACGGATACGAAAATTTTGATACGAACATTAAGACCTATCTAGGTCTTAATGTTCGTATCAAAATTTATAAAACCCAGTTTGATACGCTTCGATCCGTTGAATTAGTATGCTTAGATCGATTTTATTCATTTCGGACCAAAGAACGAACACTGAGAATGCAATTTGCAAAAGCTCCGTGAAATTCTGAATCCAACGATACCACATTCATGGTATTTGAGCACGAAAGAACCTTATAATCCATGAAAAACCGATTTTTAGGCTTTGTGAAATAATATATCTGGGATTAATTAGACAGTTCATAAGTTGGAGAAAAAACTACAGTTTTTTTTTTTTTTTTTTTTTTTTTTTTTTTTTTTCGGTTGGCGCATTAGGCGTAATGAGACCTTTGGCCGCGCAGTGTGGTCTTCTTACAGACATTTGTTTTGCTTGCGGGAGTACAGACAGCCTGGAGGGGGTAGCCCAAACCTCACGTTGCTGCAAGCCATGGTCACCATTGTACAATGTCAGACTGCCCATAGCTCCATAACCAATCCCATTGGGGCCAATTTGGCAGTGTCCTTCCCACCGATGGCGTCAGCTCTCTCGGGTTCAAGGACAGTGACAAACTAGTCTAGGTCCAAGGATTATGGTAGCTCAGAGTCAGCAGGCCCCGAGGACCTATATTTCTTTCCCTGAAGCATACCGTCCCTGAACCAAACCTCCGGGCGGTTACTGACATCCTGGAAAACCACACCATGATTCTCGATGAGATACACGGGGAAGGTTCATCACTCCTACGCCCGGTCGGTGTGAGTCGCCTCCAGTAGGCTGACGGGCCTCACATACCCGGGGGTGGGGGTAGACTTGGACTGCGTGGCTTTTATTGGTGGGCGGTCACCCATCCAAGTACTGACCACGATGGACGTTGCTTAACTTTGATTATCTATTGCAAGCGCCCTTGTCCACTCAGCCATCCCGGCCCCTGAGAAAAAACTACTAATAAAGAAATTATTTAGAGGTCTCCTTGGAACGTAAAAATTGTACTGTTTATGCTTCCTACTATTTGTTTACTCCCTTGAAACACACCTATATCCAAAACCAGTATAGGTATAGTATATTTCCAAGATTGGCAAGGTGGAGTGAGTGTGTGAGAAGCGGTTGTCTGAGAACCCTGCTTCTGTGCTAACTAAGTTTTGAGATTTGGTGCGAAGAGGTAGTAGCTCAGTTTATTGTCCCCAGGGGTGGATTCAGCATGAAATTTGGGAGGGGCGGGTCATGACCCCCTGTCTCATAATCACGTGGCTGATAGCATCTTTTTTTAATGAGATTATTACATTGTAGTAAGAAGGACTGCGATCTAAACTACCAAAAGTGTTATGTATTTGGCATAGTAACTACCTAATTGCATTATTAAAAATAAAAAAAAATTGAAGTCAAAATATTTGGGGAGGGCCATGATCCCAGTGACCCCCCTGAATCAGCCCTTGATCCCGCCATAATTTACTAATATTTTCCTTAAGTAGTTTTGTTTCAGAATAATGCTCATTTTTTATTCTATTTTTGTTAATTATTATTTTTAAACTATTTAATTAGAAGATAAAATATTCGACCACGGCCGGGAATTGAACCCAGGTCCTCTGCATCACCGTTGCAGCGTTCTTACCAATGAGCTAACCGTGGGGCCGCTCCCAATTGTTTTCGAATCTTTCTCTTCTGTGATCCCACCCACCAGGTCTCACCACATTGTAGTGAAGCACCGGGGGCTGAACAATTGCCCAGACAACGGGATCTATTTGACGTCAAAGTTATACTGTATGAGTATAACTTTGACGTACATTATACCAATATAACTCCATTGACCTCAATGGACAATGAACAATGAACAATTGACAATTGACAATTGTTCAGCCCCCCGGTACTTTGCTACAATGTGGCGAGACCTGTTGAATGGGATCACAGAAGAGAAAGAATCAAACACCAATGAAAGCAGCCCCACGGTTAGGTCAGTGGTAAGAGCGTTGCAACGGTGATGCAGAGGACCTGGGTTCGATTCCCGGCTGTGGTTAAATCTTTTATCTTCTAATTAAATAGTTTAAAATTATAAATTAATTATTTAACCCTTTAGCTGCGGAGGTAGTGGGGCATGAGGTGGTCCGCCGTTGCGGGTTCCGCTGTGCAGAGTACTTTTACGGTGTTCAAGCTCTCACATCTTATATGTTTCTTGAGCTTAATTAATCCTACACAAAGTTCGATCCGGACTGTGGACTGGCACTGGTGGAGTTAAACAATTTTAAAAGATTAAAAAGCTTCCTCATCACTAGAACCCACTAAGGCTCCAAAAGCTCTTTCCCGCTATATATTTTTTTCACCATCACAACTATTTCAAAACATAAGTTTATGCCACAGTAGTTGCAAATAAACTAAAATTAGACAATTGGTAAATAGGCAGGCATAGAAAGGTTTGATATCAGGCAAAAGGTTATGTTATTTACAGAAAACAACTGTGTATCAAGGCAATATAGTAAGGAAAAGAACAATCAAATGCCCTCGAGCGGTACGGAGAAATATAGATTCCATAAAACGTCAAAAGAAAGAGCTAGTTACCCAGATCATAAAACAACAGTGAGGCGGAAAAACGGGGTGGCTCATATGCGCCATCAGCACCCGGGGACCACCACCCGGCCGGCTCATATTCGAGCCATCAGAACACGGGGACAAGCGCCCGGCTGGCTCATATAAAAGCCATAAGCAGTTAAAGGGTTAACAAATAATTAATGATTAAATAATGATATTAATTATTATTTTTTCATTAAAATATTTATTAATTATTAGGATTAAAATATTATATATGTGTATATATATATATATATATATATATATATATATATATATATATATATATATATATATATATTTATGTGTGTGTACTTTTTTTTTAAAGGTGCTTTTTGAGCTGGCTACAGGATTGAGAGTATATGATGATACCCGTCCTCTCAAATATTTGGTAAGGGATGAGCTTATAATTTTATGGTTCTTGATTTTTTGTCATTTGATATAAAAAATTTTCGTTAATTTAATTGAATCATTTAAATTTTTTCTAATAATTATGATTGTTCTTCTTTGGTAGCCGCAAGGAAGGAGAGTTTAATGGATTATATTTCCATAATCCATGCCTATTCCTTTTTTGATAAAATGTATGAATTTTTATCAATGGAAGATATCCATTGTGAGTGCAGGTGAACAGTGATTACAGGGAAGGTTTAATATTGGTTTTTAATATATGGCTTTTGATTCTGTAATAACAGTGTTTAATAAAATATATTAAGTGAAATTAATGGATTTTTATTTATGGTAAAGACATTACAAACATGATGACGAGGATGGGATCTTTTAGCAAAGTTGTCCAGAGAGTACCATAAAATTAAGGTAAAAAAATTAATGTTCAACTGAAGACTAAAAGTCATAAGGTTAGTTTTAATTTTTGAAGTAAGCTATAATAAAAAATAAAAATCCAAAAAAGAGTGAAGAAGTGATTGTTGGTCATTTGCAAGAGTTTTCTGTTCAAAACAAGTGGGAAATATATAATACTTGTATGGAAAGTTTTTTAAAAGCAAATAAACATTTTTTTAAGACCGAGGACCCCAAACACGACATGTTTCTAAAATGCGCAAAAAATTGTTTTCTTATTTTTAAAGATTCTAGTATTAGTTGATAAACATGAAATTCAAATAAAAATTAATCCTTATTTTAGATTAAGGATTAACTAAAAGATATTTTACTCAAAAAATATTGATTAGTAAACAAGCTGTTGTTTTCGACTTTTCTTAGTTAAAATCCATTAATATATTGTTTAACGATGGAAAGACATCAACTTGAACCAAAATTTTGCAATATTGTTGCTAGTAAGAGCAGTCAAGCATACCGGCAAATGACTATCGGCAACGCTGCTGTCGCCTACCTCATTGTGTGTTTCAGCACATCACAACACCAAGAGATGACAGGAATATTATTGTTGTTTTAGGCTTCCATGGTCTGATTCCATTATATATATTTGTTCTTCCGGGTTCGACCATGTAATAAGTTTTACAATTGCCCGATCGTCAAAGAACTGGTATTTTTGTTGGATAATCATTTCTTAAGAGCTGAATATATGTTTGCATCATAGTTCAAGTTTTACAATACTATACCTTCTAGCCACTGGCGCTGTTCCATCCTACTATCTCTACACTTAAACTTTTCAGCCGTGTATGCAATTATATATATATATACAATAAAAAAAAAAAAAAATAACAAACACCACATAAACAAACAAACTTCAAGTGTGTTCATGGTTATCAATCGGATTGGGAATCAACATTGCATGGGATAGAATTCTAGAGGGTTATGGTTTGTATTATGAAGGATTTTTCCTTAGGATTAAGGATTTTAGTTTGACTTTAAGTTCTCCAGACAGTCTGCCGTACAAAATACAGCCATAGTCAAAGTAGGGAAAGATAAGATTTATTTAAAAAAAATATGCACAGATTACAGCAAATATTAAAATAAATATTTGTTTTAGAAAGATGTTGTGGAGTCATGTGATGAAGACAAAAGAAGTGAACTAAAAGATAGTAAGGCTGGTTATGATGATGGAATTTCTTTTCCTGCATTAATTTCTCTTGGTATGGCCTGTGTTTCGTCAAAGCCAAAAGATAGACCTGAAATGGTTGAAGTTTTAAGAAATCTCGATGCTATTAGCAAACCACATGAAATCACTCAAAAAAGTAAGCATTACTATAATAATTATTAAATCAATTAATTTTAGTAAACTCAATTCAATCCTTAAAAATGTCAATCTGCATTTTTTCTATTGGAAATGTAAAATTACTTTAGAATCATAAAAATTAATTACATAAGCCTACAGTAGTTTTGGTGCCGGGGTCATAGCTGATTTCATATGAATTTAGTGCCTTGTATTCAAAGATGGCATTAATTTTTGCCTAGGAAGTCAAATTTCTAACAAGGGGAGGGCACAGCTATGGGGTCGTCGATCGGGCCCATTTTTTTTCTGGTGATTCTACATCGAAAAATAGTCGACACGTGTCCGAGCGTAGATTAACACGTTAGCTGCGACGAGGGGTCATTTGACCCCTTGCGGTGGCTTCCTTTACTGCGAGCCATTAAACGTGTATTTGTCGTTAACTGCGATGCTTGTCACGCATCCTGTTTTAATATTTTTGAGATTTTTTATTTTTTTTTTTTATAATGCACTACTTAATACTACTTATATATCCAAAAAAATGTAAGGGGTCACTTGACCCCTTGTCGCATTATAGTTTAAATGTTTTCCTTAATGCGGCAAGGGGTCAAATGACCCCTTGGTCTTTTAATGCTCATTACACTTCATCCTACTATATTATATCAAGCATGCTACTATATTATATACTAGCATATTATATCAAATATTAATGAATTCGTAAATAAAAAATATTTTTTCTATTTCCGTAAATGTTTGAAAGCGGTTTAAGCGACAGTAATTTACCGTGAATCACATTTATCTAAGGGCGAATCACAGATTCACCTTCCTTTCTTGTTCTTCGACTGATTCTACTTAATATTTTTGACACCTGAGCTCTCGTTTATTTGTCTCGATTTAGTAAATAATTTCGATATGTATTCACGTGGTAAGAAACTTGCCGATTCAGCCCTTTCACAGCGGAATTCAACTTCAAGCGAAGATGAAGGAACTAGTTCAAGTTTTGAAGATAGTTTAATTCATATAAGGAAGAAATGTTCGGGCTGTTATGAAAAGCTAAGAACAGCTATGAGCAGTGTAAAAGCCCAAAAATAGGTGAAGAAGGTCCGGACATACTATGACGACTGTGCCGACAACCGTCTCTTTGCTTGCAGTGCTTCAATGATAAACATTATAAAATATAGTTTTCACGTGTTTTTTTTTTAATAATTTAATTTGTAATATTTAGGTTTATTTTTTTAAATGCACAAAAGTTACACCTATGTTCATTTATTTATAATAAAAACATACGTTTGGTTTTATTTTTTATATCTGAATTCTTCCTTTCATGAATTATATATGCTGACAATTAAGTAAATTAAAACCATATAGCAAACATGTTATGATTAAACGTAAAAGGAAAGAAAAAAATTACTGTTAGTATAACACAGATGTTGTGGAAAAAATAAGTAATAAAAAAATATATTCAGAAGCAACAAAATTCAACCCTGCTTCTGTTACGAATTCTTGTACGTCAGGTATTTGTAAAAAAAATGGATTTCACTTTAAAACATTCATCAATGATTATAGAGAGTTAATTTTAATGTCTAAGGGACAAGGGGTCAATCAGCCCCTTGACGCAGTTTAGCGGTGTGGTAGCAAGGGGTCATTCGACCCCTCGTCGCAGTTAACGAAAATCCCAGTTTATTTGCTTCGCAGCTAACGTGTTAAAGGAAAAATACAATCGTTAAAGAATTATTCATATTTCTTCAATTTAATTTAAAAAAAGCTTCAAGTTTTCAAGTAAACTAGCTTTATAAATTTTTTCACATAAAAAACAAAAGCAGAATTGAGTTCAGCACCTCAAGAAACCCTGATGCCTTAAATATCATCCAAAACAAAAAATAAAATTTTTTTCCTGTCAGGAGCAGCTTAAAAATGTTTCAGCAAAATTGTATGTGTAGTTTCAAATTCTGTATCTCGTGTTGAGCTGATCCAAGTTTTATGTTCTTGAGCTCGTTGCATAGAAGAAAGCTTCCTTTTTCTAACCATATAAATAACTATTGTATTATCTCGGGAAGCTCTTGTAAAAAATGGTCCTCAAAATATAAATTAAATTCAAACTTTTCTTTATATTATGTTGATTCCTGAACACATAAAAATATCTCGATTATGTAAAAATGTGTAACTCTAGAGCCTTTATTTACCCTAAAATTTGATGAGAATCGGTAGAATTTTCTCCGAAATATGGTCGGATTTTTGGATGTTTAACGAAATTGTAAGGGTCTAGCCGTAGCGAAACTTTTAATGCAATTTTTAATTTTTTTTTTTTTTTTTAATCTTCCCAAAATTTACTTATAGGTTTTTTTGATTGTCCTCAAAACGAATCTGAAAACTGTTATGAAACAAATGAGCCGAGTAACAACCAAAAACAATACTAATAATTTTTAAAAAAATCCAAGAATGAAAGAAAATAAAAAGTTAGTCGATCACTTTGAGAGAGAGGTTTGTAAGAGTTTTCAATAACAAATAACAATTAGGAATGATTCACGTCGTATCAGTTTTAAAATCCCCCACCTACCCTCACCAGTAAGTAAACAAAGAGTATATGCGGATGAGTACAAAGTACGTTTTTCTATTTTAGTTCGCACTTGTTTCATTATACCACCTTCACATTGGAAGTATATCCATAAGAAAAAAGTATTACTTGTTGATGGCCAGAGCATAGAAAAAACACATTGCATATAGATCATTGAGAAAAAGTAGTTTTAAATTTTAGTTCGTTTGAAGTTCTAAATCATTTTTTGTAAGGCGGACGTGAAACAATCGGGATGAACCCATTTTCTCCTAGCCGACCAAGAAAAACAAAATAGGCTCCATAAAATGAATTTACTAGTGATAAAAACATCGTGAAAAGGATGGAAATAATTACTTTTTAGAGTTATGTTGATGGAATATTCTGGCAAAATACTGACATTAAAAAATCATTTTGTGCAAAACTGTTTTTTTTTTTCATAACAGTTTTCAGATTCGTTTCGAGGACAATCAAAAAAACCTATAAGTAAATTTTGGGATGATTAAAAAAAAAAAAAATTAAAAATTTCATTAAAAGTTTCGCTAAGGCTAAACCCTTACAATTTCGTTAAACATCCAAAAATCCGACCGTATTTCGGAGAAAATTCTACCGATTCTCACCAAATTTATAGGGTAAATAAAGGCTCTAGAGTTACACATTTTTACATAATTGAGATATTTTTACGTGTTCAGGAATCAACATAATATAAAGAAAAGTTTGAATTTAATTTTTATTTTGAGGACCATTTTTTACAAGAGCTTCCCGAGATAATACAATAGTTATTTATATGGTTAGAAAAAGGAAGCTTTCTTCTATGCAATGAGCTCAAGAACGTAAAACTCGGATCAGCTCAACACGAGATGCAGAATTTGAAACTACACATACAATTTTACTAAAACATTTTTAAGCAGCTCCTGACAGGAAAAAAAATTTATTTTTTATTTTGGATGATATTTAAGACATCAGGGTTTCTTGAGGCGCTGAACTCAACTCTGCTTTTGTTTTTTATGTGAAAAAATTTATACAGCTAGTTTACTTGAAAACTTGAAGCTTTTTTAAAATTAAATTGAATAAATATGAATAATTCTTTAACGATTGTATTTTTCCTTTAATCTACTCTCTAAAATAAATCATGGCGATATCATTTTCCAAACTCAAGATAAAAAATAAAGGATTTTCAAGGTATTTTATTTTATTTCTCAGCACCTAAGGCCCATTGGACGGAACGCTCGGACACGTGTCGACTATTTTTCGATGTAGAATCACCAAAAAGAATATTGGCCCGATCGACGACCCCATAGCTGTGCACTCCCCTTGTAAGATATAATGTTTCAGTGAAATGTAAATTTTATGTTATTTTAATTTAAATCCATGAATCAATTGTGAAAATAAAACATGTAATTTTCATGGTATATTAAATTACACAAATACTATTATATTATACAAATATTACATCAATAGAAACTAAGTCATCACAGTCTTTGTGGACTTTAAACATGAATTTATCCTTAAATCATGAAAGTCTGTGGAGAAGATGATATGATATTGGCCTAAGAGGGGAAGTATTCAGCCTCCTTATGAACATGTATGAGCTTTTGTAATTAAAGAAAAAGATAAGTTAGCCAATGAAATCCCAGTCTCTGCCGGCATCTTGCAGCACGATATTTGAAGTGTTTTATTTACTGGATTCATCAGACATTTTAGACTTTTTTTGCAGCTAAAGAGTCAATGGAAACCCCCCTAGCTAATATGATAGAACTCATCATTATCTTATATGCAGATGACCTTGTGATCTTGGTTAAAAGCTGGAGGGATAGATAAAACAAACTTCATATTTTAGAGAATAACTGTATTGAATAAGGGCTTACAGTTAATACTGACAAGACAGTGGTTTTAGCATTTAAAAAAGGTGGCAAAATAGAAAAGCACAACAACCTGAAATACGTTCTTACAGTAAGTCAAAGAATTTACTTACCTACGATTCCCATTATCCTCATTTGTGTAATTCTGCTCAGCTGGCAGTCGTTTGCTTAAAAAATGTGCAATACTGAACTGAACAATTTTAAATATGTTACACAATGGCAAATCTGACACATGGACCACCAAAGTTAAACTTTTCGAGTCCATTTCAGAAAATGCACTTTTATATATGTCTGAATAATGGGGACTGGAAAATATGCAGACGAAATATGGCTATTTTGGGCTATTTCTAAAAAGGGCTATTTTTCATATCTTAAATGCTTGCTACATTTACCAATAAATACACCTAGCAATCATGTCATGTTGGAAACAGGGAAGATCCTTATGAAACATAAAATATTTAAACGAATGCTGAAGTGGTGGCAGTGTCTATAGGTGTTATAGACCTAGTCAAATTATGCTACCTTAGACTCGTCCAGATACAAGATTTTCCTACTTTTTACAATTGGACAACAATTTTTAAAGATTATTTATAAATTCCTTGCTTCGTAAGGAGCAAAGAACAGCCGGCATTCACTAAAAAACATTTCTCTGACCTCTTGGGAAAATTGCAAAACTACCTATATTCTGTGGACACCGATAATGCACTTAATAGCACATCAAACCCTCTGTATCATCATATGAGCTCCCTCCATCGCCTGACCAATTTGTCTGGTAATGTGATTGGATTAAATGACAGGTTGATCAATCTGTCTGGTGAAATGAATAATAGACTTAAGACAGACAGACTTAGACTCAACAAGAAGCAAGAGCTGTCGTGTTTGAAGAGGAGGTTGAAAGACTAAAAAGGATGCTGAAAAAAGGGGCCCAGGCGGTTGCAAGAGACCAGCTCTGCCAACAAACGTTACAAGCTGGGAAAAGACTTAAACCAATGGTCATGGAAAGCCGAGCCAGGATCGTCTGCCCGAAGGTGACTGGCGATGAAAGGCTGTCACACTCCAGATGGCGACTGAGGACCGCTACAGGAGATACTGCCAAAGTATTTGGGGAAGCCGAGGTAAAAATAAAGTTGGGTTCAAATTGTGTCTCTACTCAGCTCTAGTGGCTGACATAGAATAAGACGTGATTCTTGGTATGAATATAATGAACTTATGCGGTTTCCAACTAGACCTAAAACAGCAAGTCGTCAACGTCAGTGGGGAGGAACTGTTCATGCATAGTCGTGAATCAGCCAGCTTGGAAGTCACCTTAGGTGAAGACGTGGAACTCCCTGCCAGGTGTGAGACGTAGCTGCACGTCTTGATACTTCAACCCACAGGGATCAGACTTCCCTAGGTCAAGAAGGAAGAGGCTGAGAATGCTCTTCATGAGATGGTAAGAGACGGAGTGGTGGAGCCGTCGAGTAGTCCATGGGCCTCCCGGTAGTGCTCCTAAAGAAGAAGGATGGAACAACCCGCTTATGTCTAAATTACCAGAAGCTTAGCGACGTGATGAAGAAGGACAACTACCCATTGCCAAGAATTGATGACGCCTTTGATGCTCTTGCAGGATCCAGACTATTTTCAAATCAAACCTAAAAAATGAAGTATGGATACCATGGACCATTGGGTCGGGACTATGGCAGTTCATGGTTTTACCTTTCAGCCTCTGCAACACTCCAGCAACCTTTGAACGCCTGATGGAGAACATTCTAAGAGGTTTATCCTGGAATATTTGCCTCGTATATCTCGATGATGTCATAGTGGATGGCCGGGCGTTTGAGGAACACTGGTCCCTTTCTTGAAGAGGTCTTCAAGAGATTAAAAGCGGCCAATTCGACGCTCAATGCGAAGAAGTGTCATATGTTCCAGACAAAGGTCACCTATTTAGGACACATCGTCAGTGAAGAAGGTGTAGAAGTCAACCCAGTAAAAATTCAGGTAGTCCAGCAATGGCCTACCCCTGTCAATAAACAGCAGATTCGAAGTTTCCTGGGCCTTTGTTCCTAATACCGCCGTTATGGAAGGAAGTTTGGGAACATTGCGAAGCCTCTGAGTTGATTGACTGAAGAAGGTAGACCTTTCAGCTGGAATGAAGTGTTAAGGAAGCCTTAATGAGATGAAAGAATATAAAAATAATGTCAATAAGTTTTATAAATGCACATGAGGTGTGGGAGAATAAATTAAATCAAGATTTCATTTGAAGACTATGGTGTAGGAGAATATTAATTAAATTTTAAGCCTACAAATAAAGTGGGTAATATATATAGTAATATGAAAGATAAAAATAATGTTAAAAACCAGCCAGAGATGGTCTATAAAATATCTTTTTTAAATTGCCCAGCCGTATAAATTGGCGAAACCAAACAATATATTTTGGACCAAATTTATCAGCATAAAAATGATGTTTAGAATATGGAGAAGAACGATAGAAAATCTGGTTCAGTAGTGTATGTACATACAAATGTAATTATATTTCAAAAAATTGTAAATATGTAAGAACATTTTTGGGAATTAGATTTCTGCCATGAGTTGGACAATTTTTTGAAATTTCTTGGAAACCCTCTTTACAGTTCAGTTTTGCACGCAAAATATTAATTATCATGAGTATCTTGTACTTATGTGAGTATCTTGGCATTTAGCTCTAGTGGTTGTAAATGTTTGGTCATTACATCGATTTGAAAAAAATTGTGATAAAGTTATGTAACAAAGGTGTTTTAAAAAAGAGTTCTACTTAGATGTTTGGATCTTCCAAGAACTACTCTTTAAACCATCGTAAAGAACAAAGATAAAAGTTAAAACATTCTGGTTCATATGTCCACATGAATACAATCGCTGATTGAACTTATTGCTGACATAAAACAGTTATGAATTGTTTGACTTAATATTCAAAGGAAAAATATTTTATGTACACAGCTATATTGCGAAATATGTGAGTGATAAACACAGACAAATGTATATATTCATAATTATTTTCTTTTTTATAAGAGTATTCAACTTGAGTTGATCTTTACTTAGTCACATTTCTGGGAACCTAACCTGAATACATTACTGGGACTGCCGGTAATGAAAAATAAAAAGTTCCTTCCTAAAGACCTGATCTTGTAACTTAATGTATTTTCATGTGCCATAACATCAAGATATGATCTTTATCTTTTTGTTCAACTTCAGTTAATATAGAATTGGTCAAATGTTTGATGGTTTCTTAATTACTATTGAAATTGGAAAGTGACTTCTGAGTATGATTCTTAGTGTAATACCTATATCAATCACCCCAGTAGAATAATATCTTTACAGTTCTTTGTATCCTGAATATTTTCTCTAATTAATTTTTTTTTTTTTTTTGTCGAAGATCCAGTTTATCGCAATAGTCAGCATCAAAAGTTATCGATTACGCCTGACGGGTTGTCTCCTGTAAGTAAAAATTATTTCATTATGTATGCTTACACTTATTTTAATATTTTATGGGATATAGGATGTTGGATATTTTAAATTCATGTACCTTATTTTTAAATAAAAGTATTATCACTGTTTAATTTATTGTTCCAAGCAATCACATCATGAGTATCCTATTCTCCCACCAAAAAATAAAAAAAACAATAGAATTAAAATAAATTCCTTAGCTGTGCTATCCTTAATAGTTCAATTATATTTTGAAATTAAAAGTGTTTACTATACCATTGCATTATTTATAGGGTAAAATTTGTTTGTCTTGTATGTACAGTTCGGGATTCCTTGCAATAAATATTTGAAAACGTGCAATAAAAACTCAAAAACATATTATATGTCCTCAAAAATCATGCACTATATTATTATGGTATGCATTTTGGTAAACAATGATTTTTTTTTATAGAAATAAATTAATTAAATACAAAATTCAATAAGTCTCAAAACTTAAAGAATTACTAACATATTTTTAGTTTTGTTTTACTATGAAAAACGAAGAGAACTGTTTAGAGAGAAGACGAGAGAGAGAGAGAGAGAGAGAGAGAGAGAGAGAGAGAGAGAGAGAGAGAGAGAGAGAGAGAGAGAGAGAGAGAGAGAGAGAGAGAGAGAGAGAGAGAGAGAGAGAGAGAGAGAGAGAGAGAGAGAGAGAGAGAGTGAGAGAGAGAGAGATGATGACGCTTGCTGGTAGTTGCTCATATTCCCCGATTTCTCTTCTTCCGTTGCAATTAAATATGCCGGTTTTAACCTATCTAAGGACACTGTGATCTCTTTATCTCCTATTTCTATGGTGTAGGTTTTATGACCTTATATGGACCGGGCGTAGTTGTGTGACGATGTACCTTCGCTCTCTGACATGTTATGCATGCCCTGGTCCATTCCGCGGTATCTTGGTTCATGCTAGGCCAATAGAATCTTTGGGCAATTAATTTTCTCGATGCGTTGATGCCGGGATGACTCAAATTATGAAGCCTTTCAAATGCTGCTTTACGGAAAGCAAGAGGAAGATAAGAGCGAGCCCTAGCTGTGCCCATCTCGCATAACAAAAATTCCTCGCATCCAGGTATTTGGACCAGCTTTAACTAATTCTTGGTTGTCTTCTTCAGCTCCTGCAGTGCGGGGTCAATCTTCTGTTCTGACGCGAGGGCCTGGAAATCATCCGGAGTATTGATGGTGTCCAATCGTGACAAGGTGTCTGTAACTATATTAGTTTGGCCGGATAGGTGCACTATATCGGTCGTGAACTGACTGATGAAATTTAGATGTCTGACACGCCTGGGAGTTGCATTATCAGCCTTCTGAGTAAATGCGTGTATCAAAGGCTTGTGGTCCGTAATAATAGTAAACGAGAGGCCTTCTAAAAGCGGTCAAAAATACTTGACGGACTCATAAATTGCTAGGAGTTCCCTGTCGTAAGCAGAATAATTCTTCTGTGCTGCTGTTAATGCATGGGAAAAGAAACCAAGAGGCTTCCAGATTTCGTTTATCTTTTGTTGCAGGACGCCTCCTATCCCTGAATCAGATGCATCACAAGCAAGAGATACTTCCCCCTCGACAGTTGGGTGTGCTAGCTGTGCTGCTTCCGCAATGATCTGCTTGCTTGCTTCAAATGCTGCGATAGACTCCTCCGTCCTGGGAACCGGCGTCTTGTCGTTTCGCCTTGTGTTGTGAAGAAGCTGATTTAAAGGCTTCTGTATGTGGGCTGCTTTTGGAATGCATCGGCGATAAAAATTGAGCATTCCCAGAAAACGTCGCCATTGGCAAATAGTCTCGGGTCAAAGGAAATCCACAATAGCTTGGACTTTGTTGCGAAGAGGCTTGATACCTGTAGCACTGACGCGGTAACCTTAAGAATCCACTTCCGGTTTTCCAAGCACACACTTCCCTGCGTTTAGCGTGAGACCACTTTCTTCCAGACGTATGAAAATTTCCTGCAGATGTTCCTCATGCAGGAACGCGAAAACAAACATAAGCCCTTGTAGTACGCCATCCACAAATCTCTGGAAGGTGGATGCAGCATTTTTAAGTCCAGGGCACATCCTCAAAAATTCTTCCTGTCCGAAAGGAGTGATGATTGCAGTCTTAGCTCTGTCTTCATCCGCTATAGGGATATGATAATAGGCGCGCTCTATATCTAGAGTCGAAAATATTGTAGCCCTGTCTAGTGTAGTGGTAAAGTCCAATACATTGGGAACGGCATATCGGTCAGGTATCGTCTGTGCGTTTAGCCGACGATAGTCGCCACAAACACGCAAACTCCCATCTTTCTTTTCCTCAACGTGTAATGGGCTAGACCAAGGACTCTTGGATGGTCTACACAGCCCTTCTGCTCTCATTTCTTGGAACAACTGCTTGACTTTATAATACTTCTGCGGATGCAAGCGCCTCACTTTGCTTTTGACAGGTTGTCCCTTAGTTTCAATGTGATGCCTAACTAGGCTAGGCGAAACTCCACGAATTGGACGTGGTCGAAGTAGGTTAGGGAACTTCTTCAATATATGCGCATAAGGACCATCACCTAGTACCATCGACACTGTAGAAATAGCACCCGTGGAAACTTTACCTTGAGCCGAGAGGCCTGATGTCCTGTTGATCAGCTTGCAATTGTTCATGTCCACTACCAACTGATGATGGCTTAAGAAGTCTGCGCCGAGTATTGCTCGCCCTACATCAGCTATTATAAAAGTCGAGCGGTAGTTTTTGCAAAGACCAAGGTCCAGAATTCTTGAACTTTCTCCATAGGTGGCAATGCTGGTATTATTAGCTGCTACAAGCTTGAAAAATATAGGTTCCATCCAGGAGTTTTGGGGACGAGGAATAATTGCCCCTGTGTCCACAAGAAAACACTGCCCACTTTTTCGGTCTACAATGAATAGTCGAGGGTGTGGCTGTGGAGTGATGGATTACGCCGCATTCACCACTATATTTTGTTTAAAGGTTGGCTAACAGAGAGTCGTGTTTTCCAGGAACAGGGCTGAGTGCATTTTTTTGCTTTATTCTTGAACCTCTGATGATAAAAACAAAGGTTTCTGTACTTGGATCTGTTTCTTGAATGCTCTCGGTTAAAGCTACCCTGAAATTTACTCCGCGAACGCAGCTCTAATCGAAGTTCTGCGACCTCTGCTCGCAGCAGTTCTAGTTCCTTTAATATGAGTGAATTCCCTGCCGCCGAAGATCCTTCCGCTTCTCCCGCCGTGAATACCTCAGTCTGTTCCACCTCTGTAATCTTATCTGCACATTCTGCCAGTTTATTTAAATCTTCTTGCCCAGTCGCGACCAAAATTCTTTGCACCCGATTCGGCAGATTCCTCAACCATAGAGTACTTATTACTAATTCACTAAAAATGTTGCCAGCCTGCTGCCGCATCTGCCTAAGCAACTGACTTGGTTTCTAATCACCCAATTGAGTCACACTGAGCGATTTTTCAATGCGTTTCCGCTCAGAATCTCCATATATGCTGAGTAGGCGAGACTTCAAATACTCATATGGATTCTTTCCCGAATTGTCTATGATATCTGATATCTGAGTCAGTATATCAAAATCCAACCCTGCAATTATTGCTTGATATTGCATGTGCGGTGACGTTATTCTGGACGTCACAAAGACGGCTTCAATTTGAGCAAACCATAATTTAGGGTTTGGTTTCCGAAATTGGGGAAGTCTGCTTGTGGCACCTCTAAAAGCCGTTATCTCTGCTTCATACTGTAGTAAACTCTGTTAGAACGCACCCTGTTGCCCGATAAGAGGGGGACTTTCTGTTGCCCCTCCCCTGTACTGATAGGTGGTGGTGCTTCATCTGAAGACATGATGTTGCTAAAAATATATCTTTTTAATTAATCTAATCTTAATTTGTGGCTGACCACCATTTTTAAATTATTTTTAAATAATTTATTTTTTGAAGAGAAAAGATTTGGCTCCGCCGGGTCTCCTGCGTTACATGCGAGGATGCTAACCGCTACACCACAGAGCTCGGCTCAAGGCAGAGCAAATCCTTCCTCTTCACTGATACCTACTCCCCCTATCTCACAAGTTTTGCGAGTAGTAGCGGGAGGTGGACAAATTTTGTCCAATTTATGATATTTTATTGACTTAAGTCAATTTTTTAAATTATTTTAATTAATCTAATCTTAATTTGTGGCTGACCACCATTTTTAAATTATTTTTAAATAATTTATTTTTTGAAGAGAAAAGATTTGGCTCCGCCGGGAGTTGAACCCGGGTCTCCTGCGTTACATGCGAGGATGCTAACCGCTACACCACAGAGCTCGGCTCAAGGCAGAGCAAATCCTTCCTCTTCACTGATACCTACTCCCCCTATCTCACAAGTTTTGCGAGTAGTAGCGGGAGGTGGACAAATTTTGTCCAATTTATGATATTTTATTGACTTAAGTCAATTTTTTAAATTATTTTAATTAATCTAATCTTAATTTGTGGCTGACCACCATTTTTAAATTATTTTTAAATAATTTATTTTTTGAAGAGAAAAGATTTGGCTCCGCCGGGAGTTGAACCCGGGTCTCCTGCGTTACATGCGAGGATGCTAACCGCTACACCACAGAGCTCGGCTCAAGGCAGAGCAAATCCTTCCTCTTCACTGATACCTACTCCCCCTATCTCACAAGTTTTGCGAGTAGTAGCGGGAGGTGGACAAATTTTGTCCAATTTATGATATTTTATTGACTTAAGTCAATTTTTTAAATTATTTTAATTAATCTAATCTTAATTTGTGGCTGACCACCATTTTTTCTCTTCTAAAAATATATCTATATATTTAAGTTATGTCTATTTATCAATAGATGCGGGGTCACCACTTATTGGGTGCTTGCTGGAGGAATGAAGGGTCCCAATAAAGCGAGTTTTGCAAGTCAACACAAATATATTGATAAAAATAAAAATGACAAAAATCTTTAGGTACAAACACAAACAAACAAAATAGCACTTTCTTGCAATTGATATAAAAAAATAATAGTCTCTTCTGAATCCTATATAAAAAAATAAAATAAAACAGTACTTCAAAAGTCCTAATATACACTGGGCAATACAGCTGTTTCACTCACCGGTGTGCTGAGGTATTTCTTCTCCAAACTCGGCCCTGAGTTCAGAACGGTGGGATCTGGCACCGTAGGTTTAAGGTTCCCATCTTACACTTATATTCGTATTTTTCGCAGCAAACGGCCTTGAAACAAAACCATTACAATACATACCACTTTTTTTATCAGTCCCCACGTTGCTTTTTGTTCTTCGATCACTAGCGATCATTTGAACTTCAATTAATCGATCCTGATCGATCCGCTACAGTTTCTTCCAATGTTTCATCACCTAATCTGTCTCACGTTATCGACTAGGAAAGGGAAGATTAAAATTAACACTTTACCAGCTAAGCGCTCAGAACGTTGCACTCAAAAGCTAAGCGGGTCTGCCGGCTTTTACACTCTCCAACTAAGTCGTGCAGGCCACTCTCCGCCGCTGACTGCCTCAACTTCTTCAACTCCACATAACCTTCTCTGACTATTTCTTAATTTTTATTTATTTTTTATGATTCTATAATACCTTTATCACTATTTCAATAAATTAAAATGCTAGATTATCAATGCGGGGTAGAATAATCCTGAGGTACTCCTGCCTGTCGTAAAAGGCGACTAAAAGGAGCACAGAGTTGGGCCAGCGACCCAACCTGTGTAAATACTATTGCTAAGAAACCTCAACAAGGCCTCGAAACAGGACTGATCAATGGTAAACGACCCGGCATGAAAAGGACTAAACACTTGACAATGATTGGAACGTGGAACGTGTGTGGACTGCTCGAAGTGGGAAAATGCCGTGCACTGGAGGATTGCCTGGAGGAATATGGGTTGGATGTGGTGGCACTACAGGAGATTAGATGGCGGAAGGAACCGACTATCATTGAATTAAATAAATATATTCTCATTAATAGTGGGCATGCCAAGAATATATTTGGAACTGGCTTTATGGTCAGGAGGCAATTGAAATATGCAATAATAGATCATGTTACGAATGTAATAGAGTTTCACAAGAAGACTTTCCTATTTACAATCGTTAATATGTTGAGACTGACGTGCAACTGGGTATTAAGAATAAACAGGAAAATTATTTAAACAAAATAATAACCTTATTTATTATAGATAAAAATGACCAAAGCATATTAGCATTTAAATAAAAATTAAAGGCATGAAATTCTTAAATGTAAGCAAAGAAATAAATTATTAAAAAATAAAAATATTTATAGAAATGATATATATACTATAGAACAGCTAACAAAATATCAAGTAAAATGTAAAATATTATGTTATGCACCAGATAAAATGATGAATAAAATTTTACTTGAATAGAATAGTGCAAGAGAATAGAATAGAAAGAAAAAAAAAATATTTATACATATATACATCAATTACTAAATTAATTTTGCAACAGATTAACATAATTTATATTATATTTATAAAAAAAATAACAAACTAAAATAATTCTTCCCAAAAAAAATTAATTATATGCACTGAGTGTTTCATGAGAAAAAAAAAAAAAAAAGTTTTCACTGTAAGATGAGTATTGAACTCTAATAGTTTTACTTAGAAGCTGGCACTTAACGGTCTAGCCACTGAAGCTGATATAAGTTGTAACTAATAATGAGTAATGCGCTACTCCAACTGTCGTGTTGCACTATGAAGTTGAATATTATGCACATATGCAACCACTTAAGAGTTAACTGAAAATGTTCACTTACAGTTTTGAAGAACATTGAAGTGGACGGATGGTACCTGGTACCCCCCCCGTTTATTCGCTACTCTGGGAGCTGAATTTTCACTTGTTAGGCGGCTGGGCCGTAGGACGTAGTTCCCTTTAGCGACTGGTGGCCGTGGGCCCTTGTTCATGGAACGTAGTCGGGCTAAAGAAAGGAAAGGTCCTGGAGAAATGCCCTGGTGTTGCTTGTTGTTGCATCAGGCTACTACTGACTGCAGGGCCGCTCGTACCCTATATGAGAGTACAAGGTACGGCTCCCTTTGTTTATTGCCGGCGGCCGCGCATACAGCGGTCCGCGCGTAAATATTAAAAATAAAACAATTTTTTACATACTTCTCACTAATTTGAAAATATTAAAAAAAGAGAAGATACATAAAAATAAATAAATAGACCTTCTAATATTTTTTGTATCAGATGCGTCAACATCCCGCCCACCAAAATTTCGTGCAAGAAATTTTAAAATTATATTCGTTTAGGAACAAATTAATCGTTGATGGGATCTAGGGGTGCGAGCTTTGTTACAGGTCGTTTATAAACACCTGAAGATGTCCTGATTGTGACCACTCTAACAATATTGTCCTTGCCAGGGTGCGTTTCAATAATTCGAGCTAAGGGCCATGACTTTAATGGTGAGTTGGGCTCCTTGATAATCACTAAATCTCCGGGCTTTAGACTAGAAGATTCCTTATTCCATTTTTTCCTTTGCTGTAAGGTGTTGAGATATTCTAAGCGCCAACGGGACCTTAAATTGTCTGGCTGTTGCTCTTCAGGAATCGCGGTGATAGGCCTACCGATTAAAAAATGACCAGGAGTCAGACAGTCCACACTGTCCGGATCGGATCCCAATGGGGCTAATGGCCTGGAATTTAGGATGCCTTCAATTTTGCAGAACAATGTGGCCAGTTCCTCGAAGGTGAGTGCGGATTCTCCAATGATCCTGTAAAGAATTGACTTGCAGGATTTTACACCTGCTTCCCACAACCCTCCAAAATGTGGCGCTGAGGGAGGATTGAAAGACCACTGAATACCTTGTGGTGCAAGATGCTGCACAATTTTCTCCTGGGATTCGTCAGAGCGAAGGCATTGCATTATTTCCTTTAATCTGTTGGCTGCTCCAACAAAGTTTGTTACGCAGTCGGAATACATGTGCGTCGGTTTTCCTCTTCTGGCTGTGAAACGAGTTAACGCGGCAAGGAATGCATCTGTGGAGCATTTTGAAACGAATTCCAAATGCACTGCCTTGGTGGCCATGCACACAAACAGGCACAAATATTCTTTGACGGATCGCTCCTCTGGCTCCAATTATCCAATATTTGGCTTGTAGCATGGCTCTAAGAGGTGTTGGTCCTAAATGTAGGTATGCCAGATGATAATGATCTATCAGTAGTTTAGTGAAGTGACTATCTCCAGGTAATAGGTATGGATGCTTGGCATCGTATGGTAGCTGAGCCTGATGCAGGCGGCCGCCCACCCTCACAAATCCTTCTGCATCAATGAAAGGACGAAGCGATTGGATGGGTTTGCTGGCTGTTATAGTGCTGTTTGCTGTTTTGTAACAACTCTGCACCAATTTTAACAGAATTTTTTCAGATTTTCTGTACTCAGTTGCTGAAATGGGACCATGAGAAGAAGTTCTGCCCTTCAATATCTCAATGAATCTGAGTATGTAAGCGTTACTGCGTACTAATTTTGGGTATGAACTGAATCTTTTCATCCAGTCAGAAAATAGAGTAGAGTTGTCGATTGCAACAAGACAGGTCGCTTTGTTTTGTTTCACTTCAGGCAGGTTGATACAGTCATTTACCTCAAATAAGGGTTGATGAGGTAACGGAGATGAAATCCACTTAGGTCCCTTCCACCATAGTGGATGTCTTGGAAGTTCAGACGGAAGAATTCCTCTGGAGGCGCAATCCGCAGGGTTATCTTCAGATGAAGTAAAACTCCATTGATCCTTTGCTGTATGCTCTAAAATTTCCACCACTCTGTGAGCAACAAATACGCTGAGACATTCGGGTGGTGTGGATAGCCATCCCAGTACTACTTGAGAGTCTGTGAAAAAAATAGCTGAGGAGATATTTAATTTTTCCCTAAGTGCCTTACAAGATCGAAACAGCCGACTTAGTAACAGTGCTCCGGAGAGCTCTAAACGAGGTATAGTCAATGGTTTGATTGGGGCAAGCTTAGTCTTAGCTTTAATCAATGAAATTTCACAATCTGATGGGGTGACCGCTTGCAGATATAATACGGCAGAATACCCTTGCTGAGATGCATCACTGAAGCCGATTATATGGTAAGAAGCTCCTTCCAACTTAGTAAGCCGGCGAGGAATTTTGACTTCGCTTAAATGGCAGAGTTGAGATAGAAAAGATAGCCATTTTCTACAAATATCAACTGGCGCAGGATCATCCCAGGCTATCTTCGCTTTCCACATTTGCTGCAGGATCACCTTTGCATAAAGAACCACGGGAGCTAAATAACCCATGGGGTCATAGATGCGAGCGATGGCAGAAAGTATCGCCCTCTTACTGGAGTTCGAAGAAGGTGTGCATATTTCATAAGAAAAAATGTCTTCCCTAGGGTTCCATTGAATTCCCAATACTTTTATTCTGGTGTCTGTTTCGTCAGTTAGAGTCACACAAGAACCACCAAGTTCGCCTTCAGAGATTGTGCTTAAGATTTCAGGGCAATTACTGGACCATTAACTCAATTGAAATCCCCCTTTGGCCAATAATGCTATTAATTCTTCCTTCAGTTGCAAACATTCTTTAACAGTTTGTGCTCCGGTAGCTATATCGTCTACATAAATATCTTCCAACAAGGCTTTAGCTGCTAAAGGGTAAGGAACACCCTCATCGATTATGAGCTGTTTAATAGTTCTTTGGGCAAGGAATGCAGAGGCCCTTTCTCCATATGTAACAGTGCATAACTCGAAGTCTTGAACAACGTCTGCAGAGTTGAAACGCCAGAGGATGTGTTGGTATTTCCTATCAGATGGGTTTACCAGTATCTGTCTATACATTTTGACGATATCTGCTGTTAAAACAAACTGGTGTACTCGGAAATTTGAGATAACATCTGCAATATCCAGTTGCAGTTTAGGACCTGCATTCATGTGATCATTGAGGGAACCTGATTTAGTATTGCAGGATGCGTCAAACACAACTCTCAATTTTCTTTCACCATTTTGAAACTTAAAGACTGCGTGATGCGGAATAGTGTAGGCTGATGTGTTGGGCGGTGCGACTTTCATGTGACCTAAAGATAAGTACTCCTGCATGAACTTGTGGTATTCCTCTTTGAGAGCAGGATCCTTACTTAGCTTAAATTCCAAGTTCAAAAGGCGATTGAATGCTTGTTGCCTAGGGTTTGTTAAGTTTTTTATTGATTCCTTCAGAGGCAGGGATACGATATAACGCCCAGAGGGCAATCTTTGATGAGTAGCTAAGAAATGTTCTTCGCAGGCTCTTTCTTCTTTGGTGATAACCGGTTTACCAGACACCTCTTCAACCTCCCAAAACTTGGACATTATTTCCTCTATGCTATCTGTTGAGTTCACGAACAGGCTAGATGATCTCCTTGATGCAGGCATACTTGTCATGGGACCTCCTATGATATGCTCAAATATTGTGGGAAGCAGTTTTGGTAACTATGGAGCAACTGTGATTGGGCGCCCAGTTATTATTTCATAATATAAATCTCCACCTAATAGAAATTCTATTGGGCTAGGTTTCCAGAATTCGTCATCTGCAAGCACATAAGATTTATAAAGTGATTTGATGGCTGTAGGTAAAGGGGTATGAGGAAGATCGCCTGTAATTCGATGAACGACAATAGGCTCCACGCAAAGATCATTATGTAGTTCAGAAGTAATCATAGAACGAATGCAGCAGTTAGTCTTTCCTACCATACCCGTAAGTGGTGACTGACCGATACCGGACACCTTTTGAGTGCATTGTTCAACAACTAAACCTAATCTGGCTGCGCAGTTTTCAGTCATAAAGGAGTGCTGACTGCCACTATCGGTTACAGCTCGAACCTTTTGGTAACCACCATTTGTATCCTTTACCTCTATTATGGTTGTACCCAATAAAACTTCACCTTGATGACTGAGAGTCCCAAGTACCACGTCAGACGTTGCAGGAACAGGTTTATTAACATCTTCTTGTATTCGTTGGATGTGTAACCAAGTGTGATGGTTCCTGGAGCATTATTGGCATCTCCTTTGCGAAGTGCATTTACTGAGAGGGTGTCTTTGTGAAAGACAATTGGTGCAACCATTCCAATTCCTTAAGAGACTGAGTTTCTGTGAAGGTGTCGCTTTTCGGAATTGAGTGCACTGATACAGATTGTGCCGACCCTTACAAACAACGCAAGGAGGCAGAGTAAATTTTCTTGAACTTTCCATCGTCCCATTTTGATGTTTTGAAGTGTTTGGTGCATCAAGATCAGCCAAAAGAGTGGTCTTATTTCGATTTTCCTTAATGAAGGATTGTTGCCTTTGGCCTTGAGGATGATGTGTTTTATTGTGAGTTACACTGACTTCCTCATTGGTCAGTTCTAATGATCTCCATTCCACCTTGATGAAATCAATGAGATTTTTGCAAGTTGGAAATTCAATCTTGGAGTGTTGTTTTTCAAATGCTCTTCGGGTGTCTGAATCTAAACAACGTAAAACGAGGCAGAATAATATAAAATCCTCTGAATTGGGAATATTGAGTTGTTTAAAAGACTCTATGCTCTCGCCAACCGTGGTGAGCAAATGTTTTAAACAAGCAGAAGATGGCCGGCCTTTGAGGGGGCTAAATTCTAGTATATTTTTTAAATAACTATTTGCTAACCTCCGTTTGTCATCATATGTATCATTTAGAAGCTTCCACGCCTGATTATAATTCCCTTCTTGTAATTCAATGCCCTTTAGCAAGGCAAGTGGTGGGCCCTTGAGACAAGAAACTAGGAAGAGGAATTTTTCAATATTGGATAAGGATTCTTCATCGTGCACCAATGAACGATAGGTATCCCTGAATAATGGCCATTCGACTTGAATTCCACTGAATGAGGGCAGATTGATTTGGGGCAACCTAGCTCTAACTGTACGAGATTCATTAAGGATACAAGAGTGAGTGTTTGGATTTACTGTGGTGGAAGCCAACTGAGGGGTAGGATTCATGTGCTGTTCGTAAATAGCGCATGCTTCAAAATAGTAGCGGTCAATATTCTTTTGCAGAATACTATCGCTCTCGGTTGGAAAGATATCCTTTGACAAGGATTCGCTAATAACAAACTCAGTTAGTTTATCCCATGTAATAGTAAAGGCATCAAAATAGGGTTTAAGTTCCTTAAACATGCCCTTAAAGAGAAAAAGTTGTGAATTATCATTTGCTATAGAACGACCTTGCTCAACAATGGTCTTAATCTTAGGTCCAAGGCTCTGAAGTTTTGCCTTAAGAATCTTAAAGTTCGCTTGTTTAGCGGCGGGAAGGTTCTCCATATTGTTACCTAGTGAGCTAATGCGTTAAAGGAAAAAAAAAAAAAAAAAATAATAATAGAATATGACAAATTCTAATGATAGTAAATTTTAAAGGCGAGATATTGACGTTACAATGCGTAAGAAAATGATAAATTTATAAAAATAAATTTATGAAGGTCATATATCAAAATAAACAAGGCCAAAAAAAATTACAACTTGATACCAGGCTGCACGTCCGTGCGGAGGACCAACAAATGATTTAAATTAGTATTCCAAAAAAACTATCCGGCCCGGACTGGACCAAAAAATGTTACGAATGTAATAGAGTTTCACAAGAAGACTTTCCTATTTACAATCGTTAATATGTTGGGACTGACGTGCAACTGGGTATTAAGAATAAACAGGAAAATTATTTAAACAAAATAATAACCTTATTTATTATAGATAAAAATGACCAAAGCATATTAGCATTTAAATAAAAATTAAAGGCATGAAATTCTTAAATGTAAGCAAAGAAATAAATTATTAAAAAATAAAAATATTTATAGAAATGATATATATACTATAGAACAGCTAACAAAATATCAAGTAAAATGTAAAATATTATGTTATGCACCAGATAAAATGATGAATAAAATTTTACTTGAATAGAATAGTGCAAGAGAATAGAATAGAAAGAAAAAAAAATATTTATACATATATACATCAATTACTAAATTAATTTTGCAACAGATTAACATAATTTATATTATATTTATAAAAAAAATAACAAACTAAAATAATTCTTCCCAAAAAAAATTAATTATATGCACTGAGTGTTTCATGAGAAAAAAAAAAAAAAAAAGTTTTCACTGTAAGATGAGTATTGAACTCTAATAGTTTTACTTAGAAGCTGGCACTTAACGGTCTAGCCACTGAAGCTGTTGTAACTAATAATGAGTAATGCGCTACTCCAACTGTCGTGTTGCACTATGAAGTTGAATATTATGCACATATGCAACCACTCAAGAGTTAACTGAAAATGTTCACTTACAGTTTTGAAGAACATTGAAGTGGACGGATGGTACCTGGTACCCCCCCGTTTATTCGCTACTCTGGGAGCTGAATTTTCACTTGTTAGGCGGCTGGGCCGTAGGACGTAGTTCCCTTTAGCGACTGGTGGCCGTGGGCCCTTGTTCATGGAACGTAGTCGGGCTAAAGAAAGGAAAGGTCCTGGAGAAATGCCCTGGTGTTGCTTGTTGTTGCATCAGGCTACTACTGACTGCAGGGCCGCTCGTACCCTATACGAGAGTACAAGGTACGGCTCCCTTTGTTTATTGCCGGCGGCCGCGCATACAGCGGTCCGCGCGTAAATTTTAAAAATAAAACAATTTTTTACATACTTCTCACTAATTTGAAAATATTAAAAAAAGAGAAGATACATAAAAATAAATAAATAGACCTTCTAATATTTTTTGTATCAGATGCGTCAACAGATCACAAGACGATAAATGAGAGGATATGTTCCATTAGACTCAAAGGAAGATTCTTTAACACTTCCCTAGTTAGTGTACATGCACCGACTGAAGAAAAAACGGAAGAGGAGAAGGAAGAATTTTATGAAGAGCTAGAAAGGACCTACGATAAAATTCCCAAACATGACGTAAAAATAATCCTTGGAGATTTCAACAGCAAAATTGGAAAGGAGGACTTGGGAAGATGTGCAGGAAAATATAGCTTCCACACTACCACAAATGATAATGGCTTTAGAATAGTGGATTTTGCAGCAGCCAAAAACATGAAAATAGCTAGCACTACATTTCAGCACAAACAAATTCACTTGCAAACATGGATATCACCAGATGGTAAGGCTAAGAATCAAATAGACCATGTATTGATTGATAGCAGACACCAAAGTGACATCGAAGACGTAAGGAGTTAAAGAGGGGCAGACGGATCAAGCGACCACTTCTTAGTGCGTGTAAGGTATAGACAGAGAATGGCAATCAGGAAGGCGGAAATAAACATGAAAAGCAGCAAATACTATGACATTAATGCCTTAAAAAACCCCGAAATCCAAAAGAAATTCGCAGACAAAGTGGAGGAATATCTTGAAAATAACACATCAGGGGTAGAAGATATTGAGAACAAATGGGAAAAAATTAAAATAGCAGTGGCTGAGGCAGCGGAAAAGACAATACAGGAAGGTAGAGGGAATGGAAGAAGCAAACACTGGTTTGATCAAGAATGCCAAAAGTCTGTGGAAGAGAAGAAAAAGGCATATATTAACATGGTCCAGAGAAGAACAAGACTAACGGTTGAAAGCTACAGAAAAAGTAGAGAAGCAACCAAAAAGTTATGTAGAGAGAAAAAGAGGAAGAAGGAGGAAGAAGACCTAAAGTCTATGATTGATGATTTTGAGGCCAAAAACAGTAGAGGATTCTACAACAGGCTGAAAGTATTGAGGAAAGGATTTCAACCTAGAATAAGTCTATGCAAGGATAAAGATGGTGTGCTCCTGGGACGCAAAGAGGATGTAAAAGAGAGATGGAGAAGTTTTTTTAGTGAACTGCTAAATCCGGGCCAAGAAAAACCTGAACGAAGGCCAATGGAAAATGAGTTCGGTACTTTAGAGGTGGATTCAGACATAGAACCCCCGGATCCAGAAGAGGTAGAGGATGTCATACGCGAGCTAAAAAGGAACAAATCGCCAGGAATAGACGGAATACCGGCTGAAATGATCAAATGCGGTGGAAACAGATTGTGCCGAGAAATATACAATCTGATAACGGAAATATGGGATAAGGAGTAAATGCCAGACGAATGGTCTACAGCTGTAATTGTACCCATACACAAGAAGGGTGATAAAATGGACTACCAAAACTATAGAGGCATATCATTGCTAAATGCAATCTATAAAGTTTTCGCCATTTTATTACTTAAAAGAGTGATGATTGCAGCGGAAAATGTGATTGGCGAATACCAGTGTGGGTTCCGTCCGGGAAGGTCCACTATTGATCACATCTTCACGATCCGGAACATGCTCGAAAAGTGCTATGAGTGGAACAAAAGCCTGCACCACATCTTCATCGACTTTAGGCAAGCATACGACAGTATAGACCGGAACAAGCTGTATGAGAATCTCAGGAACCTAGATTGCCACACAAAACTTATAAGATTAATCGAAATGACCTTAAAGAACAGCAGAGGCGTGGTAAAGGTCCAGGGAAAACTCACCGCTGGCTTTTCGATACAAAAAGGTGTAAGGCAAGGAGACCCCCTATCACCAGTACTGTTCAATCTAGCACTGGAAACAGTTATCAGGTCAGTGCAAGGTAGGAAGAAAGGGTGCATTTATGATGAAAAAATACAGCTCCTCGCGTTTGCCGATGATGTGGTCATTACAGCAAGATCCCAAGATTTGCTTAGGTATAGGTATCTTCGAAAAATGCGAAGAAGCTGCAAAACAAATGGGACTGGAAATAAATGAAAGCAAGACCAAATACATGTACACGTCCAGGAAAGGGGATTCTGTGGGACCACTGGTAAGTGGGGGGTATAATTTTGAAGATGTTGGAAAATTCAAATATCTTGGCACAATTGTGACACGTACCAATAAAATAGAGGATGAGATCAAAGCGAGGATCCAACAGGTGCTACTGGTCTTTAAAGAGAATTTTCCAAAACCGAAACGGGATATAAAAGAAATATCCCAGAACATTAAAAAAAGAGTCTACAAGACGGTGCTCCGACCAGTGGTGATGTATGGTAGCGAGGCGTGGACCCTAACAAAACAGCGAGAGAGACTTCTAAACGCATGGGAGAGAAAGATCCAAAGAAAAATATGTGGCCCAACCAGGATAGACACAAATAAGTTTCAAATTAAAACAAATAGGGAACTTAGGGACCTGTACGAGGATCCAGACCTAGTTTCCTGTATCTAAAAAGGTAGAATAAGATGGTTGGGGCTTTTACAACGGATGGGTAAAGGAAGAATCCCGAAGCAAATAATGGAAGGACGCCTGGATGGTAAAAGAGAAAGAGGCAGAGCTAGACTGCGATAGCTGGAAGATTTGGAGGCGGATCTTCGACTGATGGGAGTGGTGGAATGGAGGAGGGCGGCAGAAAATCGAGCCGAATGGAGGAAGATTGTCGAGGGGGCCAAGGTCCTACAGGGACCATAGCGCCAACAGAGTTAGTTAGTTAGATTATCAATAGCAATAACAGATTACGTGAGTGCAAAATAAAGCATTAAATATCCCCAAAAAACACTGAGGACCATCACTCAGAGCGTCTAGAACTCGAAATGAATATGTCTTTCAAGATCCCTGATGGTAGCCGGGGAAGGCATAAGGGACAGAAAAAAAATTTAGCTGTTAAAAAAGGGATGAGATGGGCCTCCCCTGAACGGAAGACCCAGATGATAGGCAGCTACCCAAAACAAAAATTTCCGCAATAGAGACACCCCTGCAGCCTAGCGGCCGCTAGATGTACTTATTAAGTCTCCGTGGATCCGCTAATCTTACAATCTTGATAATCACACACATATGGGACCAGACAACCACTGGATTATCAATAATTTCAGGATTATCAGAAGTAAAATAAAAAAAGTATTATAATGTAATATTTTTACTATAATATAATATTTATATTGGTAAATTTGTACATATAAAACAAAATACTATGTACATATGTAGAATAAGTTCATATTAAATAAAAATAAGTGGGAAAAATACTACTTCATTAATTCTTTTTTGCCTTAAATATTTTATTGAAAACGCACTCTTACAAACCATTTTGTGCAGATATTGAATGCGTCGTTGTTGGTTACAGTACGGTGAGTTAAAACATCCTGGTCATCTTATCATCCTATTCATCCATAAACCGATTTTGGCTGAGGATTTCATTGTCAAATAGGGATTGAAAATTTTCTTTGTTTCTGCTTTGAAGCCATTCTTTGATGTCCTCCTTAGATAGGGTTACACTCAGTTCACATTTGTTGGAAAACTGTAGTAAAAATACTGAAGACAATTTTAGGATTGAGCTTGTGAAGTTACCTTCGTCAGAATCGTCATTCACGTCTTTAGAGTTAAAAAAAAGGGGTGTTTTGGCCAGACCTTTTTCCAAGAACATTGGATGGTGCCACATAGCACCAGATTACCGAACGTGCCGGAGTAACCAACCGCCGGATTATCGAGATTTTACAGTATTAATAATTAAAACAAAATAAGAAATATTGCCAAAATAAAACTTTACTGTAATTTTAAATTTAATAAGATAATTAAAAGAAATATAATTCAATAAACATTTACCTTAAGAACAAAAAAAAATAGACATTAACCTGTGACAAAATTTATTGTTCCACCATTTCAATATAATAAAATAAACTGATATTTATAATTAAAATTAAACTAATTTCAATACATAACAAACAATTTTTTTTTAATTAAGTTTTAATTAATGGGTCATTTTATGTCTATTTTAGATAACAAAAATTTAGGCCTTTTTTTTTTAATGGTTATTCTGACATGAGTTAATTTTATGCGCATAAAATAATAACAAATATTGTAATTATGATTGTATGAACCCATATGTTGAGGTAATAAACTTAAGTGTAACATTACATAAAATAACTGTAAACTTAAAAATAAATCTCAAATGACCCAACAATTAAAATAATACGGTTTGGGCCCGAATATCCAATAAGCACTTAAAAAACAATGGCAACTCTCCCATGCGTAGTACACCTTTACTAACTGCTCATTTTTAACAAGACAAGGCATACTGAGCAAGCAAAAAGAGTCGACAACATATTTTAAAAGCTTGTTGAAACATAAAATACAAATTATTTAAATAAAGCATTAATAAGTTTTACTGCCTTAAAAGAATAAAATTAATCACTGTCGTTTTCTGAAAAATACTAAGGTGCTGAAAATTGAAAATTTATTATCTGCCTTTGTTATGAACCCTTTCAATCGATTGTTATTTGCGATATGTCGTCCGAAAACATGATTAAAACTTGATTATTATTTCTATAATCTCCTAAAAATATGTTTATATCTGAAAAAAATTAAAACGAATCCCTGGAAAGTACAAAGTTCTAGAGTACATGGGACCAACTTTATTCTTGGTACATCACTGTATGAATTACGTACCCCACTTTCAAATAATAAAGAAAACAATTTTCATTGCGAAAGAAAGTTTAGTGTTCCCTCTCCAGTAGCATTGAAGTATGCCATTTAAAAAAAAAATTGTCTATTTTTAGTAAAAAAAAGAACTGTGGTAATTGAAAGTTGTTTGATGTGCACACCGCACCAGATTTTTACTTTCACTTCCCTATATATAAAATATATAGTAAGGGAAAGTATTGCAATTGTGAAAAATTTCGACTTCCGGTTTTCAACGGAAATACACGTTTTGGGGTCCCCTGAGTCCAAATAACCAAGTCCCGCGAAATGGTTTGTGTGTGTGTGTGTGTGTGTGTGTGTGTGTGTGTGTGTGTGTGTGTGTGTGTGTGTGTGAACAGACTAGCTCAAAAACCATAAACCGTGTGAACCTGGAATTGGGTATTTAGTTTATGTATATGCCCGCGATGTGACAGCTAAAATTTCATCAAAATTGGTCAAAGGGAGGGGGTACTTTATTTAATAACTTTTTACGTTTTTTTCGATTTTCTCAAAAACAGCTCTAACGATTTTGATTAAACTTAGTATTTGATGCATTAATATGCCCGAGATATGACTGTTAAAATTTCATCAAAATTGATTAACCGCAGGGAGCACTTTACTTAATAAATTTTGTATCATTTTCACGTGTTTTTTTTTATTTACTCAAAAACCGCTTTAACAATTGTGATCAAACTGGGTATTTGATGTATGTATACGCCAAAGATGTGACAGCCAACATTTCATCGAAATTGGTCAAACGGAGGGGTCACTTTATTTTATAACTTTTTTTCCAATTAATACCTTTCTTTCGATTATCTCTAAAACGGCTTTAATTATTTTGATCAAATTCGCCATGTTTAATGAAAATAAGGTCTTTAATATCAGGTAAGCTTTATCGTTATTAAAATGTTCTGAGAGGGCTTAAATGGGGAAGGAGCCTTTTTTGTTTTCCTGTAAAGAACCCTTGTTTTTGTTTATAAGGAAACATTAACTGTCTCTCATTACGCCTAAAAATAAGAAATGGCTAAATATGAAATATGAAAAAAATCAAGTAATTATATAGAGGAGAAAAAAAAAAATATTCCGTTAACTCATAAAATACGTTGAGCACACGCATACGGTGGAGTACGCCTTTAATGACACCATTGTTCATAATTAAAGCCGCTCTGTTCATTTAATGGAAATTTTTTGTTACATAGTAAATGAAGTTTTCAACAACTACATTGAGAATTATAAAATCAGACGACTTGGAGTATAATGCTTGCATTGCCGAATCACCACAAGTAAAAACTTTTATTTAATAATAAAAAATTAGTGTTTTTTATAGAGATGTGACAAAGAGATGATAAAAAGGCTTGAAATAATTGTTAATTTTTAATTGATTCTAATTTGTATATACGTGTGTTGTATATATATATTATGTGTATATGTGTTGAATATGCACATAAAAGTTATGCAATTGACGGAATGCAGTAAAGCATGGAACATAATTTTAAGTTGTTTCCTGAAGATGTGCTTTTGAAGGGTGCCCCGGAACGTTGAAAAATGAAAAATAAATAAAAAACAATTATTGGAAGTGTTGTTTTTCATTTAACTTGAATTAAAAATAATAATAAATAACTTCCGTTAAAATTATTAAAAAAGTAAATAATTTGTGTTTTTTATAGAGCAAATAAAAACAAAAATAAGAAATTAATGTGGAAAAATTTGTCTTTGAGAAGTGGCAATTAACAAAACACATCAATTTTTTAATTTAAGTAAGTTGGTAAGTGAAAGTTGTGTGTTGCGTCCACGCACCAGATTTTTTTGTTTGCATTAGTGGACATCAAATGAACACCTAAGGACAACAATAAGTGACTATGATTTTTAAATAATAATAGTCATAATGAATAGTAACAGTGGGCAATAATTTGTCATTTCCTATCAAATTAAATTGATTAGCAAAATACTGTAATGCCATTCAGTTTAACATATTTAATGATCCACCCTGCTATTTTTGACAACTTCCACTTTTACCGATTTTTAGCATTTATTATTCATATTTATTTTAAGCATTTACTAATTCGTATAAGTAGCTTGAGTTCACATTGTTCTGAATTACAGAAAATAAGATGCAACATAATTAGTTAAGTTATTTAAGAGTTTCACGCTCCTAGACATGTGCCCAGCCCTAGATTTAGACTTATTTTTGACGAGCTTAAAAATTCTAATGTACTTTGGTCTTAATTATTATTTTTGATCTCCAATTTATTATAATAACTATTAGTCTTCTTCCCCACTCCAGCTCAACTATCAATAATTTCTTTTACTATTTAATCATATATATGTGTATTGTCTGAGTATCAGATTATTATGGAATAATTGAATTATAGTACAATAATTACATAAATACAATAATTGAATAAAAAATAATTACAAGTTCTCAATATCTTTAAAGAAAAGCAAAAAATATTATGCTGAAAAAATTGAACATAATCATTCATACTATATCGTAATGAAAATAAATTTGCTAAATGGAATTAAAAATTTAACATCATTTGAATTATAAATTTAATATATATATTTTCGGATTAGAATATGAAAGTTGTTCGATTATTAATATATCTTTAATAATTGGTGATGTTAATATTACATTTAATAATTATAGAACAATTGAATTGAATCAAACATGTTAAAAAATTAAGATTAAAACTGTTAATTTCATTTTAAAAGGTTATTAAAAGTCCATTAAATTAAGAAAAAAAAAATCTTTCATGAAACACGAAGGCTGCTGGCTGGGAAAATATAACCGACTCTTCAATCTGGCCAGATCATTAAAATGTTCCATCAATGCTGCTCTGCTATGGCCCAATGTGGGCAGGCATAATTAGCAGAATAAAAAAGATCTCTTCTCTTCTCGTACCGAGAGATTGGGCCAATATGTGTCCAAATAAGACGATCGTGCCCGACTAATACATCTTGTGTACTTCCTAATACTCTTAATTGTACCCATACTCTAGCTTAAAGCTGTAACTTAAGTGTTTACTTGTTGACCTTTTTTTGCTGCCCATATACGGCTGCATTTTGGGAGTTATCTCATCATGCCCTGCTGACTTGCCAAGCTTCATTTTGGATATTGCTTCTTGTAGTTCTTCTCCGCTTATAAAATTGTTCTCTTCTGAATACTCCACCTCAGTATTCTGTGGTTCATCTGAACTAACATCTCTCCCCTCTAGCAGTTCATTGAAGTACCCCCTCCATCTTTCCATTTTATCTTCTTCCTGCCATATGATTTTACCGTCTTTATCCTTGGTACCTTTAAGGTATTTCGGCCCTTCTTTCTTTATTCCATTATATAACTATATATAACTTTGTAGAAGATCTTTTGGTTCTCATTTGCATTTGTCTCCATTTCATGTCTCTCGTTTTCACTGACACCGGAGTACTGAAGGGTATAGTCCTGTATCTTGATTTCACCTTTGCCTTTCTTCTTTGTTTCAGTTATTGCCAGGATGTCCACCTTCACTTTCTTAATTTCCTCCACGAGTTCACACTCCTTTCCACTCAGGCCTCATACGTTCTACGTAGCGAATCGCAAAAACCGTTTTCCAAGCCGTGTAGAGTTCCGTAAAATCAGTCCAGCTCTATTCTTTCTGTTATTTGTAACATTATTAGCCCAGTGCCCCCGAGTCAGATGGATAGCACCCTGACTTGCTCCCCCATCTGAGGGGGTGAATGTCGTGTGATGGGAATAGCGTATTAGTAATTGTGTTCCCCTAACCTGGAGGACCAGAGGCTCTCCATTTCTAAATATCTGAAAAATTTGTTATTGGTCTTTCCTACAGTTAATTTTATTGTATATTAATCTAATCTTAATTTGTGGGTGACCACCATTTTAAATAATTTTTAAATTTAAAAAAAAAATTATTTAAAAATTAATTTTATTGGTTTATTTACTGTTTATTTCATCGTGATGTAGATGAATAAATAAAGAAAAGAATATTGGATGCTTGTTTTTCTCTAAATAAATCCTACATTTTTTTTTTTTTTTAATTCGGAACAGGGATGATTGATTGTCAGGAATTTCAATCTCAAAACATTTTCTATTTAAACAGCCTAGGTTTCGACCCAAACATGTGGGTCTTCATCTGGTGGTGTCAAACCATAGAGCACAATGGTTTATATTTTGATTATTAAAAATCTTGTAAGTAGAAGAAAAATAAATTTTGATTTTTACATATGAAATGGTCATTTTTTCTGACTCATCCCATTATATATATGAATATTAAATTAGAGATTATGATATTTATATCATCGTAACATATCAACTGTTGGATATTGTTTCTATTATTTGTTGCATACTTACTATTTATAATCAGTGTATCCATCAAGCATATCAAGCTGCTATGCATATATACACTCCTCGACAAAATCATAGGCCACCCCATTCATTTTAAAATTTCATAAGAAATCTTCAACTTTTTATCTTTTTCATTGTATGTAAAAATCATAATAGAAGTTTGACAAATAAATATAGGCTAATAATCCAATAATTAAAAATATTTACATGAAAACAAGAAAATAAACGAAAATTGATTACGACAAAATTATAGGCCACTTTTAAAATTATGTGTATTTTTATCATTATTAATATTTATTGAGCCCCCTTATTTTTCTAAAACGTTAATCATTCTATTTTGATGGGATTTAAAGAGGTTTGTATATATCTGTGCCTAAATTAAACTACTAAGTTTGAATGCTGAGCTCTGAGTTCGTCCAGAGAAGTGAATTGGCTTCCTGCAGCGAATGCTGCCCTACTCAATTGTACCAAACAGTTTTCGATGCAGTTGAGATCAAAAGAACAAGCTTTCCGAGGCAAAAGTGAAATATTATTCTATTAAAAATATTTTTTTACCAACCAAGCCGTGTGGGCTGGAGCGTTGTCTTGTCGGGAAACGGACCTTTCTTTGACGAACTCGTTTATATGCTCCATTACTCTCTCTCCATGGCTCTCTTATGTTTCCCAATACTTTTTAGCATTAGTTTCTAAAGTAAAAATTTTATCTGACTTCGCCACAATAATTATTACTGACCCAAATCATGATGCCACCATCACCCATTTGTCAGCGACTTAAAATGCTTTGGTTTCTTGGTGGTCATGAAAATAGTATTTGAGGACATCTATAAACAATCTAAATTTACCGGTTTTTGGTAGCGAATATAACTTTTCTCAAACTTTTCTAGCAACCAATATGATCCTGCACAAACTTTTTTATACTCGACTTAGCGTTGTTGTGAAACTGATGTTTTTTTTCTGAATCCTCTGCCGTTTCAAGTGTGCTGCACTCAGAAGGATTTTTGCACGTTTCGGATGTTAGTGATCACTGCAGCTAACAAAGCGATGTGTCTTGAAGCTCCTGCAGAGTTGGATGCTTCGTAAAATATTCTCCTTTTTTCTAGCATAGGGTAACCCCTTAGACTGTCAGGGCATTTCTTTGTGTCATCTTTACCTCCCATATTTAAATAATTTGTAATCACGTGCCTGCACCGGTATTGAGCTCTAATAATTATTGAAATTGTTCAATTTTTCCGCGTAAGGATTTAATTTCACCAATTTCACAGCACATTATCTCTAGGAATTTCAATTGTTTTAAATTTATTTCTAAACACTTCAGTAATTAAAAAACAAAAAATTAATTCAATAGCACGAATAGTTTGACTGGGGATTTAATAAAACACTGAGTGGCCTATGTTTTTGTCGCACATGAAAAAGCCTTATAAGAAGATAAAGAATTAAAATGATAACTTAGGGGGAATTTATACATTGATATAATAATCTACTTGCCAAAGATGTAAAATAAGTATAATTACATTCTTTTCAATTATTTACTAGTTCTTGTAACTGAAAAATTGTGGGGTGGCCTATCATTTTGTCGCGTAGTGTACTTCTAACTAATACTTCTAATTTTACATGTACTTACAGATTCCTTATATTTTATACTCATATATTTGTTTCCTTTTAGTCCTGATGAATCCCCACATGTTTAGGTCGAAACTTAGATTGTTTAAATAATGAAAATGTTTTGTGACAGAAATTCTTGATTATCAATCATCCCTGAGATAGAGGTTATGTGTTATTTTTGATTAAGTTAAACTTACTTATTTAAATTGATTAACCCTTATATGTTTAAAAATGTATTTAATGCTATGTAGTTTAAAATTACAAAATTCATAAAGATTTATTGTAGATTGTTTTGTGACAGTTTAAATGTAACTTCAACATGTAGAAAGACTTGTCAGAATACTATTGGTCACTGTGAACAGTTCTCACGAGAGTATACTAGTCACATTATATTAATCTAATCTTAATTTGTGGGTGACCACCATTTTAAATTATTTTAAATAATTTATTTTTTGAAGAGAAAAGACTGGGCTCCGCCGGGAGTCGAACCCGGGTCTCCCCCAAATTTTAAATTACTTTACAAAATTAATTTAAAAATTGACGTATGTCAATAAATATGATAAATTGGACAAAATTTGTCCACCTCCCGCTACTACTCGCAAAATTTGTGAGATAGGGGGAGTAGGTATCAGTGAAGAGGAAGGATTTGATCTGCCTTGAGCCGAGCTCTGTGGTATAGTGGTTAGCATCCGCGCATGTAACGCGGGAGACCCGGGTTCGACTCCTGGCGGAGGCAAATCTTTTCTCTTCAAAAAATAAATTATTTTTATACTAGTCACATTTAATTTGAATAGGAATGATCAATTTTACCATTTACTTTATCTTAATCTACCATCTAATTTAACTTAATTTTATAAATATTATATTTCAGGTTGTGATAGCTGATAATTCTCCATACAACTTGAAAAATGATGTAGATATTAAAAAAAATGATTCTCGAAGAAGCTCTGAAAATAGTTCTGAGGTAAATGACAATGCTCCCATTATTAAAATAGATCCCCCATCCCCAGTGTTTTCTGAAGTAAGTATTGTATTTGTTCTTTTGAGTTTAAAAACGTTTCTAGGCCCTTTAATTTCTGAATCACTTGATTTACTTTTCTTGTTTAGGGCATAGATGATCTATTAGTTACTTTATTCCACCATAGTTAAGGCCAAATTTATTAGGATTCAAGCACTCTTATGCACTAATTTAATATATATATATACATATATATATATATATATATATATATATATATATACATATATATATATATATATATATATATATATATATATATATATATATATATATATATATATATATATATATATTGTATGAATATTATTAAAAGAAAAATTTATAAAAAAGATTAATGCAAACACAAAAGCGGGCACCAAACACAGTGCAGGCTCAAGCTATCATACATTTATTCAAACAGTCTTAGTCAAACAATATAGTCAAATTGTCTAAATTTATTACACATAAAGAAACAATAATTTTAACTCGTTCAGTCAGGTTCCGTATCCTACCAGTTTGGTTTCTGGTGGTTGAGGTGTAGGGAATGTGATAATCTATGAATGAGTAACTATTTCTAGACCCCTTTTTGTAATTTTTATCCTCACTGTATCTTTTAACACGTTCAGTAACTATCTCCCAGAAAGGGTGGGGTTTGAAGTAAACTGTCTAAAAAACACTTTGACTGTTTTTGCTTTATAATTTTAAATATAATTGATAAAAGTATGTTTATGCATTTCAAAGCCAGTAAAAACGTCTTATATCATTGGAAATCGCACAGGGCTTTATGACCCCATGCCGGCCTAGAGAGTGATATTTGGGCTGCAGTCTGGCACGAAGTCATAAAGCCCCGTATTATTCCCCCGTTTTTTATCTGTGAATCACATATTCCTGACCTCTGTGAATAAGAAAACACTTTTTCAGTTTATTTTTTGCTGTCGGTTCTAATTTGTTTATCTAATTTTCCTGTATAATAAATTTTAATTGCTATGTGTCGTAATTTAATGATAATTTATACTCACCCATCGTTATTTATACTTAAAAAAATTCAAATCCTTCGCTGACCATCAAAATTATCGCATAAAGCAGAAAAAGTTCCTTATAAGGTAAAAATTGTAAGTTAAATATTCAATTCTACGTCATGTAACAAAATATGGATGAAAACACGGCCTGCGGCTATATTTGTTGATGTCCAAGAGTAGAAAAATATTCAATTATACCAATTCAGTTCATTTTCCGAGAGGTTTTAGCGATTTAAATGGAGACATAAGTATGGGGTCAAATAGCACCGTGCTGCATTTATGGATGGGCCACCTTTTTGCCGTCTGCACTGAACGTGTTAATAAAATAATTATATTAATATTATACCCTACATACATATTCCTACCTAACGAATACTCTCATATATAAAAAAGACTAAAAAATAAAATTTAAGGGATTAGTAGAGGTATTAAAATTTTGAAAAGTCTATGCAATATGGAACCCAAATTCAGCAACGTTTTAACTGCAGAGAAAAAGAGGATGAAATCATAGTTCTACATACAGTAGCTATATGAAAGTCAGAATTAAGTGATAAATTAAACATCTATTTTAGCTGTATGAAGCACTAATTGGCTTAGTCCACTATCAGGTGAAGAAGATACACTATAACTAAAAATAGAAGTCATACTTTTATCAAAGTGAAGAGCGTGTGCCCCATGTGACATGACTTGTAGTTAGGCAATCCACGTAAAACAGGACTTCATATATATTTTTATTAACACTCTTTATCTTGATCTCTCTTATCTATCTCTCTTTATCTTGATTATATATGAATATATATTACATTAAAATTGATAAAAATGTTCAATAAATTGATTGTAATTACTGCATTGATAATTATTAGTGTTTTTATTTTTGGATGAAAAAAGAAACAAGTATGTTTTTAATAACATTTTACTGTAATAAATATGTACATTTACTCATATATTAAAGCAATATCAATACGATTCTGAATAAGTAATAAAAACCTTTTATCTCAACACCAAAAAAATTTAAATTAAAACTCATTCTATTTTTGTTTTACCATAATAACTATTTATAAAACCTATTCCATAAAAATGCTATTAGCATGTTTTACATTTACATATTTCCACTTGTGTCAAGTTTCCATGATATTCACACTAGGAAACATCAGACGCACAACCTTACTTTATTTGAGAAAACTGCATAATAAAAAGTTGTCACTTTTTTAAAAATCTGTTTTCTGGAGGAAAACAATAGAACAATTTAATTCAATTAATATAAATAATAAATTGAATATAATAACATATCAAATAAAGGAATCCTATAAAGGAAAAAAAATTGAAACGGTAAATCGTTTCAAATATTTCGGTGTTAGTTTAACACCGCGCTTAAGCTTTTTACCTCATTTGGAAGATGAAGTAGATGTGGCTAAACTAGGTCCTGACAGACTATGGTCAAACTTTATCATGAACAAAATGTCCCATTAACGGCCAAATTACAAGTATTCAACTGTGTGTCACGTGCTGTTGTAACGTATCGTGCCCAAGTGTGGGGGTTTCAGTCTGATGAAGTCTTGGAGAAATTTCAGATATTTTTTGTAAGAAAACTGTTTAGTTTGCCTTCTTCCACTCCCAATTATATCTTGGCTCTGGAGACCTCTTTGGAACCTCTTATGATTTACACTCTTCGCCTCCATGTGAAGTATATTACGAAAGTTCTGTCTCTTTCGGAACATAGGCTCCCAAAGATAGTGTCCCAACAAATAATAAACAAGAAATTATTCGGGGTTAACAATTGGCTGTCTCTATTCTGCTCTTTTTCTTTACCATTCTCTAGTGATGACATGGGTTTATGGATTCAACAATTTTCGGCCTTATTTTCCAAAATAAAAGAGGATTACTATGTAAAGAAATTAATCGCGCGATTGTATCAGACCACTTTCTTTTATACAAAGCTTTAATCTCGGATTATAAAAATTGGGTTACTGCATCTCTCTCCAAAGACTTTAATTATCTTCCTTGGTTTCAAAATGATCCCGATCAGTCAAGATGTTCTCTATGTAATTGTAGTTCTCGTGAAGATTCGTATCACTTCTTGGGAGAGTGTCCTTTATTGGCTGAGTTTCGTTTACTTTATTTTAACAAGCGCACTCTTTATGGTAATTACATAGTTGTATTTTATTATTGTTTACCTCAGCTTGTACACTATACTTTCAGTGAACTCTGGCAGATGGCTATTGCCATTGCCATGTATACTTTATTTTTTAATCCTTTTGTAATTTTTGTATATAGCAAACAATAAAGTATTATTATTATTATTTAAAAATTATATAATATTCAAATTTGAATACATAAATATTAGAGACAAGTTATGAATATAATTTATACTAGGAGACCCAGACACATGTTGCTGTGGCTCAGTAGCAATAATGCATTGAATTAATTATATCCTAATCTTTTTGATACAGTCAAATCAATACTCACTGATAAAGATAAAAGTGTTTCAGCTAATTTATAAACCTAAGGGCTTGAGAATAGAACGTTACACCAAATTCATAAGTGTTAGGTAAAGAATTTAGGAGATTTAAATTTTTTATTTTTATATCTCATAAGTGAATTTAGTATGGATCATTGAAAATCCAATCATTTAGCACTTACTGGATTATTTCAACAGAGGCAAGATTTAATATAAATAATACACCTGTAAAAGGAACTTATAAAGAATATCATTGTAATAAGGTTTAGTACAATCACAATAGTCAGCAAAAATGTACCAAATACATCTTTTCCAGTCATACATAGTAATTAAATTCAGAATATGACACATAGGTGCACATTTTTTTTTTTTTTTTTTTAACTGTCTTTTGCTAACACAAATTGATTCGATAGTTTCCCCACATGTGAACAGGCAACACATAATTGCTCATGGGAAAAACATAGATTTTCCTAGTCCAAGCCGCGAAAATTTTATTTGTCTACTGGATGCTTACCCACCCTAATATCGACAGTGAAATGTTGTGTCAATAAATCAACTTACACTGCCATCTGATGGAAATTTATCGAACTTGTATAATAAAGTTGTAGTATAATAAACAATTAATGTGTGATAAAAGATATATCGAGGTCAATAAGTGAGATAAAATCTATCTTTTAAGTGGGAAAAAATTAAACACAATGAGCCAAATTTTATCAAGATCGGTTGAGTAGTTTCGGATTTTATCCCGGACTAATATCGTGACACGAGATTTTTATAGATATGGGGTTTTAAATTTAGCGATTAAATACACTGTATATGTAAGGATTATTTATTTAACTTGACAAAATAAACGGAATGTCGCTCCGTTTTCTTGCTCCACTGACTGGTGGTAATATATTTCCCTCCGAAAGATGGTTTGTCTCTAGGAAAGCTGGCTTAAGCCTGTCCCGAGTGACAGTTTTTTCTCTTCTGTCCTGCAGGATGGTAAAGGTTTTGTCTGAGCAGGCCAATACTCTATAAGGGCCTGTATATGGTGGCGTCAGTGGTGGTTTTACTGATTCATCCCTTAGAAAGACGTGAGAACGTGAGATAGTGCTGTATGTGAAAAGATTGGTTGCTTGCTGTGCCATGCCGCCGGTGGTGGTTTAAGTGCTCGTAGCTGTGAGGCTAGCCTCTCTGCATAATACGAAGGAGTCTCTGGTTGTAGGAACAATTCTCCTGGTAACCTTAAACGGGTGCCGTATACCAGTTCAGCTGCTGAAGCTCCTAAGTTGGTTTTCAAAGCTATTAAATTAGTGATGCAGTGAAACAGGTTGCTCTAAAAATTCCTGCCTTGGTCCGTGGTAAGCTGAACAGGGACCCAACATTCCAAAAACTTGCTTGCCGTTGTCTCTGCTGTTTAGTCAACCATTGGTAATGCTTCTGGCCATCTGGTGAATCTATCCACACAAGTGAGAAGGTAGCAGCATTCGTGAGACAAAGGGAGTGGTCCGACAATATCTATGTGCACTGTTGCAAAGTGACTATCTGGTGCTCGGAATGTGGCCAGGGGTGCCTTCTTGTGTATTTGAATTCTGGCTATCTGGCACGGGATGCAGTTCCTCACAAATGTTTTTACGAACTTATTCATGTGGGGCCAGATAAATCTTGTTTGCAGTAGAGCCAACGTTCCACGTCCCCCAGGGTGCGAAAGGGAGTAGAAAAGTTCGCAAATTTGCTTGCAGAATTTAGCAGGGATGTTTGGCCGGTTTAAGCCTTTGTAATTGTCACAGTATATGTGATGTACTCCATCAAATGATATTGGTTGCAACTGAAGTTTCTTGAGGTGTGCCGAAGCTAGTAAGTGTTGGAGTTCTGAGTCAGAGCGTTGTGCATTTGAGATGTCGATGGTGCTTGGTTCCAGTGGTCGTACAGCCTCTATTCTGGACGTTCTGTCCGCAGTGACGTTGTCTGAGCCTTTAACGTGGCGGATATCAGTGGTAAACTGTGAGATATATGAAAGCTATCTCGCCTGTCTTGGTGTCGCTTTGTGTGAATGCGTAAACTAGAGGCTTGTGGTCTGTCAGGCAGGTGAACTGTTGGCCATCTAAAAGATAACTGAAATTTTTTATTGTACTATATAATGCAAGAAGTTCCCTGATGTTCGCCGAATACTTGGTTTCCGGTAGTTGTAATTGGCCATGGACGTCTTGTTTTTGGATGACTCCTTCAATGGCATGATCAGACACGTCGTTACAAATAATTGAAGGCATGTTCAATTGTGGGTGAGCCTATGTAGCCGCGTTGACTAATAGTTGTTTCGTTTTCTCACTTTCTCCGTACACGGTTTGATGCCTTCCACCGAAACGTTGTACCCGAGGAAGTCGATCGACTCTGTGGCAAAAACGCATTTGGGGAAATTTATGATAACTCTGTAGCTTTTTAAACGTTCTAGGACTCCCCATAAGTCAGCGATGTGCTTTTCCATGTTATCAGATGCGACTAGAATGTCGTCAATATAGGCTTAGCAATTATCAGTTGTGGAAAACACCTCGTAAATGAACCTTTGGAAGGTTTGAGCTGCATTGCGCAATCCGAAGGGCATAAAAAGGACTCGTAATTTCCAAATGGAGTGCAGACTGCGATCTTCTTGATGTCGTCCGGGTGTACGGGTATTGGCTGATAAACTCTTGTAAGATCGAGTTTTGTGTATATCTTTTTTCCGTGTAAAAAACTTGTGATTTCTTGAATGTTCGGTATGCAATACCTATCAGGAACAGTGATCGCGTTTAGACGTCGATAATCACCACAAGGACGCCACTCGCCATTCGCTTTGCACACCAGGTGAATAGGACTCGACCACGGGCTGCTGGACAGTCTACATAACTAACTCCATTTCTTCCATCGAACGAAAAACCGCCTTTGCTGCTTGCAACTTCTCAGGTGCCAAACGCCGAGGTCTACCAAATACTGGTTGACCTTCTGTTGTGATGATATGACGAGTGGAATGCTTGACCATGGGATGACAAAGTTATTTATAATCATGTAAAAGTTTCCCAAGCGGTGTATTCGAGTCGACCATACTGACTGATAAATGGTCGAGTACTAACTTGTCAAGACTGGGCAGTCGAGGACTTGAGTGTTCCTCTGTCAAGAAGGCACTTTGATGAAATATCCAATAGTAAGCTGAAGTGGCTTAAGAAATCTGATCCGATGATTGGTGTTTGGACATCAGCTATAGTGAAAGTATATGTGAAGTTGCGGTTCAAGCCCAAATCTAATGTTAGGGTCCGGTCTCCATACGCTGATATTTTCGAGTTGTTCGCTGCGTACAAATAGCAAGAAAAGTTATTTCTATCAGAGAGTCTTTGGGGAATGAGGAAATATCGGATCTGGTATCTAATAAGAAAGTTAATTTATCAATCTTATCGGTTATCAGTTATAGGCGACTTGAGTAATTATGGCAAGAACAGGTTGCCACACCTGCTTGCCAATTCAAACGTTTTTTGAAGATATATAATTACTAGGAGAGCGACATTGCCTAGCTTTGAGGCCATAAGAACTATGATACCAGCAGAGATCAGGGTCTTCGCTGTCGTTGGTGGAAGATCGGTTACTAAAAGCCGGTCGCCTGGAAGTAGATTTGCTTCTGCTTTGTCCTCGGGTCTGAAGTTCGTCGTCGGGTCTGATCGAATTTTTTCGAGAGTGTACCTCACGTCTTAGCTCGTCAATGTGGGATGGATTAACCTTAGTATTCGGCGATGCATCGTTTACTTGGGAGCTACATGTAGGCTGGGTCAATAGTGCTATTTTATCAGCCATTTCTCCTAATTTTTCCATTTCATCTGAGCTAACTTGCAATATGGCCTGGAATACGAGAGGCAAACGCTGAATCCACAATTGTTTGATAATATTATTGGATAGAGAGGTTCCTGCTAATGACTTAATCTCTCGTAGAAATTCAGAAGGGCACCTATTACCTAATTCTTAACCTTCTAATCATTTGTTTATCTTTTGTTCCGAAGTCTCACCATACCGTTTAATTATTGCCTTTTTCATCTGATCATAAGTAGGGGGTTCAGTTGCATGCAAAATATCGCTGATCGTGGACAGCACGGAGGAGTCAATAGCTGATTTGAGGTATTTTGTACTTTCGCGGGTTATATTTGCCAACTCAAATTGTGCCTCGATTTGCTTAAATCATAAAACGGGGTCATTAGACCAAAAAGGTGGTAATTTGACACTTATGTGAGCCACTTGCGAGTCTGGTTGTGCAGGCAGTTGAGAACAAAGACGTTTGAGTTGATTTTCCAATTCAGAAATTCTCTCTTCCGAAGTGTTTTTTAATCGGGGTCACCACTATGAGGTTTTAAGTTTAGCGATTAAATACACTGTATATGTAAGGATTATTTATTTAACTTGACAAAATAATACTACAAACTAACATTCAAATTCAAATCTCAAATAACGACTTTGATAACAGTGTCTATATAACCTTCACACTATCTATTTACACAGTGTTGCCCTCCTTGTGATATATTGAGTATGTGGAGAGGGGGCCCCCCACATAGATATAAAGATATATTCATTCCGTAACAATATAAACTTTATTTTATATTATAACAATGACTCATAATTATTAATAATTATTTTATAAGACTAACTTATTTTATATTAAAACAATTAATTTATAAGTTTGCAATGTATGTCAACATAATATCATAAACATTTTGTTTTAAACTTTATTGTGAGGTATAGATAAACAATATTGTTTTCTTTTTGTGTTTTTAGAATTCTGGTAGTGCATGTCACGGTACCAGTTCTATTATACCCTTGCTTTCAGCTCTTGGTATAAAAGAAGAAAACATCAATGATGATACAGCAAAGCCTCTGGATTAAGGTCTCAAGATTTTATATTTTTGCCGTCATGGTAGCTGTGTTTGAATTTATGGAATTATTTTTGTATTTTCATAGTTTGTATTATTTCAGTTAAAAGAGGAAAAAAAAAAAAAAAAAAAAAAGGCTGTATATACAGTCGTGGTCATAGAAATTGCATCACCTATGATTGTTATCTTTTCAATCCTAAATGAGTATACAAGTAAGGGATTTCATTTGTTTACCTACTAACATTAGAAGTAGATGTAATCAGTGACTTATAGTTTAGGTGGTTCCAGAGTGGCTAATATTAAACACGTTATTTCCTTTGAATATGTCCGGTAGAAGGAGTTTCAAACAAATGTCCATGGAAGAAAAAGTTAAAATAGTGGCATTTTCTGAAGCTGGACTTTCTTCGCGGGAGATAACAAAGAGAGTGAGGTGCAAACGGTCCTCTGTGGTGAGAATAATACAAAAAAAAAAAAACCCTTCTCAGGGATCTACCGAGCGAAAGAAAGGGACTGGAAGGAAAAGGAACACAGGTGAGCGTTTAGATCACATGGTGATGAGATTATCATTAGAAAATCGCTTCAAAACTGCAAAGGAAATATCTCTATGAAAATTGAGATCTAGCAGATAGCAACTTAGCAGAAATAAGTCGAGAGAAACAGGCTATTGTCTGGCCATGGCAGCGTGGATATCCCGTTTTCTGTTAAAAACTGCTTTACCTATCTAAAAAAACAATGGTAAAGGTAATAAAAAATTATGCATCTTACAGCTAAGACATTTTTTTAAATAAATAAATAATTAGCCTATCCATTTGGCTCTATGGCGCGCGCGGAGCACAATCATCTTGAAAAATGAAGTCTCCACAGTGTGTAAGGTGGGAATTCATTGAGGGAAATAAACTCAATTCAAAATTTTTTAATATTTTTCTGCATTAACCGTCCCATCTATAAAGTTTATCTGGCCAATTCCAAAGTAAGAAAAACATCCCCAGACCATCACTCTTGCCGGATGTTTCACTGTTACTAACATATAAGATTCGTCAAATCCTTCATTTGACCGACATCTTACGCGTGGAGCACTGTCATAACTGAAGATGTTGAATTTACTTTCATCCAAACACATCACTTTCCCCCAATTATTAGTCGTCCAGTTTTCTAAATTTCGCACCCAATTTAGGCGAGATTCTTTCATTTTTTTGTTAAGAAATGGCTTATTGGCTGGTTTTCTTGCCCATAAACCTTTTTCTCTTAATCCTCTGCCTACTGTTTCTCGACTTACTTCTGCTAAATTGGTATCCGCTAGATATCTAGATATTTCCTTGCAGTTTTAAAGCGATTTTCTAATGATAAGCTCAACATCATGCGATCCAAACGCTCATCTGTCTTCCTTTTCCTTCCAGTCCCTTTCTTTCGCTCGGTAGATCCCTGAGAAGGATTTTTTAAATATTATTCTCGCCACAGTAGACCGGTTGCACCTCACTCTCTTTGTTATCTCCCGCGAAGAAAGTCCAGCTTCAGAAAATGCCACTGTTTTAACTTTTTCTTCCTTGGACATTTGTTTGAAACTCCTTCTATCGGACTATGTTTAATATTAGCCACTCTGGAACTAACTACTATAAGTCACTGATTACATCCATCTCTAATGCTAGTAGGTAAACAAATGAAATCCCTTACTTGTATACTCATTTAGGATTGAAAAGATAACAATCATAGGTGATGCAATTTCTATGACCACGACTGTAATAAAAAGTTCAATCTTATTGTAATTATTTTGTTATGATCACAAAACATCTGTGATAATCTATTATTTTTATGAATATAATTCTAATTATGTGATAGTTCATGCCATTAGGCATTCTTTGTAAATAAATAAATTATGATAAAAAAAAATTTACTCTCGTCAATCTACTTTTCATGTGCCCTTTACTTGCAAGATAAGTGTGAAACAGATGTCAAAACAGCGTATTACCACCCCAAACAGTGTATATTAGTGATAACTAAATCTTCGTTGAGATATAGAGAGCACCCTCTAGTCTTTTTACGGCTAATCTTGCTCTGTTTCATTTTGGTCTCCGCGGTGACAACAAGTAGTTCAATGCATTGCCCTTCCATTTTGTTAAAAACAAGTTGGTCTTCCTTTTTTCTTTTCATTTAAGTTTTTCCTGTTTCACCTCTATTGTTTTTCATGTCAATCTACTTTTCATGTACCCTTTACTTGCAAATAAGTGTAAATTGAGCCAGAAGATCTCTCAACCGATTGGTTTAGCATCTCAAAAGACGTCTCAAGCTTTTTCTGGTACAGACAAAAGCATTTGGTAGTCCAGGGCAAGTTTACCTACATAATTTATTATCTCCATGTATAATTATGAGCCTTTTTCAAGTTATTTTATATACAGTCCACAAACCAGAGTGTAATTATAATTTAGAAGAAGCCTCAATTAATTTTGAATTATTAAAGGTCATGCCGTGAACTTTAATTCAAACAGTGATCAAAATTTTTATTTTCCTGGCCTTTTTTGATCAGTCATGTTTTGTATTCATCCTTGTACAGTAAACCCTCATTATTACGAACTCGGATATAACGAACACCTCGATATAGCGAACCAAAATACTATCCCACCAAAATTACGATTATATTTCTGCTGAACCCCTCGTTATAGCGAAATCCCTCGGTTAGTCCGAACTACAAACTAAATTTGATGCCTGAGAATTAGTATATTCTGTTATAACGAACTGCTAGAATTTTTATTAATTTTTCTATTGAATATTCTAATAAATTGAAGACGAAGTAGCACCAGTTTCTAGAATTGAGGTGTTTTTTTACTCTTAACTACCTAATCCGATTTCCTTATGCTCTCTCTCTGAGTTCTGTATTATCCGAATCAGTGTTCTGTAGTAGTTTATACTGTTTTTTTTTAATACACAATGAGTTCTTTGGTAAACGTGTGTCACAAACGTAAATCCTTATCAATCAAGGAAATATTAAAAATTCTTCAGGATATTGAATTGGAAATTCTAAGTAAGAAAACCATCGCAGAAAAATATGGAATTCACAAATCAACATTGTCAACCATTATAAAAAGATAAAATGGATTCAACCGCAGCCCAAGGATTAACTTCAGCATCAAGTAAACGACTGCGCTCTGCGACTCATGAATATTTGGAAAAAAATTGATAAATTGCTTTAATCAAATGAGATTTCAAATACCACCAATCTCAGACCCTCTTATTAAAGCTAAGGCTAAAGAACTGTCAAGTGAACTTGGCAAGTAAATTAATGAATCTCATTGTTTAATTAATATTTAGTTTAACTAAAAATAAATTACATACATGCGTTTTAATTTAACTAGTTCTAATGAATGAATTTCCCTCTAAATATGATCAAATTAGTGCGGCCATTGGCTAAAAAAAAGAATCCTCGGTTATAACGAATCTCGTTATAGCGAACTATGAATATCAAACCCCCTCGCTATATCGAGGGTTTACTGTATCATCTTTCAAAATTAATGAGGTTCTGTTTTTGAAATAAAAAGAAAAATATTTGTATTTATAAATAATTTTTTACTATTTTCGTCCATTATATTTTTGGCTGGTTTTACTTACTATATGAAATATATAGAAAGAGGAAGTATTGGGATCATGAAAATTTTTTATTCCAAGTCCAAATAACCAGGTTTTGTAAAATGGTCTTTGCCTGTGTGTATGTATCTAAGTTGTACAAAATAGTGTTGCAACATCGACTGGAAAACATCGATGTTGTGAATATAAAACATTGACGTTTTTAGTATCCATTTTTTAAACATTAACCTGTAAGGGCCCTAACTTATTTAAACATAGATGTCGCTTCCCTAGTATGGATATAGAAACGTATTTCTGTTTTTAGTTCTTCAAAATCAAGATAATATGACAGTAGATAATGTACTATTGAGAAAATATTTTCTATTATGTAAATAAGTATTGAGTTTAGATGCACCTGTGGTCTGTAGCTGTGACCACCTGCACCATTTTTCAAGGAAATCATACTCAACAATTCCAAACAATATATACTTCTACCTTTTTCCTGACCAAACACACTCGGGTCAACTTGCCAATCAGTTCATGTCACATTAAACTAATTTTATTAATATTTTTCAAATTATAGTACGCAGTTACCATAATTGACGCCATATTAATTATCAAAGTGTGAGCTCTACTTTTTTCACGATTCAAGATTAGGACTTTTCTCAAGAAAATTCCTCACCTGTGAAACTCTGGAATCTGGCATACTTTTTTAAGATACCACTTTGCAGAACTTCAGGTCTTGAAGAGATCACCCCGATCTTCTTGTTATGTGATAAAAGGCCTTCAGCCTTGGCAGGAGTCACTGAGCTCAGGTTTCCAGTTCAAGGACATCTACGTAACATCGCTCGCTATAAATCGTAAGTAATAAATATTGTAATTTTATGTCTGATGACCAATTGATTAATATTTTAATTTCGCAAGTAACAAATTTAAATTTAACTGATGACAAGTTTTCAAATCAAATCTGTTGACTATGATCACATTCTAAATTTGAATAGTAATCCCCACAATCTATTAAAATTTGTAACTGTTTGTAGATAAGCCTATCCGATCGTTGGCACACCTGATAATTCATATAGATTCAAACGAGCAAAGGTTACTTAGCAAAATATTATCCAAACTGTTAGATGAAGGGAACTATATTAATATGACTTTCAAATTTAATAAAATTAAAGAACTATTATTATATCTTGAAAGGACGCTTAGGGATAGTCGATCAATAGAATAATTATTGTTTGAATTATTTAATAGTAAAATTTATTATAAAGAACATCCTCTAGATTTTCTCCGAAGGATTGACAAAATTTGCACTCTATTTCCAGAAAATGTATCAAATATACACCAAATAGGGAAACAATATTAACAGCTCTAGAAAAAAATATATTATACCATTTTTTCACAAATATGCCTCTACACATTAGAACATTCCTAATGACAAAAACTGATAAACTTGAAACAGTAGATGACCTAAGAAATTTAATACAAAATGAGAACCAACCACTCTTGATGATTTAATGAGTTGCAGGAACATGAGACCCCTTGGAGAGCATGATCAAAAGAGACACTTCGACCATAAGAAAAAAATTGAAAAAAATAAATCATAGAAGATTCGATAGCTGGCAAAATCCAAATAATCCCTATAACGCCCACAATCAATATAGATAACAAGAATTTCCTCCCCTCAAAAAATACTATAATGATAATCATAATAATAATCATTCCTATATTAGAGAATGGCACCTAAGAGAGCAACAAAGATATTTCAAAGATGGTTCGGGTCAACACAGGAACCAACATCAGAATAGAAACAATAATTATCAAATAATATTAGCAATAATTATTATGATCAAACGGTTTCCATGAAAACAGTTAGTGCATTTGGCAGTAAATCAAAACAACCCAATTTTAAGACGGAACAAGAAGACCTGAAAGATAAAGAAATCAGGGAATTAAGAGAACAATCCGAAAGACTTAGTACCAGAAATGAGTCTTTTTTGGACTACCCTCCACCAGACGATCAAAAGACAGAAAAGAATACTTTGAATCAATTGCCTTATGTTTTATACCACGCAAATCGAATTTGCTTGTTGACACCGGATCTTGGAAAAATTACATACAATCAGATATAGTACCTCTAGAACTTAAAAGAGAAAATGTCATTGTAAAGATGGCTGTAGGAGAAGAATCAGGGACTGAAACAATATCCGTGTATTGTAAAAATAACTTGCTCAAATTCCCGGAAAAAACAAAATTTTAAGTTTAGTGCCAACTATGAAGTACTATTTGCAAAAGAGAGTATGAAGAAAATTAAATTTAAAATAGACTTTGGTACCAACAAAATAACATCGATGCACAATGAATATCCATTTATCATGGAAGATGAAGTAGTAAAATTAGAATTAAAAGAGGGTAGAAACAAAATTTAAATTAACCAAATTGACTGTACTTCATTAATTATGGATAAAATTAAAATTAAGCCAGGTATCTATAATAAAAATGTGGTGATAGAAAGTAAAGTTAATGATACCATTTATTTGCCCTCTATTATCTACAAAAGGAAGAGGTTGAAGTAATCCATTAGGATCAAAAAGCAATGAACTTATTAAACAAATTCTCCACCTAATCAGAACCGACCGTATACCTCCTCAAGAATGAAAAAATCTAATATAATTATTACAAAAGTATCCTAAGGTATTTAAAACTGAAGGTGATCCCTTATCCCCCACGGATCTATTGGAACACAAAATCAGAAGTAAGGCAGACGATCCTATCTATTCAAAAAATTTCAGGTACCCACACAAATTCAAGGATGACATCAACAAAGGAAATCGAGAAAATACTAGAATCAAAATAAATAGACCTAGTAATTCACCATACAACTCCCCTGTCTGGATTGTCCTGAAGAAAACGACGCCTCCAGAAAAAAAAAAAAAATGCGGATGGTTATCAATTACAGAAAATTAAATTGTGAGATTACACTTGATAAATATACACTACCAAACATTGAGGATCTGTTAAGAAAATTAGGCAAAGCCACAATATTCACTGTGATGGACCTGTGGGTTTAATCAGATATAGGTAGAGGAAAACTTAATTCCAAAAACTGCTATCTTCAAAGAACAGGGACATTATAAATTCCTTTGCATGCCCTTTGGTTTATGTAAAGCTCTAGCGACATTTCAAAAGCGATGAATATAATTTTATCAGATGCAGTGAATGTGCTGGTCTGTATGGATGATATCATTGTCCATTATGAATATTATAATGGTCATTTAAAGACAACCTCAAGAAAAATTCAGATAGACAAAACTGAGTTATGCTAGAGAAAATTGCTTTTCTTAGTGCATATCATCAATAAGCACAGAATAGAACCTACCCCTAGAAAAATTAAAAGCTGTGAGAGATTTTAAAAACCAAAAAAGATATCAAGAGCTTTTTAGGATTGTTTAGTGACCCACGGTTTGGGAGGCAAAGAACGTGGGTCATAGTGGATGTTTTAATTTAGTGCTGGTGAATAATATATATGATGTATGGTAATGTGGATTGTATTTAAATTGGTTGTACAAAAACACTTTTGGTTTGGCCAAAAAGGGTACAATAATGTTAGTGGATTAATTATGAATTTGGCCGGTTATAGTTCTACATTGGGGCCGGGATGGCCGAGTGGACAAGGGCGCTTGCAATAGATAATCAAAGTTAAGCAACGTCCATTGTGGTCAGTACTTGGATGGGTGACCGCTCCATTCGGGTGACCGCCCACCAATAAAAGTCACGCAGTCCAAGTCTACCCCCACCCCTACGCCCCACGCCTACTGGAGGCGACTCACGCCGACCGGGCGTAGGAGTGATGAACCTTCCCCGTGTATCTCATCGAGAATCGTGGTGTGGTTTTCCAGGATGTCAGTAACCCCCCGGAGGTTTGGTTCAGGGACGGTATGCTTCAGGGAAAGAAATATAGGTCCTCGGGGCCTGCTGACTCTGAGCTACCATAATCCTTGGACCTAGACCAGTTTGTCACTGTCCTTGAACCCGAGAGAGCTGACGCCATCGGTGGGAAGGATACTGCCAAATTGGCCCCAATGGGATTGGTTATGGAGTCATGGGTAGTCTGCCACTGTACCATGGTGACCATGGCTTGCAGCAACGTGAGGTTTGGGCTACCCCCTCCAGGCTGTCTGTACTCCCGCAAGCAAAAAAAAAATGTCTGTAAGAAGGCCAGACTGCGCGGCCAAAGGTCTCATTAGGCCTAATGCGCCAACCGAAAAAAAAAAAAAAAAAAAGTGCTGACTGGTGCTCCTCATGTACTGTTCACCAAAATCAGATTCCTTTGAAAGTAAAAATAACTGGTATGACGCAATCTTTAATAAAGTGTCTCATCAAAGAAAATTTTCCCGATAACAGGATCAAACACTACTACAAATTAGTTCCTAGACAAATGACCAAAAATCTATTACATTGGATTATCATGCCATAGAGGGATTAATCCTAATAAGATTTTCAAGGAATCACCCAGAAATAAAGAATATCCTAAATAAATAAAGAATATCCTATCCACGAATATCACAAAAAAACTGTGAAAACTCCACGAAATCACAAAAACAAATATTGAGCAAAAAAAAGAAGAAAGAAACCAATAAGTGTAAATAGATCTAGTACTAATAGCAATATTGATGATATAGTTCAGGAAGATATAGATAGAGCAATTCAAGAAATAGAAAATTCTGATGTTGCAGGAGTCAGTCAGGATGATTTTGAGTTTGACGATGAACTTTTTCCAGTTTCATTTGACCATCCTATTGGTAGTCAAGACGCAGACCCTCCTGATACAGGATTTGTCTTATGAGTGAGGAGCATCCATAGTTCAAATCTTAGAAGAATGGTATACATTTTTACATCATAAAAACTTAACTAACCTTCCAAAGAAATAAAAACTTTAAGATCAAATATAAACTTATTAACAATCAATCAAGACTGCAAAACCTTTCATAATATACTTGAACAGAAATATAAAATTCTGGAACAAATTAACTATACTACAAACATACTTAAAATAAATAGAGCTAAACGAGGACTGATAAATGAACTCAGCAATCAGTTGGCTTACAGTAACATGGACGCCAACAATAAAGCAAAATTTGATGAAAATTTAAATAAAATAGAACTAAACATGTATAATATACAGCATAATAAGCACGCCAGACTTGGTCTGAACAAACAATTCACTTCCAAATTAAATAAGAAGAAGGGCTGCGGCCTGGCCAAGGGGATAGCGTCTCCGACTCCCACGCTGGCGGTGCGGGTTTGAATCCCGCCCAAGCCCGCTCGATTCTGTTCGGTGACAGCCTCACTGAACAGTCTCAGCGGCTTGCCATGGATTAGAAGAGTTTGCTTACCTGTAGATAACCCGTCCTGATTAGCCCTCGTAGCATAAAGCGGACGTTAAAAAAAATAAAAATTAGAAAATAACAATCCTAAATTGTTATATAGTCGATATAGATAAAATAAACAATGCCGTGGACATAGCCCATAATAAAATTAATGTATCAACTTATTGGTAATCTGATTTAACTGGATCTGAGATAGCAGATATTGAACTCGTTAGAACAGTTTAAATTAGGAATCACTCATCCTAGCATATTAACAATCAAAAAATTAGAACAACTCTTAAATCCTTCAATGAACCTGTAACACCAAACATAGAACTAAATTGGTTACTTAGCTCTATATTCTGTTCATAGTCATACTCAGGCAGTAGCGGATCCAGAAATTTACCCGCTACTACGCACTAATTCTAGGGGCGCACATTTTATTTCTAAAATTTGTAGGTGTCATGAAGGACCTAATTTAATATATTAGTGTATATTTATTTGATTCCCAGGATATCAGTCTTGTATCTAATCATTTTCTCAACAAGCTCTACTTCTTTTCCATTTAGCGTCTTTATATTCCAAGTTGCCATACGCAAGTCCTTGATCGCGCCATGTCGTTTCCGTTGAGACAATCCATTCTTTCCGAGGCTCTCATTTCTTCTCTGAATCGTCTTACTCATTTGTGGGTGATTAGCCCAGCAAAAGAGATCCCGTTACCTCGGGATAACTGGCCATCTGTACCCCAGAAGAAAGGGTTGGAGTAGGAATAGGGAGGGGAGGGAATAAAGTTTGGAAGAAGGGATTTAAGAACTGGTCATGTTTCCCCTGGGATATGGTGATGGGGATAACAAGAGCTCGCGTGGGCAGGGTCACTAAGTCCCTGAAGTAGATCTGTAGAAGTAGAGGTTAAGAAGAAAGGAAGTGGGGAGATTAAATTAGATCATGACCATGTTCTAATTTACTCGGGGGTTCCGAAAGGTAGTTTTGCAAAAGAAGGAGTTGGTTTTGTGATAAAGAGCGAAATGCATAGTAAACTAGAAGACTGGAAACCTATCTCTTCCAGAATAATTGTGGCGGAAATGCAACTATCAATTGGGAAATCAGCACTAATACAAGCGTATGCACCAACAGAGGATGCATCTGTGCTAGACAAAGAAATGTTCAATACTGATTTGGAGAGAACGCTAAAGCAGTGCCGTGATAGAAGGAAAAACATTATACTTGTAGGGGACTTCAATGCCAGGACTGGATGCGATCACAGGAGTGCGCATGGAGTTATGGGCCTGCATGGAGGAGAAAGAACGCTAAATAATAATGTCCAGCGATTAATCGACTTCTGTATAGATAACGATCTATTGATTGGCAATTCCTTTTATCCACATAAAAAAGTACATAAAGTTACCTTTTCGTCTGGTGAAAGAAACAGTGTCATTGATTATATCTTGTAAGACAGGAACCTCCAGCGATATTTTACAGATATAAAAGTAATCAGAGGCGCCGAAATCAGCACGGATCATCTGTTGTTAGTAGCTGATACATGTATACTGAGAGAGCGCAAACAACATACCAAGACTTATGATAGAGTTGATATAAAAGCATTAGAAAATGGCGTGAAGCGCGAAGAATACACTCAACTCCTTGAAGAAGGTCTAAGAAGCATTGATCTGGAAATGGGACTTGATGAAATATGGGACAAGCTGAAAGAAATAGTCCTAACAACTGCCTGTAGAGTGTATGGAATGAAGAAAATAAATAATAAAGGAAAACGCTCTAAATGGTGGAACCCTGAAGTTAAGGCAGCAGTGTAAAGAAAGAGGCCTGGAAAACATATCAAGCGGCTCGCACACCTCAAAACTTAGAACAATATAGACTCAGAAGAAACGAGGCTAAGGTAACTGTTCGTGAAGCTAAGAAAAAATCTTGGGAGGAATTTGGGAAATCTCTAAACAAAGATTACTATGATAATATAATAATATTTTGGAGGACAACCAAAGCCCTGAGAAACAAAAAAACTAAGGAAATAAGAAATATTATGAATGAGAACGATGAAATACTTACCAAGCCAGAAGAAATCCTTGATAGATGGAAAAGACATTTTGAAAGGGTTTTCTCTGAAAACCTACCAGAGACCAATGAGGTAGTGGCAGAGGAAAGACAAGAAAATGAAAATACCATTTGGGAAGAGGAAGTGGAAAGAGCCATAGAAAAGATTAAAACTGGCAAAGCTGCAGGATATGATCAAATCTCACCAGAAATGATTAAATATGGCGGAAAAGAGATGGTGAAAGTTCTTCAGATCCTATTTCAGAAAGAGTGGGACCACAAGAGGATACCGAAGGAATGGGAAATAAATGTTATTATTCCTATCTATAAGAAGGGGAAACAAAGCGAATGCAGCAACTATAGGCCGATATGTCTCTCTTCAGTAGTATACAAAATGTATACGTCAATCCTCCAATACTGGCTCAGAGAAATAGTAGTAGAGGGTGACTTGGAGGAGAAACAGTCTGGTTTCCGCCCAGGAAGACAAACGCAAGATAATATTTTCATCTTAAGAAATATTCTTGAAAAGGCATGGGAGAGAGACTGAAATTTGTATCTTGCATTCTTGGATCTACAAGCAGTGTTCGATTCCGTTCCTAGAAAATATTTATGGGAATCGCTTAAGCTGAAAAAAGTCTAGGGAAGTCTAATAGATGCTATAAAGGCAGCATATCAAGAACCAAAAGGTATAATACGTATAAATGGTCAAGCATCTAAAACATTCCGAATGGAGCGAGGAGTAAAACAGGGGGATAGCTTGAGCCCCCTTCTCTTCATAATTCTGATGGACGAGATCCATAAAATTTGTAAAAGAAGGACACCCTGGACAACGATAGGAAAATGGAATCTCAGGACGATTCTCGCTAAATGCTATTTATTCGCTGATGACATCGTACTACTTGCTGATACAAAAGAGAAACTGCAACAAGCGATAACGGAATGGCAGGAGGAGCTTTTACAGAAAGGCATGAAGATAAATACTTCCAAGAGTAAAGTACTCATTGTTTCCAGGGAAGAGACAAGAAACGAGCGATTTTTTGTGGAGGAGAAATATTAGAAAATGTTAGCGATTATAATTACCTAGGAACAGTTATCAGCAAGACAGGGAAGATAGACCAGGAAATCTCAAGCAGAATAAGGAAAGCAAATGAGGTCTATTACCAGATTTGCAACACCATAGTAGGTAAACGCGAAGTAAGCAAACAATTCAAACTCCATATTTTTAAATCCATATTTCTCCCTACCCTGATGTATGGAAGTGAAAGCTGGGTTGCAAGCGAAAAGAATATCAGCCGAATCACAGCGGTAGAAATGAAATAGCTACGCAGAGTAGCTAGTAAAACTAGAAGAGACTATATAAGGAACAAAGCAATTAGAGAAGAACTGGAGATTCCTGCACTAATAGATACCTTGCACAGGCGACAACTGAGATGGTATGGTCACGTATGTAGGATGAGCCAGGACCGAGATCCACGGAAGATTATGGAGGCCAGACCTGCTGGCATAAGACCACGAGGAAGACCCAGGATTGCCTACAATGAATATATCCACAAGTTGGGAGAAAAAAAGGGGAAGACTCTGGCTCAAATGAGGTGACTTGTGCAGGATAGAGAGGGATGGATGAGATGGATCAAGGCTTCTCCACACTGAGAGGTATATGGAGGAAGGAAAAGAAAAAGAAGTGTATATTTACATTGTGAATTTCTACACAATCTATTTTTCATTTAATGAGTTTAAAAAATCACTAAGGATATCCCTTTTTATACAGAAATAGTAATAGTAGATTGGTGTCCTCACCTCTCAGGGGGCGGGGGGCACACGCCCCTCCCCTGGATCCGCAACTGTACTCAGGACTAAGTTATTGTTTTATTAGAATTCCTTTAAAAACATTACCTAAACCATCCTACTGTGCTTTGTCATATCCAGTAAAACAAAACAACAAAATCATTACTCTGAAAATGAAAGAACAACTCATTATTAGACAAAATTCGTTTATAATAGTGATTATATAAAATTCAATTGTCACCACTCTTGTAAAAATGTAGAAAGTAAGGACAAATGTATGTTAGAATTATGTACATATGTAGAACTAAGTAATTTTTAACTTCTAGAGATAAAAACTCTTGTAAAAATGTAGAAAGTAAGGACAAATGTATGTTAGAATTATGTACATATGTAGAACTAAGTAATTTTAAAACTTCTAGAGATAAAAACAAATCCCATTATTAAGCTCATGCCAATGTTGCATCAATACTTAGCTTTTGATCTTATTATTATAGAAACAAAGAAGTTCAATAATGTCCATTTACCATCCAAAAAACTCCCAATAATAACTAACTCTAATCCGCATTTATAATATTTACTACCAAATATAATCCAGGATTCGTAAATATAAGCATGCCCTTAAAATACAATGTAAATATTCCTATCATCCTATACTATTAATGTTCGCTCTACCTCTGGTTAATTAGAACGAATAAGAAAAAAATAAACCTTTGTGACCGTCTTCAACAAGCCTTTATTTTAAACTGAATTATTAACAATTTTAACATATGTTTTTCTTTATTGTTTTGTTTTCTATTCTAATACAATTTTCTTAACTTTAAAAATTAAGCAAACATTCTCCCTCCCCAGTAGCGTCTCGTACGAGTCGCTACTCACTTACTGGTGACAGAAGCGGGGGGAGGGCCGTAATAGGTCTTCTCAAGATTCCTCCCTTCGTCTTCATATCTATTACTCTTGTGAAGCCGTCGTTTCTGGTCCTGACGCCACCACATTTCTTCGGCTTCATGCAATTCCTCCACAGATAGGGCTGCTTCTCTTCTGTGTTCCCTAACGCTTTTACAATTACTTATGAAGCGAATTAGCCATTCCGTGATACGCACGAGCCTCAAGAATTTCGAAAATCTCTGAATATTTGGTAGGCCAGCACTGGAATCATTTTGACATATAGTAACTAAATTAATCTGCTCCAATATCTCTATTTCTATATTATCAGAGCTATCATCCCTACTCTTAGGCCATTTTTCCTCACCAAACCATAGGAATTTAGGCCCCTCAAGCCAACGGGATGACATTTTAAATTGTCCCTTAGTACCTTCATCTGCAGGATTTTCCTGACTGGGAACCCACCTCCACTGACTGACCTCCGAGTATTCACTTAATCTGTGGGCTACATACATACGATATCTAGCCTCACTGTGTCTAATCCAGTGTAGAACTGGTTTCGAATTGCTCCAAAAATAAATCTTATGAAATAAAAGAGAACTTTTACGAATAAATTTTAGTAAGCGGCAGCCCAAGACCGCTGCCTGAAGTTCCAATCGTGGGACTGATATTTGTTTTAGTGGGGCTACACGAGCTTTTGCAGTTACAAATGAAACTACTACTTGGTTATCCGCTACTACCCTAAAATAAGCAATCGCCGCGTAAGCCCTGTCACTAGCATCACAAAAAATGTGCAATTCTAAGGTGGATGCCTGAGGAATCAGTGGTGTGTAGCACCTTGGGATCTCTATATTATGAATTTGTAAAAGACTTTTTAGCCAATTATCCCACCTGGCGCTAAGAGTCCCATCAAGCGTCTCATCCCACCCTGTCTTTGCTCGCCAAATATCTTGCAAGATAATTTTCGCGGTGATAACTAACCAACCGAGAAATCCTAAGGGGTCAAAGATTGTCATGACAATTTTTAAAAATTCCCGCTTTGTAGGCGCTCTACGACAGGTTAAAATTTCTTCTGTGACTGTATGACTATTAAATTTGAATACAAAAACATCTTTGGAAGGGTTCCAAGGAAGTCCTAATACTTTTTCGGTATGATTAGAATCAAAAAGGTTATCTATGGCATTCACAAAATTTGAATGAATTTTCTGTAAGACCCTAGGAGCATTGGAAACCCAGTTGACCATTTCAAAACCACCGCTACGATGAATCATTATAATATCTTTAATTATATCGATTGCCTCAGCTTCTGAATCCGCTGACCCTAAGTAATCGTCCATATAGTGATCATTATGAATGGCATGTACGGCTTTCGGATGGGAATCAATAAATCGAGAGGCGTTCCTATTTTTAATTTCTTGCGCTTGAAAAGGTGAGCAAATGGCGCCAAATAGCATGACCCGCATTACGAATTCGTCGGGAGGTTTATTTCTATCTCCTCCTCTCCAGAGAAATCGTTGAGCCGGCTGGTCTTCCTCTCGAATTTTTATTTGGAGAAACATTTCTCTGATATCCCCCCCAAACCCAATTTTCTAAATCGCAGTAGGATTTCCGGGATCGAATTATAGAGATCAGGACCCTTGAGCAATTGGCTATTTAAACTAATCCCATGAGTTTTAGCCGACGCATCAAAAACTACTCTGATTTTCCCGGGTTTGTTAGGGTTGAAAACAGCTAAATGTGGCAAGTACCAAATTTTATCCGACCGTATTTCCAATTCACAACTTGATAATTTGCGGGCGTAACCTTTATTAATATATTGCGTTATTTTTTCATTATATTGCTCAGTGAAATCAGCATCTCTATCCATTTTCTTTTCTAGACAATAAAGTCTACTAAGGGCAGTTTGTCGACTATCCACTAATTTTGTATTGTCAGTTTTCCACAATAACCCTACTTCCCAACGGCCGTCATTGAAGTTCACGGTTTTGTCTAAAATATTTATGGCTCGCTTTTCAGCGGCTGATAAAGAATTTTCCCGATTAGAATTTTCCAAAAAATTTAATGAAAAATGTTCTTTAACTATACGATGTAAAGATTCGTCCGAAATCTCTACTTGGCACATGTGTAATGGACGTACTATTTCGGATAATTCAGATATTTCTTTTCGGCCATGTAACACCCAACCTAGCCTGGTTTTACTTAGCGCTAATCCGTTCCACGACCCGCAAAGGTTCTAAGACCGACCAATTATCCTGCCCGATCAATAACTTGGGAGCATCATCGTTATCCTGTAGTGGAATATTTTTTATATTCGGCCATATGATTGATAGCTCCTCCCTACTAACCGATTGCCTTGGTAAGGAAAGCCTGCCAACCGTACGTACCCCATTCAATTCATACTTTCTACTCTTTAAGCATACACCACGCACCGAAAGAGTAACTATTTCCGAGTTTTCGTCCCTACGAACATCATCTCGAATCCATTGGATGCACAGTGGTGCCCTTACACCTTTTAGACCCAAACCTAAAGCCAAATCCCTATCAATCAAACTGCAGTCAGCCCCTTCATCTAAGAGGGCTGAAACCTTAACCTCACCATTAGGTCCTCTTACGTAAACCGGAAGAATTTTCAGCAGAACTTTAGATATTTTATTCGAGCTATGTGCCACAATATTTGCCCCATTTTCTAATATTGTATTAATTCTCGCGGTTTTACCTAAGTGTAATAACTTGTGATGATATTCTACACACCCATCTACATCACACTTTCTACGTAATTTGCATTTGGAGACCCTATGCTTTTTAAAGCAACAAAAACAAAAATTATTTTCCTTAACCCAAGCCAAACGATCGCTAACGGACATAGATTTAATTTTTGGACAGGTTTTGATAAGATGGTTACCTTTACAGAAGTAACACTCCGTTGCTAAGTTACCTTTAACCTCGTTCACAACATGAACCTGGCGCTTATCACTAACCTTATTATTTCTAAAATTATTTACACTAACAGATGTTGTAACGTGGGCCGCACCTAAAGCTTTGCTGTATAGCCATTTATTAATATCACGTAAATCTGCGACACCCCCGAGACCTATAGCCGCGTATTCTCCCCATTGTAGTTTGAGTCCCGGACTCAATTTGTCTACTATTTCCTGAACTAACTGAGGATTTGAAAGATACATATCATATTCAAGACATTCGATAGCAACAACCAGGTTATTTACTTTAACACAAAAATCGATAATGCCTTGTGTATTTTCATCCGTTAATTTAGGAAATTTGTGAACCTTTTCAATGAGGCTGTTAACTATTACTACAGGCCTGCCGAATTGTAACTCAAGCATTCTAATAATTTCGCTTAATGCATTAGGCACTGCAAGCAATGATTTAACCGACTCTCTAGCCTTACCCGTCAAAGCTTTTCCTAATCTCGTTACATTTTCCTCGTCAGTATAATTACAACTTGCTAAAGTTCTCGTGTACGCTGAAATAAAATTTAACCATTCGGCGGGGTCACCATTAAAATAAGGAAGCGATTTACTCGCTGCTTTTCGAGCAAAATAGGCATCCCAACCAGCTGGTGTAATATTACTTACTCTTTTCTACATTGACTTACCACGCTAGGCGGTCGATGGCTGGCATCCTCTTCCCTCGCCCTGGGATCTGAAAGCGGGATTTTCCTGCTCCTCAACTGACGCACGTTTTCGTTTTCTTTCTCGCTCATCATCCGGCCCGGTTTGACCAATGTTCGCTCTACCTCTGGTTAATTAGAACGAATAAGAAAAAAATAAACTTTTGTGACCGTCTTCAACAAGCCTTTATTTTAAACTGAATTATTAACAATTTTAACATATGTTTTTCTTTATTGTTTTGTTTTCTATTCTAATACAATTTTCTTAACTTTAAAAATTAAACAAACAATTAACAATAAGTCTATTGTATAAAATAACCTCACATTTGATGAACTTCAACAATAGATTCAGGTAATATAGAAATAAAGACATTAGAGCCCTGTGATATTAGTGAAACTCCATTAATTTCCTATGTGCTTTATAAAAAATGTATAAATTCCAAGCGATATATAGCATTTCCAAGTCAAATTCAACCTTTACCAAGTCCAATTCAGCCATTTCTTCATGTTGGCCCGGTCCAACTCCTTACCTAAACATATTATATCATGACCAGGTAGATAGATATTAATAGATATTTATTTATAAGATTAATATTTATTTATTTATATTTATTTCTCTGAAGAGCGAGCGGGAGTCGAAAGCTGGAATATTTTATAGCCAATCAAGGCACTTTTTAAATGAAAAAAAAAGGTGATGGGAGTTCGATAACATGACGGTCACATAACCTCTCAAAACAGGCCACGGCCATCAGCCACTCTTCAGTACCTTAACCATAGGTTCGTTCCAAGCTCATTTTTCTAGCTGTTTTCTGGTAATTCGCTGATAGGTTAGTGCGCATGTCTGGTAAGATAACCATCAGAAATTTTAAGCTCACTTGGAACTAGACATGCGCGCCATAGAAAAATCTTCGGCGGCGGGCCGCCGATGATTTTTAACCGGCGGCGGTGGCGCATACCGGCGTGCCGATGCTCGCGAGATTTTTGTATCATGGGCGTACGCAGGCGAAGGCAGCTGCCCCCTCTACAAAGTTTGAGAAACAAAAACAACCAATAAATAAATTCTTATTCATTTAATATATTTATAAAGCATTACATAAACACTTATTATTACATTTAAATATCAGTAAGTTTTATTTTGACAATTAATTGAGCCTTACAAGATCAGAATACCTCGACCCTTTCGAAAATTTTATCAGCCTGCCCCCCCCCAGAGGAAATCCTGCGGACGCACCTGGAAGTACTCGTTTATTATTTTATTTGTTGAATTGGATTGTTAATGTTAAGGCCGTACATTAAAGGAGTTTCACTTGTAAAAAACATACTTTACAGTCTTGTGACATAGATAACTAGTTTTTGAAATGAGAACAGATAAACTGAATGGGGTTAAAGGTCATTGTTTACTTATAACAAGTTCTTATCTCTCTAATTCCACCTTTCAATTCAGGTCAGTTTCTTTCCGACTGTAGTGAGTTATTGGTCGATTTAAAAATGTCTAATTTTGAGCACCGTGCAGTGATAAAATATTTTGTAAAAAATGGGATGGGGCCGAAGGAAATATTTGAAGACATATTTGCAACTTTGTGGGACTCTGCCCCATCATATGCCACTATCAAAAGGTGGACCGCACTCTTCAAAGCTGGCCGAGGAAACCTCGAGGATGATGACCAATTTGGGTGACGTTAGTCTCGGAAGGAGTTTTGCTGGTCGATTTTTTGCAGCATGGCATGACAATAACAGGGCAATACTATGCAGACCTTCTCGTGAAACTGCGAGAGGCCATCAAAGAGAAACGCCGAGAAAAGATCGCCAAAGGTGTGCTGCTACTGCAGGACAACACTCCCCACCACAAATCGAGAGTTACCATGGAGACGGCCAAGCTGCTCCCGCACCCACCCTACTCGCCAGACCTGGCCCCCTCAGACTTCTACCTCTTCCCTAATATGAACAAACATTTGTATGGGGAGTGTTTTCGTCAGACGATGAGGTGATCTCAGCTCTCAAAGTCGTTTTGGAAGGTTTCGAAAAAAAAAATTTTGGCTGGGTTACAGATGTTAGGGAAGCGGTGGAATAAGTGCGTTGCTGTTGTGGGGGACTATATTGAAAAATAAAAATATGTAAGTTGAAAATATATTTTTATATATATGTATATCAGGCTTAGAACTTTCTTATTCCCCTCGTACTTCTAAGATCCATCATGTTCCTTCAGTGATCAGTTGAATTGAAAGTTGAATAGGATCTCGAAGAGGAGTGATTTGAAAGTGGAAGTTAATGGAGCGTGTCGGATAACGGAGAGAATAGAGTTCCAGAGGGATGTTGCTTGCATTATGAAGGATTTGTTTGTGTATAAGTTCGATGGGGTGGAGGTAATATATCGGACGTACGGGATCTGGTTTGGCGGGATTGGATGGAGGATTTAAATTGTAGGCTCTGTAAGATATAGGAGGGTCGTTGAGTTCTGATGGTCTAGTATAAGAAGAAAGCCAGTAGATACCGAAAGCGGTAGGACTGGCAGAGCCACTTCATCTCGGCATAGTAATGGGTTATATGCGTATCTCTTGGGATCCTAAAAACAAAACGTATTGAATATATCATTAGGCGTTTAAGTTTGGCTTCGAGTGCCTCAGACAGTCCGCTGTACACCATACAGCCGTAGTCAAAGTGGGGAGAGATGAGAGAGGACGGTTGAACTGTTTCCGGGTAGTGCGACGGGAAATTTGTGGTTTCCAAGAGGGGGATTGATCGAAGGTAGCGCCAAGGTTTTTGACAGAATTGTGGAATGAGATAGATGAGTTGTTTAGGACTAGATTTGGAGCGACAGGAGTTGATTTGAGGAGAAAGGGAGATCCAATCAAGGTGGCTTTCGTCTGCTTCGCGTTCAGAGTAAATTCGTTGAGGTTTGCCCAAGCACATATTCTGTCGATATCTTCCTATAATTTTAGGATATCGTCGGAGGAATCAGCGGGGCAAAGGAGAGATAAAGCTGGGCGTCATCGGCATACAGATGGTATTGACAGCGATGGGTGGAGGATGGAAGTTCATTGATACAGATAGAAAAAAGCGTGGGGGACATAGAGGAACACTTTTAGATTGGAGATATTTGAGACAAATTGAGTGAATCGGCTGAAAATGGAATTGATTGGTTTTGAGTGGGATTACCTATGGACAGTTTGCTGAGAATTACCTATTTTGCTTTGGAGTCGGGGGTACTGGATAAGGATTGCTGGAAGTAGTTGGATTTGGAGCGGTATATTCAGGATTGAGTGCTATTTCGGAGGAGCTTGATGGTAATCTTCAGTAAGTCAGGTGCCCTAAAATCTTCTTCTACCTGCGTCTCTTAGTTTCATAAAATTCCTTAGCGTAGGTGTTAGCCAGGGTGCTCGAGGATGCTTAACTGTCTTGAACTTGAGAAGAGCGTGACGGTCTAGGATGGTATAAAGTTAAGTGGTAAGGGTTTCCACCATGGAGCCAATGGCGTTTGAGGTGTGTATGGGGTCCCATTGGATCATCTCAAACTCAGGCGCTAGGATTGCAGGTGAACGGAATCAAGGTTTCGAAAGGATTTAGTTGTGGGGGAATACAGCAGGATGGGAAGGTTATATAATTGTATGAGGTCGTGGGAAGACTGTAAAGGAACCGGATGCTGTAATAAGGCGAGAAGTTTTTTAGAGAATCGAGATCATAAAAGACAAGCCAAGTGATGGAATGCTCGGTGTTAAGAGTCGGGACGTAAGGGACTATAAATAAATTAAGGGAATAGAGGATATTTGAAAGATAGGCTTGGTTAGGAGAAGGTATCTGGAGATTGTTGTTGAGGTCTCCGGAGAGAACAATGTTGGAATATGAAGGGATCGTGTTGTAATGGATGGCTTCTAATGTTTCATCAAAGGTAACTTTCGGAGGCAGGTAGATGAAACCAAAGAGTACGGATATGGGGAGGTGGATATTTAAGCAAACAGGTATTCAATGTGCGGGGAAAGGGAAGTGGGGGAAAGAAGGGAAGTGGTTAAATGGTGGAGTATTATAGGATTCATCTGAAACATACTGGATCACTGAGATGGAATACAACAGCACTGATGAAATAGAAAGATTGTTTAAGTAGAAAGCATAATAAGTGTTAACAGTCGTTAAAAAATTAATAATAAATAAAATCAAAGTTTTACTATATCTTGAGGGGGAAAATGAATGAAGATAAAAGAAATAATGGAATTCTTTATAACAATAACAACAATAACAAAGACTGGTAATAATTCGATTAGGGTAATTATACCGCAGAAAAATAGAAACAACTTGTTGTAACCAATTCTTGCTGGTACGATGCGGCGGTTGAGGAATGACTTGATATGTCCTAACAACGTTTCATATCCGCTGATCAATTTTTCTCGTAGCTTTATGAAGGTCTGCAAATAGGCCTTATTAGGCATTATACATGAGGAGTTTAACCATAATGGCTAGTACCGTTTTTGAGAAAATCGAAAAAAACGTAAAATTGGGACAACATTTATGAAATAAAGTGCCCCTCCGTTTGATCCATATACATACACTAAATACCCAATTGAAGGGTATATATTTCGTACGGTTTATAGTTTTAGAGCTAGTCTGTTCAGACAAACAGACCATTTCGCGAGACTTGGTTATCTATCATATATACTTAGGTAAGTGAAAGTAAAAATTCAAATGATTTCCTAGGAACTTTCATACTCAATACACTTAAATTATTCATAGTCAATACACTTTAGTATTGATTCATTATTATTATTTTTAACACCAATATCATTATTGTTATACTCGGTATTACTACCACCCATTTATTATCAATAACATAATTTTTATTTCCAATTGAAGTATTTTTATTAATATACCCATTAACACAGTAGCGGATCCATGGGAGAGGCGCGGGGAACGCGCCCCCCCCCCCAGAACATTAATAAATTATTGCTATTTATATATAAAATACGCTATATTTAGTCATTAAGTTCTCAAATTGAAAATGGATTGTATTGAAACATTTTATAGTAATCTACAATGTTACTATATACTAATACAAATTTTAAATTAGATCCTTCATTACTCAGGAAATGTCAAAAAAGTATTGCGCCTCCCTCAGAAAATTTCTGAATCCTCTACTGCTTTAACATCATTATTACGATCATCATATTTCATAAACATTTCCATTAATTCAACCTTAATAACTAGAGAATAATAAGACAACTCCGTCTGACCGGCATCCACAATAGTAGAATTTGCAACCACACATACATATGTAACAATGTCTAAAGGTAAGTAATTTCGACTTTGCAAAATATGTGAGGACACAATCGCAAGCATGCTACTTCAATGCCCAATTCTACAAGACTTCAGGAAAAAATATCTTAACCAAATCATCACAGAAAATCTCCCCATCTCTATAAACCTAGCAAACTCCTAAGGATGAGGGAAATTTTCTTAGACTAGCTAATCTTGACACATATTAAAAAAAAAATCATGATGGTTAAAATTTATAAAATGAAAAAAAATATTTGTATTTCATATCATCAGTATTTACGATTATGATTTTTGATGTTCCAAACCCGGCTATACCACTAAACCGATTTAAACTTCAAATATATCATTCTATTTGCAATAGTTTAGCCTCTTATAGTAAGAAGAAATCAATACTTTGTGATATGCATTTGCCGAATTATATGCGAGAAACTAAAAAAAAAAAATCCCAAAAATTTCACGGATTTTAGACCACAAGGCTCTAAATACGTTTCTTTGCCTCCAATGGAGTGGGCTAATTTTAAAATTAATGAGCTCGTTTTACTCAGAATCTGATATTCTACAACTATTATAGGTAATATTTTTTATTTGGAGTAGCCCTTTTCAAATTGCAGGCTTTGGAATATGAGCGTAATTAATTTTTTCGCTAAAGCGGCTAAATTGACAATCGGTTTTGGCGAATAGACTTAACCGATTTTAACTGTGAACACCTCAGTCGACGCGAAATTTAATGCCCTTTTATTTTAGAAAGAACGCAATTTCCTCTGCGATAAATCGTTTTCGAGTTATAAGCGGAAAATTGAAAATAAGTTCGAAAATGTCCATATTGTTTGCCTATAAAATTTGATGGCAACCGATCTGAGTTTTCACATTTGTTGTCTATGAAATGAGTACTTTCAGGCGATATGATCAAAAACTTTCTTCAAATGAGACCCTTTTTTTGGCCCTCAGCTCCCGGACTATATAGAAAGGAGCCTCACACCGATCAGCGGTAGAGAGAGCTTGAGTATGAGATGAGATGAGAATGTTGTTCATTTTACATGAATGAATTTGTAATTAATTACTTAGTAAATATGTGACATTTAAATATTAACGTTGGCCAACTTCTTGCTATAAGAATTCTTCGAAGCAATAAAGATATTATTAATTCATTATTACATTCACAATTCAACTTTAAAACATTTACGGTCATTGGTTTTTTTATTATTTTGCCGCTGTTCAAATCTCTCTGCAAACAAGTATTCTTTAATATCAGACAGGTTTTATCATCATAGGAATGTTCTGACGGGGCTTAAATGGCGATGCAAAATTTTCTTCGTTAACTTACCTTTGATTTTGTTGATATGGAGAAATTAACTATCTCTCATTATGCCTAGTAATAAGCGAAATGTAAAACAAACATTGCGAAATGTAAAAGAATTCATTACACATATACAGGGGATAAAAAGAGAACTTATTCGCCGAGAGTGAAATTTAAATTGCCGTAAATGAGTGGAGTAAAATATATCTTTTACACGGTAGGCCAGACCCCCTACCGTGCACCCCCCCCCTACATCAGTATAAATTGCACATCTTTGTGTTCCTTGTGATAAAAGGTTAAGAAAAAGCCAATGTTCCCAGAAAAAAAGTGGCCTCACTAACCCAAAATGGCGTTCAATCATGGCGGAATGACGAATTTGATTTTAGTTAGTTTTTTTAATACTGACATTTACCATTATGCTTAATTTCACCATAACTGGTCTTTTATAAAAGCTATGGAATAAAGTACCCCCTCCGTTTGACCAATTTTGATGAAATTTTTGCTGTCACATCGCAGGTATATACATGCACCAAATACCCAATATCAGGTTCGTAGGGTTTATAGTTTTGGAGCTAGTCTGTTCACATATACACACACACACATACCATTTCGAGGGACTTGGTTATTTGGACTCAGGAGACCCCGAAACGTGTATTTCCGTTGAAGTCGAAATTTTTCACGATCGCAATACTTTCCCTTACTATATATTTCATATATAGGTAAGCGAAAGTAAAAAACAGGAGACTCGCTGATTTTCCCTGCGAATATTCGTATTTACATTTGCGAATACAAATATATTCGTATTCCTATATGCGAATACGAATATTCGTATGTTGGGGTCGCAGGTTGGGGGTGCTTCGGTTGATATTCGTATTCGTACTCGCGAATACGAATACGCCCAACTCTGGTATAACTCGCCTCTCCTTAAGATGAAGCCGTCCTCGGCGAAATAATTGGGAGTTGAGAATAATTCTGAAATTGAGGATCCGGAGGTGCGGACTTGTTTCTATTCCATACAGTACAAATCTTTCATTCAAAGGTTCAAATTCAAAGGTTTATTCGATTGTGATACAAAACATAACATGAAAGGGACATTACAATAATTGTTAGTAGGGAATATAAAATAGTAACATGATCTACATATGTTTCATCAATAAAGTTCAGGAAAGTCAAATGGACTTACTCTTGAAGAACTCCTGAGCCCCTGTGTTTGGGCGCCAGTTAGATAGTCTGGTGGACTAAAAGTCTTAGAAGATTTATTGAAAAGGATTACAATACACTGAATAACAGAACTAAATCTAACAGACTGAGAACAATCGGCTCTAGTTGCCGGGGTTTATGTACTGTAGGAATGCGGAGTCAGCTTTGAGTCTGCAGGAGGCATATTCCTTGGGTATAACTTAAGATCGATTTTGCAAACTATCTACCCACCTAAATACTTAGTTCTATGAATATTAATTCCGTAAAAATAATATCCTAAACCCGCTGTAATTATATCACGTAAGAGAATTGAACGATGTGGCAGAGGACTGGATGCGCCCGAGTCACTGGCGTCTTTTCGCCGCTAAGGTCCGTTTTTTATGAACCTAGTTGATATATTTTGAAATTTGACCAGTGATTTTTAAAGAAGAATAATTTCACTAGAATTTTTATTTCAGGGCGATTTTCGTTAGGCCCTATACACACGGGGATACTAAAAAGAAACTGATTAGTGACGCGAATTTCCAACTGGTTTACTTTGAGTCACTACCTATGCATTACAACGGGACACCGCACACGGCACTATTGGGTGGAGACGGATTTGTGATTCAGAGAACTCGTTTGTAACTAGTCGTCTGAGTGATTCGCTTGTCGGGTTGCCTTGTGATTTGAGTTTCCAGTTTTTTACTTTCACTTACCTATATATGAAATATATAGTAAGGGAAAGTATTGCGATCATGAAAAATTTCGACTTCAGCGGAAATACGCGTTTCGGGGTCCCCTGAGTCCAAATAACTAAGTCCCTCGAAATGGTATGTGTATGTGTGTGTGTCTGTTTTTATGTGAACAGACTAGCTCCAAAACTATAAACCCGAACCTGGAATTGGGTATTTGGTGCATGTATATACCCGCGATGTGACAGCAAAAATTTCATCAAAATTAGTCAAACGGAGGGGGTACTTTATTCTATAACTTTTTGCCCATTTTTACGTTTTTTTTTTACGATTTTCACTAAAACGGCTTTAACGATATTTATAAAACTGGGTATTTGATGTAGGTATATGCCCGCGAGGTGACAGAAAAAAATTCATCAAAATTGACCAAACGCAGAGGGCACTTTCTTTAAAAACCTTTTTTTCCAATTTTTACGTTTGTTTTCGATTTTCTCAAAAACGGCTTTAATGATTTTGATCAAATTCGTCATGTTTAATGAAAATCAAGTCTTCTTTAATATCAGGTAAGCTTTATCATTATTAAAATGTTCTGAGGGAGTATAAAGGGGCCTTTTTTGTTTTCCCATAAAGTATCTTTGTTTTTGTTTGTAAGGAGAAATTAGCTGTCTCCCGTTACGCCTAAAAATAAAATATGGCTAAATATGAAGTATGAAAAAAAATCAAGTAAACGTATACAGGAGAAAAAAGGAAACATATTCCGTCAACTCATAAAACAGAGCCCACGCATTCACAGTACGCCTTTAATGACAGACGATAGTTAATAGTTAATAAATATCACTCGACTTTCCCACATTGCTCGAGCGATATCCATGACAACACTTAACGAACTGGAGATTTCGGTTGTTGTTGAGTAGCCTCGTGTGCGGAGTCGAGTCACCATTCAGTCTGTTACTGGTGGGAAACCCAAGTTACCAACTGGTTTCGTTTATTTCCAGTATCCCCGTGTGGTTAGGGCCTTAATGATGGCCGTTTAATCACAAATTAACTTGGAATTTTAACTTTTACGCGAGTTACTTGAAAAAATTGACTTTAAATGTATTTTATGTTGTCTAGACTAATTATTTTAGAACGTTTGTTCATTTATTCTGAATCTAGAACTATCTAGCTTTTATAAAAGACCAGTTATGGTTTTGTTTGTTTGTTTATTGGGGTTTAAAGGCATAAAACCCTAAGGTCATCAATGCCTAAACCAGTTATGGTGAAATTAAGCATAATGGTGAATGTCAGTAATAAAAAAACTAACTAAAATCAAATTAGTCATTCCGCCATGTTTGAACGCCATTTTGGGTTAGTGCAGCCACTTTTTTTTCTGGGAACATTGGCTTTTTCTTAATCTTTTATCACAAGGAACACAATGATATGCATTTTATAGGGATGTGGGGTAGGTGCACGGTAGAGGGGTCTGGCCCACGTACTATTTGGAAAGCGGAGAAGTTCAGAAAGAATAATATTTAGTGTATAGTCATCAAATGTTTATATGCACTAAAAATTCATAACTTACACTTTCAGGCTGGTATATTCAACTGTTAGATTCGAGCAACCAAGGCAGTCCCGATATCCTTGATATCTTCATTTCCTCCCAGATTTCCCCCTCCCAAGCTTCAATAAAATCCCTAAATGACCTTTCATCAGATCATAGTCCAGTTTTGCTTTATTTACATTCAAAGTTCGCTCCTAAACCTTCCCCTCCTTCATTGATTACTGGACGTGTTGACTGGGACAATTTTCGAGATGATTTGGAAATAAAACTAGATCTGAACATTCCACTCAAGACAAAACAAGATATAAATAATGCCATAGAAAAACTTACAACCTCAATTTCAAGCAGTATAACCGATAACACCTCACCCAATAAAATCAATAACTCACAACATACTAACCTGCCACAGCACATTCGTATCTTATTAAGAGAAAAACGCAGAGCAAGATCGAAGTGGCATAGGACAAGATACCCATCAGATAAATCGTACTACAATAATCTTACCAATAGACTAAAATCAGAACTAAAAAACTTCAAAATTAAAAATTTAAATAACTTCACCGAAAACCTCAGTACTACTGACAAATCCTTGTGGAATACCACTAAAAAGCTCCTAAAATTCAAGGACTGTAATCATCCACTCCTCACTGAATCCCAAACCTGGACAAGATCCGACGAAGAAAAATCCCAACTATTCGGCGAGCACCTGTTCAAAACTTTTAATCCACATTCTGATATCCTAAATCCTACTCACCTTGAATGTATTGAAGCAGGATTGGACACTCCACTCCAATTGACCCTCCCACCTAAAGCATTTCATCCATCAGAAGTATCCAACATCATCAAAAAATTACCTTCCTGCAAAGCTCCTGGACACGATCTCATTACCTCCCGAATCCTAAAGCTTCTCCCCAGAAAAGCTATATTATTCCTTACCTACATATATAACGCTGTACTCCGAACCACATATTTCCCTGATCCATGGAAACTAGCTGTTGTTAAAATGATTCCCAAACCCAAGAAGCCACGAGAATGCCCATCCTCTTACCGTCCTATTTCTCTATTACCCATCATGGGTAAAATCCTTGAAAAACTCATTCTCAAGCGTCTTTACCCCATCCTAGATTCAAACCACATAATCCCAGATCACCAGTTTGGATTCCGAACATCCCACTCCTCGATCCAGCAATGCCATCGTGTAGTTGGCGTTGTCTCGTCTGCATTGGAGCGCGGAATGTACTGTACTGGAGTCTTTCTCGATGTAGAACAAGCATTTGATCGAGTTTGGCACCCGGGATTACTGTACAAAATCCGTAAATTCCTTCCTCCTACCTACTTTCTCATTATCCGTTCCTACCTCTCAGACAGACTATTCAAAGTAAATCATAATAATACCTTTTCATCCATCTTTTCTCAGTCTGCTGGTGTTCCTCAAGGCAGTATCCTCGGTCCCATCCTCTACACAGTTTATACAGCTGACATTCCAACCCATCCCAACACTGGTATCACCACATACGCCGATGACACAGCTGTGCTAGCAGTTAATAATGACCCAGACCTTGCATCCCAAACTCTCCAATCTCACATCACAACCCTTGAAGAATGGTGTCAGAAATGGAGAATCAAAATCAACCCCGAAAAATCCCATCAAATCACTTTTACCCTTCGTCGTAAACCTATGACCTCTTGCCCAACAGTATCCTTCAATAACAGTTCACTTATCCCTGTCGACCAGATACGTTACCTGGGACTTCACCTGGACAAACGCCTTACTTGGAATCCCCACACAAGACTGAAACGACAAGAAACAGCTCGTCGCTTCCGACTACTTCAACACTTACTTGACAAACGTTCAAAACTCCCAATCTATTACAAAAGGCTAATTTATATGACAGTAATAAGACCGATATGGACTTACGGAATCGAGCTTTGGGGCTCTACTAAACCATCAAATTCCTCTCGAATCCAATCCTTGCAATCCAAAATCCTTCGAAAAATCCTTAATTCTCCTCTTCGTCACAAACAAACTCATCCATAAAGACCTTAATATTCCATATATCGCCGATTTGGCCCGATCAAGATACCAGTCCTTTCTTAATAAACTCCCGGCCAACCTGAATCCTCTTGTTTCCAGCCTCGCTTCCTCCTCTATTCCAGACAATCCTCCTAGGCGTCTGAAAAGAAGATGGCCTAGGGATCTTATAAGCTAAGTGTACCAGTTGAGTGCTACCAATGGGTAGCTTCTCATCATGCTATTTCATGACATGTTATTTTCTTATTGTTAGCTTATTTACTAGATGTATTTTGTAAATACAGTTGTAAATTTCAATAAATAAAAAAAAAAAACAAAAAAAAAACACACTTTTATATTAGGTACTTAGGTTTCGACAGTCAGATCACGTTGACAACTCTTTCGCATTATTAGTATGCGAAGTACGCTTCAGATGTAACAATGGGCTGTTAGTTAAGGTGTCTGCCACTCCCGGACTGCCTCAGACCTCCCAGACTCAGAATCCCTCTCAGACTGCCTGACTGTGTCTTCCACTCCCAGACTGCCCCTCTACTTGCCTGGACTAGCCTCTTCTAGGAGTTCCCCCTCCCTCTCAGGGTCTCCTAGGTTCAATGGCATGCTTAGCTTTTCAGATATGATTTTTCACGGGACAATAGAATCAGACACTATTGGGTATTATGTTTGTGTAGCTATAATGTCACAGTTAAAAATAAAAACTATTTTATCGTTCTCTAGAGTAAGAATGCGTAGAAAAACTAGCGATGCTCAAATTATTTGAAGCAGTTTTTTATGGTAAAAACATTTGGTACCAGGCATGACCTTCCCCAAGGGTGGCTAGTTGCCCCCCTAGAAAATTGAGAAGAAAAAAACTACAAATTAAATAAATGTGTACTCATTTATTATATTTATCAAGTATTAGATATCATCTTTAAGCTTTATTTGAAAAATTAATTGAGCCTAACATTGTGAGAATACATCGACTCCCTCCCTCTATTATCAGCCTGCCCCCCTCTAGACAAATATTTTAACAGCCCTCCCCTTAGACAAAATCCTGTGGACGCCCTTTGTACTATCTAATCTTTAATAATTATATTTCAGTTTACCAACTTTAGTTCCTTAATAGATTTCTGAATGAAATATATGCTTGTTTTAGTGGAACAGTAATCGTTGTAGCTTTCTGGAAAGGCATTAGAGAAAAAAATTAAGTTTAAATTTACTAAGGGCCGTATATACCCCTTCTATCAACCCCGATATATTTGATAAAAAAATCGGCTATTGATGAAATCAGGATTTTTTTAGACCGCTTAAAAAAATAAATAAATATAATACTCTATACCTAATAGAGAATAACAAACAACAGGAATTAAATAAATGTAGTAAAAGAAATTTTGTGTGAATTTGCCAAATGGTGATTACACATTTATAAAAAAAATGACTTATACTCAAAGTACATACAGAAAGTTGTATGTTGCGCACATCGCTCCAGATTTTAAATATTGTATTTTGTATGCTAATGATTGCAGTTATGTTGTCATATATTTGAATTTATAACAATAATAATGAAGGCTTAAGGAGCCTGAAGGTTCGACTCCGACACCACAACTCGCTCCTTGCACACATCTATCCACCAACCGCCATCCAGACCTAACTTCGACAGATGTGCTGTTTGAGCCGATCAAATATTTTTTACTATAAAAGTAAATTTTTCCTTATTTTACAATAATTTCTATGTCTATATAAGAATATATAAATATTTACGGTATTTACAATATATATTTATATTAATTTAACCATTATTATGGAGTAACCACCTATTTTTTAAATTATTTAATATATATTTATGTTTCATGGATTAACGAGAGAGAGACATTCCTCCTGGATATATTCTTTTCCGCACGGGCCTGCTCCCTAGCAACGGAAGGTTTCTCCCGTAATCTGCTGCGCCTGTTCTTCTTCATCGTGGTTCCCCGCACATGACGCCAAGCAATTACAGGCCTTCCCTTGGGATAAACGCGTTCCAACACCCTGTCCTGCTTCTTGGATTTCCGCTCGTTCTTGGAAGTCGCCTGCCGAACCACCGAGGTAATTGGTGCTGAAGTTCCAGCCTTAGTGCCTTTTCTAACGGTAGTTGAGTGGTTAAGCCTCGAAGGAAGTTACACTTTCTTGTCCATGGTGACTCCCAACCCGGCCGGTTCCCGACTGCCAGAGAACAGCTCCTCTCCACTGATCTTGATAACTCTTCGTTTCAGGTCCAGCTGAAAACCATATGTGTTCATAAGGTCCATGCCGAGGATTACATCTTCAATATCAGCCACTAGGACCGAGTGTGAGCCTAATTGTATCTTTACCTGGGTTTAGCCAAATACCTTGGCAGCTTCTGACGCTATCTGGAGGGCGTCAGTCTTTTCTTGTCTGTTACACTCGAAGAGATAGTCTTCATGGCTCCAGTGTCAATCAAGATCTTATACCTCTCCATTGACGGTGCAATCCAAGGATGCGCTGTCATCTTGGTGTCCCAAGAAGGTAACTGCCGAACCATTTGGGAGGATCTTGATGACTGTCCAGGGACGCTTTCATCATCCAGTATTGACATGTCTTATTTTCCTTGTGTCAGGAGCAACCTCTCCTTTGCAGGAAATCCTGATTCCTGTGTCCCAGCTCCCCACAGCCCATAGCTCCTGCATGTACTGGTCTCCTTTTCTGGGACTTTAAAACTGCTAGTTCGTTCCAATAATTCTAAACCAAATGTTGTTAATGTTTTTGTTTAACGTCACGCTATGTTCTAATATTGTGGCACAATTGTTATTATTTTTCTTTAATCTTTAATACTACTGAGATAAATTCAATATAACAGTGTGCCCACCTCTGGAATAGAAAATAGACCCAGCTAAGCATGAGATTTCAATCTTAAAATAAAAATTGAGCTCAGAATGCAACATCTGCCTTAACATAATCCTCCCACTTCTGTCTCAGCCTATACCTGGACGTTTCCCATTCGGCACTGTTTTTAATATATTTGAATTAATAAAATATTTTTTAGCATGCGATTAATTTCCAACATAGTAAGAGATTAAACACATTAGTTGGTAAAAAAATAGGTTTAAATAAAATAGTCAAGGTTTTAATATACATTATATATTCAAATATAAAGCTCGACAATTTAGGTATATGAACATACAAAATTGATCGATTTCAGTTATCTACAGAAATGTACATAAATATAGAAAAATAAAAACTGGTGAATGATCATCATGAATGTCATTTGATAAAGCACAAGATGTTTAGGGAGTATAATAATTTTTCTAAAACATGCAAATTCAAGTACTTTCACTTCAGCCCTTTCATCATTCTTTAAGATAAAATATAAAAACAGACTTGTAAATTATACACTAACACGTAAATTCTACAAGGTACTCCAAAAAAGCACAATGTGTACAAATATTAACAAATTAATGGGTACATAAACTATTTTATAATTATAATTCAAACTAGATTCTAAGAAAAAAAAAATAAATTTATATATATATATATATATATATATATATTTTTTTTAATTTATATAAACACTTATAACCATTTAAGATTGAAAATAACACAATAGTTTTACAACTATAAGCTTTCAATAACAAGTTATTGAAGAGCTAGATATTAACAATAATAAAATTAATGGCACATACTATATTTACATACTATGCCTGAAATAACTGAATATGCATTGGTTGTTTGCAATATCAAATATATGAAACATTCTATTTTATTTAAGACAAAATTAAATTCTTATGTTGAAAAGTAAAACAAATAAATGCTTAATGTTTAATTCGTCCAAAACAGAAATTTTATTAGCTTAGAGCTAGTTATTGAAATAGCATCTTGTTAAGTATTTCAAATTATAACAGAACTAACATAGCTACCCCACTTATAAATAAAACAGAAAAGTTACAATCACATTAAAAAGAAGATATCAAAAAATTAATATAATGAGGTGTAATCAATTTAATCAGAAATCTATGTAACTCGCACTTATTTTTTATATTTTTTCAATAATAACTAAAATAATAAATCTGATTAATCTAAGTAGATTAGAGAAAAACTGATTCTCAGTTTCAAGAGCATACTAATAACAAAAAAATTCAAAATTACTCAATACAGTTATCTTTTTTATTGACTTTTTTTTAACAATAATTATTAATAAACATCAGTATTTATTTACATTGTTTTCTAAACAAATAAACCAAAATGTTCTAAAAATTGATAAATGTGAGAAAAATAAAATATATATAGCTAATATTTTTAGTTTGAAAAAAAGTATTTTTAAAGAGAAAAAATTGGGGGGAAAAATAAATAAATACCAAAAAAATTATTAAAAAAAAAAAAAAGGAATGATATACAATGTTATATGAAATGGTAACTTGATTGAAACACATAGTGATAAACCAATATTAAATATTTATTACATAATTTTTGGGCCCAATGCTGGGAATCGCAACAAAAATCAGTATTTTCAAAAATGGGGGGGCTGACTTTTTTTTTTTAGTAAAATTAGATTCATAAAGTAAAAAAAGATACAAATCAGCTATCAATTAAAATTTATAAGTAAAATATTGTTGAAAAATTTTCCATCAGTTTAGTTTAAAGTTGATATCTGAAGTAATAGATTTTATACATATCTAGTGTAAACCTTAATTAATCATTTATTAAAAAAACTTTATTTTCTATTAGTTTAGTTTTTTAGAGATTTATAGAAACTCAACATAATTTATAGTATTAAAATACAATGAAATATTAGCAACTCAACAGGGGCAGTGAGTGAAAAATATTATGAATTCGAGTAGTTAATGAAAATTTTAAAACACCAAAAATAAATCAATAACATGCCTACAAATTCACCTAATTTATAATGATGAGTCTATGAAAATAGAAGAGAAGATATTTTCTTTTTAAATTACAGGTTTACTTTATATACAATTTTAACTTTGTAGAACCCATATTCTTCAAAGTGATATATGATGTAATATTGCATAATATAAAATTAATGCAACAATATATTGATTTAACAGTTTGGAAACACAACAATGTTAAAAAAATTAAACAGTAAGATTTATAAAAACTTATCGAACTTATTATTATTATTGAGAGCAAGAAACTTATTGAAGACATTATAATTACAAATTAAAGGCCTGAAAAATGTGTTAGTAACGCAGTCACAGAAATAAAGAATAAGAAACAGTTCAAAATAGTGATTTCATATTTATTTTTTTCAAAGATCAAAATTTCGCCTTTTATAAACCCCCCCCCTTCCGATTGTACTAGACATTAAGTACTTGACACTACATAAAGTAAACTTCAATTTCGACCAGGAATCATTTATAATTATTCAGTAAACATATAAAAACATCCAGTAAATTAAATAATAAGAAAATATATATATTTTTTATATGATTTAATAACAAAAAAATAAATTTAAAAAATAAATAACAATGTTAATCTTTTTAGTATGCTCAGATAAAATAAATATGTGAATAAAATTCAACACGTTAATAATAAAGAATTATTTATTTTTTGCCAAATGACTTACACTGGTCCAACAACATAGCAATGATTTTTGTAAATGTTATAATGGCATCACATGAAAATAGAATAAAATATTTGCTACTATACGTTGTAAATATATCAATATAAATTTATGTATTTATATAAACTGTAAAATTATTAAGGTAATTTTTTTAAACATAATATCAAAAATCTGAGCTATAAAAAAAACTAAAAAAAGAAAAACAGTACTATGCTGCTATAGGACTTCTTGGTTTTTAACATTGAAAGACTGGAGATAAGTAGACCCTAAAATCCTCAGTTACAAGATTAGTCAATAAATAAATTTACTGTGATACTTTCATAACAAACTTAAAAATCACAGCCACCATAAATGTTGAAAATAAACTTAATTCATTTGTAAATATAAATTTTACTAATTATGATATCAAATTTGCAGAATTAATAATGATTTTTACACAGAATATACACTTCTTCCTCAATTTTAGGAAAGTAAACTTCGGTATTTTAATAAAACAGAAAGATAAAATCTTTTTATCAATACAACCATTTCAATGATAAGATTATGATTCAAATAATTAAAGTAATTAAATGACTTCATCAGGTAGATAAACATCTCAAAAACAATAAAATCATTTCGATAGATTGATAATTCAAACATTTTCCAGCCGATACTATGAGGTAAAATACTGAGAAAATTAATTTCTATAATAATTCAATCTCAATACTTCTATAACAAAATTTATGTTCATTCGTTTCATTACAAAAAAGATAATAAAAATAATATGTTCAAAAATTAAGAATAATTCACCTTTAATACTCTTATCCTGAACCTTATAGCTCCATTCGCTTTCTATAAAAAAAAATTTGTAATACAACTTTCATAAAAAGGGAGTTTGCCTTAAAAGAAAAGGGGAAACTTAAAAGACTTGACCAACCATCCAAGAATTTTCATTGCTTCATTGAACAGATTTTTACTAAAGAACAAATTACAATTTATATTGAAAGGGGAGTTGATCACAATTTTTAAGATTTAGGGGATGGGGAGACTAAATTGACTAAAAGTATAATTAAAGCTCGATTAGAGTAGGATGAAATTCTTGTTTATGGTAAATCAGTTAAACATAAAACATATTGCTATACAAGAATATATGAAACTATTCCCATTAAAAGAAAAAATAATGGAGAAGTAATCAGAGCTTAATCTAATTAATATAATATAAAAAAAGTGAAAGCCAAAAATATATACTTAAATTTATGGGAAGCCTAAAAACGAGATATGATACTTCAAATCAGAAGTGGCATAAATCAGACTCATTTTTTAATATAAATTTGTAACATCACAAGGCCATAAATATCACAATACACCTCATTTGGAAAAAAAAAAAAAATGCTTAAAAATGAACAATGCTGTCTAAAACAATCAGAACAATGTTTACACCTAGTCCAGCTGTATAAGCTGTAACCCAAACTGCAAAAGGGTATTGAGAGATTAAATATTATGCCAAGAGACACCTAGTGGAATTACTATGCAATCTCCCCATCCACAGCTGTTCAATGTTCAATGATGATAATAAATGTGTAAAAGCTTAAGACATACGTAATTTACACTAAATACAGAAAACATGTAGTTCTATATAAAACAGAAGAAAAAAAACGAATATTATGAATTTTGATCAAAACTACTTCCAATATTAAAAGAGGACTACAGTAGTTTTTAAAATGCAAGCAAAAATTTATACAACTAATAACTTTACTAAATCATCAAATTAAAACATGCATTTTATAACTTTCTAATAGAAAGTTATAAAATGGAAATAGAAACCAATAATTCTAGAAATAGAATCCAGTAAATAAGTAATTTGATGTAAAATTTGAAAATGGAACAGTACAAAAATATGACAACCAATTACAAATGGCTGGTTTAACTATTCAACTTAAAATGTAAGCAACAAAATGTGAAATTAAAGAAATATACATCAACATTGATACATAATGCTAAATATTAGAAGCAATTTGATATTAAAATGTGAACAATAAACTAAATTTGATGACATTTTTAAGCAACCATAACTCCAGTATCTGGTAACATTTTAAAGAGTTTAATATAAATAATATTAATAACAATTTTTCATCATACGACTAGCATTTCAATGAACTATGCACTATAATCTTGAAGTGCAAAAAAATCCTTAAAGCATTCAATAGATAGACCTAAATCTTCACAACTTGAATCTTTGTTAGTGAAAAATATTTATTTAATTGAAACAAGATTGTAACAAAAAAAGTTTTATTAAATCTCAGGTATTCATGTAAAAATCTAAAAATAGTTAAATACTTATCATACCTTCCAAAATATGGAAAAAAATATTATGATACAAGATTATTACCTACAAATTTAAATACATATTTATAATTTCATTTTTCTTCTGATGTTTTACAATGTGAACAAATAAATACATCTGGAATATCTGACTTTTTAACTTTAGCACATCTTAAATGTATCCAGGTAAGGCACTTGCTACATTCTATCATTGGCCGCCCAGCAAAAGGCTTCCCACAAAAGCAAGTCACCAAATCATATGAGTCTTCATCAGATGACATCTCAACGACTGAATTTCGCTGTTCATCTTCATTTGATAGATCAGAATTTTTATCCAAGTTCTTATCAATATCTTCTTCTCTACTCAAATCTTGAGAATCCTAGTTAAAATAATATAGTTCAGTAAGTCAATAATCAAAATAATTAAAAAATGGGTTAAAACAAGTTAAATTAAATAAGATAACGCTTGATTAAATCTCAAAGATTTTGACTGATGTTAATGTTGAGTTAATAGGAAAACCTAACCTTAATTTAAACACGAATATCCTAAACACTTTCTTCAATTTTTTTTTTTCTCACTTATGCAATAAAATTTAAACTAAAATGAAATTAAAGCTATGGATTAACCATACATATTTCAGATTTTTTATCCTATAAAACTACTTATATTAAGAGAATATGATAAGATTGATGGAACCATTGAAAATGATTAATCACCATAAAAATTATTTTTAACCTTAATTTAATCCTAAGATTCTTAGCATTTAGATCTATTGAAATCATTAATTGATCAGTCAAAGAATTAATAAATAATCAACCATTATACATACATGTTTGCATATTTTTTTTTTTTTTTTTTATTATTTTATTTTTTTTTTATCTCTTTATTTTCCACATGCACCACATAACGTATAACATGTACATTATTAATAATTATAGTTACAAAATTTTACAACAATATTTGGCAAGAGAACTGGAAAAGATGGAAGTAATCTTTTGAAATTAAATCAGTCTCTTTCGTGGGCCAATGACTCCCTGATGTAATTATGTCTTGAGTAAGTTTTCTTCTGGAAGCTTCAAAATTCTCGCGATCATAAATTATGTGCTCCAATTTCTGCGGCGTATGAGAGTCATAAACAGCAGGGGTCGTCTAAAATTCTGAAACGATGAAGATATGCCCGGATTCGGCCATGACCCGTCAAGCCCTGAGTTAATTTAATTAATTTTGAAGTTTTCGCATTCTGCATTGACTTGATGTTCGGGAAGCATTTTTCATAGTTGAGCCTTTGTTGTTTTGTGCCCAATCTTTCTACCAAGCCGATATCAGTTCTTTTGAAGTCTGTTCGCAAGGTATGGCTACTGGAACAAAAGAGTATATTTCTTTCGACTCGTCTTCAGATGCATCCTTCGCTAGAGTATCTGCCATATCATACCCAATTATACCACTATGATCCGTTACCACTGAAACAATACTTCATCATTACTGGCTATAATCAATATTTTGTTTTATTCCATTTACTAGGGCGAGATAAGTTGGACAGTCCTTATCTAAAGAGCTATGCCTGGTATCTACTTGGCGAGATGGGTTAGCAATCCTTTGGTTATGTTGTAGACAGTTACTACATTTAACCTCTTTCCTCTCGCATTCACTAAGTCTGTCTGCATTCACATATGTTTGCATATGTGTGTGTGTGTGTGTATATATATATTTTTTCTTTTTATCACTTCTTTTACAGCTCTAAGGTCATAAAATATGCTGTGAACAATTTATTGCGGTACTACTACACCTATTCCCCTGCTGGCTTTGACAGCTGATAAGCACACTGTTGGTCCTACAGTCCTGGCACTACCTGTTGGTCACCATGCGAACTACCATCCCCACCACCTCTCTTCTTAGCCGTTAAAGGCCGATTTTATGGCTAGCTTAGAATTATATTACGCGCCTTTTTTATACTAGTATGAGACCGTGACGTCATCTCAACTCTAAACAACTTCACCTATTCCTCGCAAATAAACATCGATTAATCGTACTTTCTGTAAATATGTTAATTTTGAAAATACCGCGTCTCCCCACCCTTGCATCTATAGAACATTACTCTTCATCGAAATGTTATCATTTTTCGAAGTATTAGTATTTTAGAGTCCTTGAAAAATATTAACATCGAACTTAGACCGTTCTGAATACAAGTAAATACGTAACTATTCGTTATGCGTATAAGTTCCTTACCAATCAACTTTTTTATTAACAATTTATCCACTTCTTTGTTTTTCTATAACCTATTATCTTTTCATTATGCCTATACTTTTTTAAAGAACTGACATTTATATACTTTACTAATAGTTAAAGAAAAAAAAAAATAAGAGATAGGATTTATTTCATTGAAGATTTATTTCATTAGATAATTATATCGACTGGCACAAAATCGATGTGTTCCTTTCAGAAGGGGTGAGATAGTGTGTGACGTAAAAATGACTAATACTGAGGCAAGGTGGTTATTTTTCAAACAGGAGGTGCAATAGGGGAAAGGTGGTGGGGATGGTAGTTCGCATGGTGACCAACAGGTAGCAGCGTGCTTATCAGCTGTCAAACCCAGCAGGGGAATAGGTGTAGTAGTACCTTTATTGCCATGTTTTCCTGTCACCAGACACTATCTTACAGCCCTCATGCTATCATTGCTTCTTTCACATCTTGTCTCCATCTCTTATTTGGGTTTCCTCTTATCTTTTGGGACATACACGTATAGTCCTTTTGGCCATCCTTCACCTTCTTATCCTTCTCTCTTTTGGAAAATACATGTATAATCTTTTTGGCCACTTTTCATCCAATATCCTCATAAGGTGGCCAAACAGTGAAGTAATATTGTTTTTAATGTAGGTAGGAAGGTTATGCGATGATTACTTAATAAAGATTCAGTAATAAGGTTATGTTAGTTTGTTTCCCCTTATCTTTCTTTCTCTGGGGGCATACATGGATAGTATTTTTTGCTACCTTTCATCTGCTCTTATCCTTCTTCTTTTAGGGACATACATGTAAGGTCTTTTGGAAAGAAAAAAAAAAAAAAAAAAAAAGGAGATTTACTAAAAAATTATTTAAAAAATTACAATGAAAACCCCTCAACCATAATAAAAATTATCTACCAAAAAAGAGTGGGAGATCCATCACTCTCATAGCCCCATGGATAACCAGTTTGAAAACTTCAGGATGGGTAAACACTATTCTTTACTTATTATAATCAATCTATTGTTAGTCACTACAAATTAAATTAAAAAAATTAATTGATTTGAACATAAATTATTTAGAGAGGACATTAGTAGTTTCCGAATAAAAATGATTAAGGTATTCAGAATCGGTTTTACAATTAACCACATTTTTTAGGTCATTGGGTATGCAGTGGGCTTCCTAATATTTAAATTTTAATTTGATTCTATCTTGGTGAATAATTAGGGGTTTTATTCAATTTAAAATCCAAAGAATGTTTTAGTTCAGCAAAATATTTAGCAAAGGCAGTTTTAGGTTGTTTGTTTTTCTTTTTATTATCTTTGTACTAACTACGTGAGATTTTATGTTGAAATGTAGAATTCCTTGTTTTTAATAGGGGTATAACTTTTTATTTAGTCCCATACTTAACTTTCTATTTTATCATTAAAAATATTGTAAGCTGTTGAGAGGGGAACACAAAATGAATAGGGATATCATGTCAAAACTAATAAGGACTTTGTCATTAATCAGTCTTAAATCTTTTTATTTTATCTTTAACATCAAATGAATTCTCAACTTCACAATTGTTATCATTATTTAATTGGTTCAATGACAGTTAAAAAATCTAACTTATTTTTCAGTAGTATCCTTTATGTTGTTTGCAATAGGTCTGAGGGGCTTATCAGATTTTTGTAACTTCACTAGCCCATATATCCAAGGCAAATTGGAAATGTATGAAGCTAAGGATCTTTTTTCGTAATCATCAATAAATTTATTTTCCTGTATTTTTTCAACAAACTTGTTACATTTAATGGTCAATTCTTTAAGAGGATCTTTTCTTTGAGTGACTTCTTTCTTCATGATGTATGTTTCTATAGTTTATCATTTTTTGATTGTACGAATCCTTAAGCAAGCACCATTCGCCTAGTTATATCTCTAAAGTCATACGTAAACGGTGCTAATCATATAGAAAACCTAAATCTTACTGAAATTTGAAGCCAAGGTGTGCTAAGTGTGCTGGAGAGCATCTTTTGTCAAATTGTAAGAAACCTCTGAACAAGCCACTCAAATGTGTACATTGCAATGAAGCCCAGACATCAAACAGAGGATGGATGCTCCGTGCACAAAGAGCACAAAGAAACTAAAACAGCGCCCAAAGGTGAAACGTCTTCAATTTTACAAGGAGCAGGAAAACAGGCAGAAACAAGAAAATGAAGAAACTTAAAAACAGTACTAAACCTGAAAGATAACCTTGAGCCACCATTATAAACCGACTTTATAAGTCCCAGATATAACTACACAACTGACAACCTTCATAAACTAATTTCATCCCTAATATAGTTGCTCGTATCATTGGTGCAGCATTTTCTTCCATCATATATCAAATGAAAGGACTGAAAATTCTTTGGAATACTAATGATGTGATATCTCATAAAAATGAGTCAAACTTTTCCATGAAAATAACATAGACGTAGCTTTATCGACTGAGACTCACTTTCCAGATTAGTGCTATATAGGGTAACTTGACCCAGTGGTGAGACCTTTTATTAAATAGGCCTGGTTTAATGCATAGCAGTATCTGGCATATTATAATTTATATTTTTTTATTGCTAAGGACTAAAAACACGTACAAACAAATAAGATCAATTGCCACAATATAAAAAGATCCCCCTCCCGTTTCTAACCTCCTTACTCCAACTCTCCAATTTCATTTCATCATCTTCCTCTGAGGTCTCGTCAGGATCAAATTCATCGCCAAATGAACTAAAGACAATTTACTCAAAACTGACCGGCAATCAAACACTGAGGGATGCTTACTAACTGCAGGTGATGCGAGGAATGTGAAGATTGTGAGGCTGGGAAATTTGTTTTTAGAGTATTCCACAAAGGAACAAGGGTGTGCACTGTAAAAATAGGACAAGAAAAAAACAAGAGGTCAAACGAGCCCCTACTGCACTAATAGAGATTAATCTGCAGTGCCATTTTTCTGTTAATTTGGGGTAATTTTTATGAAAAATAATGTGGAAACTTATTTTATTTTTTTACTTACTCTAAAACACTAAAAAGAAAAAAATGAATGTGATTTTTTTAGGATTTAACCCTACCAAGTGCCATCCAAGAGGATACCTCACCACGGGGTCAATTGACAATGAGTAGCACCTGACATATTAACTGGAAACACAAAACTTCACTTACGTTCTTACAGCACATACATGACTGACCACACTTCAAATACAGTTAAGGGCAGCACTCTTGTTCTTGTAAAGAACTCAATTATAAGTCATTATTTCAATGCTGCAGAAGGGTGTGAGAGTTATCAATGTACATCAGTAATGGTCAATGATTAATTCAAACGTTCGACCAGCTGATAAATTTTTGTGCAACGGGGATTATAACACTAAGAATCTGACATTGGACATTAGAATTAGTAATTCTAGGGGTAGTCTAATCCTACCTAATGCAATTCTAGCCCAGAAGTGTAAATTATTGTCTCCCTCTGCGCCCAAATATTGACCCACAGATGTTAACAGGATTCCTGATGTATTTGATTTTTTCATTAAAAGAGAATAAATATACAACTGTGTGCTGATGAATCTTCGGACTATTCCCCTCTTCTTCAGACCACAAACTCAGAAACATTAATAAAAACACATTGTCCATCACTAACACTGGGGAAAAATAGACTGGACCAAGTTTAGATAATCCATTCGAAATTCATTATCACTCAAAACTAACATAAGAACAACAGAAGATTTAGACGACGCGGTAAATCATCAGACAAAGACCATTCAAAATTCAGCATGGGTTTCAAAACTACCTTATAAAAATGCAAACAACTATTGCCATAAGTAGCTTTCACCAGGATTACTACACCTTGCATCAATAAAACGAAAAGCTCGTAAAATATGGCAAAGAACTCGTTACCCATCAGACAAACTTTAACAAACTAACAAGACAACTTTATGACAAAATTAGATGTACAAAGACTGAGAATTTTGACAAATACCTCAGTCATTTATCAACCTCTCTGGAACAAGACCAAAAAATTCTTAAACATCATGATGTCTCTCACACCTTAGAGATCCTGACAGTCATTGGGCCGTCAGATGCTCTAAAAGCACAATTATTTGCTGACAACCTTAAAAAAAATTCAAACCTCATGACATCAATGACAGTATTTCTACATAATTCTTCAAAATCAACTTGACATACCCTTACCTATGATATTACCACCAAAACTTATTTACCCCTACGAATTCACGATTTGATTGCGGCCATGCCTAATAATAAAGCTCCAGGATTTGATTTGATTTTGAATTTCATAATTAAAAACCTACTTTGGAACTTGAACAACTTAAACTTGACGCACTTGTGGATAGTTGCACTATGGGGTCGATTGACCCCGTGCTGCACTTGTGGATAGGCCACCTTTTTGCCATCCGCACTGAACGCGTAAAAAGCTAAAGTCATGTAGTCACGCTCCTTTGTCAGGGACATCAGACACGTATGAAAGTTTCGGCTTGGTCTATAATAAATAAAATTTCAGGGACCAATAAGTAAACCATTCCAAACCCCCGTGTTTTAGGGTTAGGCAAGACGACGGCCTGTCACCAATACTTTTTAATGTAGTGTTGGACAAAATTATGACAATATTCTGGCGAAATGACGAGGCAGGTGCAGTAATAGGAACAAAGAGGGACAATGTGAAAGTAAAGTGCCTGGCCTTTACAGATCTAGCCCTACTAGCAGAAGCAGGAGAGGAAGCCATAAAACAGGTAAACACCCTGAAAGAGATATCCGAGAAAGCGGGACTACAGATCGCTTATGAAAAGACAGAAATTATGACAACGGATACTATCGGAAAATAAAAGTGACAAAAAAGTTTAAATACCAAGGTGAGACAATATGTAGCAACAGAACGTATAGGGCATCCATAGAAGAAAGAATAGCCAAACTGGAAAGACTAAACTTCGTCACTAGAAATGTCTATAACAAAAAAAAATTGTCCTTAAATGCAAAAGTAAGGCATTACTGTACAGTAGTAAGACTTGTAATACAGTATGGTATGGAAACAGTCAGCCTTCCGAGCCTTGAGAAAATTCTGAAGATCGAGAGGAAGATTCTAAGAAGGATTCACGGACCCAAGATAACGCAAGAGTGGTACAGGCTAAAATCCGATAAAGAAATATACATGAATTAGGAAGTTTTGGAAACGGTTGTCAGGACCAGAAGACTGTAGTTCTACAGGCACATGGTCAGGATGAATAGTGAAAGACAGAACAAGAGAATTTTTGACAAAGTTTGCAGCTATAAAAGTATGCGGGGGGGGGGGGGGTATATAAAACAAATAAAAGAGGAACTGGGCAGGCTAAAAATCACAGATAAAGATTGCTTAGATAGAGAGCTTTTTAGGGAAAAACTGGAATGAGTTGGGGTTCTTGTGGGTAAGGAAAGACGAGGGAGAAAATAGACTGAGGAGGAGCGAAGGGAACAGTCCAGGAGGATGAGAGAGTGTTGGAGTAAGAGGAAGGCAGAGGGTGTGAAGAGAAAACTGAAATGATATTCACGTGGTCCTTGCAGGCCTTTCATGTTAAAAAAAAAAAATTAACATTTTAGATTTTTTATTACAGACTATTATACTGTAAAGAGAAATTTAAGTGTGTCAAAATGCATACCCTTTGTGTAGAAACTTTCATAATACGTTTAATTCTTAGTCATTATTATAATTATTCACTATATATCACTATATATATATTATAATTATTCACATGTGATATTTAGAATAGAATGTCTTCATGGTTAGTAGTTAGAAAAGAAAATATTAGACCAAAAGATTTTTTGTTCACGAGGAGCTAAAAACACCGATGTAAATAAATAAAATAAAAATAATAAATTTAATTAATTACCTCCTTATCTGACACATCATAATTCTCATATTCTAAAATGAATTTACAAAACAAGTAAAAATCCTCAGATGTCCTAGGTTTCTTTGGTTTTGATTCTTCGAAATCCTATGAGAAAAAAAAAATAACAATAATAAGGATAAAAACATAACATAAATACTAGAATAAAAAATATAATAATTTAAAAATTATTTAAATTTTTTTAAAATTTATAAATAAAATTATTTAAAATATATATTTATTTATAAATTATAAGCTCATATAATAATGATTAATAGTAATGATAATTCCTAATCCTGGTAATCCTGGTGCCATTCCACAAAATTAGAAGATACAGACGTTTTTATTGTGACTTAATCTGATAAAAGAAAAAGACATATGTATTGTTGGGGGTTGCCTCTATGAGGATCCTTGGCAGAACAGAAAAGACACACTGTCATAGCCATTTTTAAACCCGGGAATAGCAGTTCAGGGCCTTACTACATAGCTGCCCCTCTCTTAACCCATGGACGGCAATGCTGGGGTGTCAGTAACACCTCATAATCATTATTGATGTCAAAATGTAAGTCTCAAGCACCATATTTATCTTTAATGATACTAATCATTTAGAGATTTAATCTACAATGCAGATGAAACAGGTCTGTTTTGGAGAGCACTTCCTAAAAACACTTTGGCATCCAAACGGGAACAAGCAGCACCAGGCCACAAAATAAGCAGGGATCGGATCACCATCTTAACATGTGCTAATTCAACAGGTACTCTCATACTTCTGCTTCTTACGATAGGAAAATCGAAGAAACCTATGGCATTCAAAAATGTTAAGAATCTTCTTGTGAATTATCTGAACCAAAACAAAGGTTGGATAAATGGTGAAGTTGTTCAGCAGTGGTATGACAATTTCTTCATTCCCGAAGTTAAGAAATTTAAAAAAAAATACAGGCAAAAGAGGAAAGGTTGGTTATGTTACTTCTTGAAAACGCTCCATCTCACCGTTACCCTGAAAGTTTAGAGAGGGAAAGTGGAATGTTTACAGTGCATTTTCTACCACCTAATGTAACGAGCCTCCTTCAGCCAATGAACCAGGGCATTATTGAAAGCGCCTGTACAGGAAGAATCTCTTCCGAAAACTTCTTCTCTCTTAAGATGAAGACCAAGTGATGGCTTTTTACAAGCATATAGACTTAAAGGAATATGCCTATATGGTTGTGGAAGCATGGAATCAATTGGGTCAACCAACTCTGAAGAAAGCTTGGTGAAAAATCATGAATGAGACAGATAGATAGGATGATCTTCAGATAGAAATCACAGACAAAGAATTAGCAATTATCGCCATGCAAATTCCTGGCTCATCTGCATGAGAAGTTGGAGACGTGACGGAATGGCTGACTAAAGACTCAGCTGATCCGGGATACCAGATTACGACGGACAATGAAATCATAGAAAACCTATTACAAGTGGATTAGCAGCAAGGAAGCTATGTACACTTTCAAAGCAGAAGAAGATAACAGACTTGAAAATTTTTGTATATATGAACATTAGTTAATTATAAACAAAAATTAATGTTAATGTTAATTAAAATTTGTTATTACATAAATATAATTTTATAAACAACCACACTTTTAATGAATCACTAAAAATATTATATTTTACACGGTTAAAATATTATATATTCATTACTTTTTCGTAAACACGTTGTTCCATAGTAAATCTGATTATCCGGATTTTCGGGTATATGGATCAATGTCGGTACCAATTAATACGGATAATCGGAGTTTCACTGTAGTTGGGTAGAATATTTCATCCAAGGTAAAATGAACCCACTAGCACTAGTGAATTAAAGGTTACTCAATCCAAAATTGCAGAGTATTTACCATCTTAATATTATTGAAACATTAGCTCTATGTCGGTTAAAATAATCAAGTGGATTAAAAAAAAAAAAATGAAAAAATAGATCTAAACGCATAAAAATTGATACATATTCACAATGTGTTGACAGATGATTATTACAACTCATTAAAATTGATCATGATGCTAAAAAAAAAAGTCTTATTGAGAACTTAAATAATGGCAATAAAAAATAAATCAGCCAAAGGAAATGATCAAATATTGTAAAAGACTATAATATAATTAAAAAATAAATAATAAATCAAGAAGTCTTGTTTAAAATGCAAGGGAAAAAATTCCCAATAAAATAGAGCTAATATTTTTGAGATCAAGATACAGCGATAAGATCGGAAATATTGAGATAAAAAATGTTACTTTGATTGTAAAATTTAACAAAATAAATGCTATGAAGATATTGTTAATGAACATACTGACATCAAGTACCACCTCAAATATAATAATCAGAATATAATAGAGACATAATAAGACATGAAAATACTCAAGTCTTTACCACTGGTAAGTAGTTAGGTAAATATAACCAACAGCAACTTTTGCAAAACTAGTTGTGATCTTCCTGACAATACAAAATCTTACTAATACTGTCGACTAGTACATATCCTTCAAAAACTTAAATATGAAAAGAAATAAATCATAGAAAAGCATTAATAATGTTGACATATATATGGAAATATTAAGGGTTTATAGAAATATATTTTAAGACCCACCCAAAAGTATGTAAACAGTTACAAGAAAAGTAAGATTAATAGAAATAGATTCAATGGATGCTGAGGTCCATTACAAAATGTTTAATCTCAACAAATAAAAAACCAAATTATTATGTAAGAAAATTAGCTGACACAAAATCTTAAAGTTTGAAGTTTTGCTACACTAAGGGATTGACAAGACATGTCACTAATGATTAGATTATGGACTTTGAATTATAAATAACAACAATGTGGTCAAGGAAAATTTATTTATTTATGATTCAACTCCGAGAGTTTTTATGAGGAAGAAATCAAAGCATCAACCATGTCATAAGAGAAGTATAGAAAATGATATAACTAGATGGATTATTATTGGTAGTCCCTCCCTATGTTTAAAATTAAAGCCTGAAACTGACGTTTCATGTAAATAACCAGCAACATTATGACCAATATGACCCAGTATTGAACAATAATAACTTACAATGCTTCTTGTTTTAGACATCCTCCTATCTTTCATTTTAAACTTCCTTATAGAGCTTGTTCTTCTTTCAAAAGAAACTGGTTGATCATCTAAAATAAAAACCATATAATTAAAATCTAATATCAGATTTTTAAAGTTTGTTAACTTGTTAAATAAATAGTTCACCCACTCATAATTCCAGAAATATATCAGCTGTGATAGAGAAAAAAAAAAACACGAACACACAACTTTCACTTACCGATCTGCTGAAAGCAGAAATAAACATGCTTTGATAAATGTGTAAACCTCATTTAGCAACTTCACAGAAAATAGCTTTTCCCACATCTGTTTGTTATTTTCCATATGCTAAAGAGTATTATAATTATTGAAAAAATTGAAATTCCTCAATAATTTCAATTTATTATCACAAGTATATTTCTCTTTTAATATTGTTTATTTTTCTTTTAAAGGGGCCTCAAACAATCCTAATTTCATCAATAGTCGAGTTTTTTTTTTTGTGAGTTGCTTTCTGTAAATATATCGTGAAGATGAATCGATAGAAGTTGTATTTATCGCTCGTAGTAAATTAAAACTTAATTTGTTTGTAAACAAGTTTTTAGGAAGAGACTATTTAATTATAGATATAAAATGTAAGGCCTCAAAGTCTCGTATTATTTCAATAATGCACTTAATCATGCAGATTACATGCCAAATTTTCGCCTATTCAGGCATCTTCAGGGCTACCACAGTTTCGCAAGCAAGCTAGAAACAGACTGAAACCTTCCCATATGGAAGGAGGGCTATCAGGGAAATATACAGTGTTGCCAACATTCAAACAAATTTAGATAACAGAGACAACAACTGAATAAGGTCTACAGAAAACACTTTGCACAAACCATACCAGCATAACCAGCAATTCCCAAATAATAAAACTATGCTTGATAGTGCCAATATTAATAAAAATCTCAGAATTTTAAACAAAAGTAGTACCATGAGCATTATCAACAAGTATATGGAATTATATAAAGAAAATTTTGTTGAAAATCTTACTGATTCTGACATTCCTAAAAATATTATTAACTTGCTTAGCCTTGGTGAAAATGCCAATCTCTTTCATATTACCATTAAAAAAGATATCTATAACATAATTGCTGAAACCGAATTTATACTTCAAGGCATTAATACTCCAGATAGTCATAAAAACGGATTAAGAAATAACATTGCACGAAAAATTAATAATTTTTTATCTAAGAAAACGTACGAAAGAGATCCCATTGCCCGACTTTTGAAGAAAGATTTTTTACACTTAAAGAAGCTAAAGAAAAATAACCCAAACCTATACATCGTAAAAGCAGACAAAACTAAACGTTTGATACTAATGGAAAAAGAAGCATATGAGCAGAAAATGATATCGTTACTTGAAGATAACAATATATATAAAGTATTATGGAATGATAATAAAGGAGAGCGACTCAAAGAGCTAACTAACAAATTTGTTGAGAAATTGAATAAAAAGAACTATATTAATGATACTGAAAAGAAAGCACTAATGACATATTCTGTGAACCATCCTCGAATATACGGTCTTGTGAAATTGCACAAGCCTGAAAAGCCATTAAGACCAATAGTTAACAGCATCAAAGGTCCTACTGAGAAATTAGCAAAGTTCGACAAGTCTTCATTAGATTTCTTAAATAATTCGAATGATTTTGACGTTAAAAATTCTACGGAAGTAAAACAAAAACTTAACGAACTGTATTTAGAAAAAGATGAAGTATTAGTTAGTTTTGACGTTAAGTCTCTGTTCACGCAAGTCCCTATGAAGATAGCATACGATATAATTAACGATGAATGGGAAACTATTAAAAGTAACACACCTATAAATAACAAAGCAATTTACATGGAAGGTTTAAAATTAGTGTGTAATAACGGAATGTTCACCTATGATGGTAAGCTCTATATGCAATTGCGAAGTCTACCTATGGGAGGCGTTTTGAGCATAAACGTGAGCGGCATTGTGATGAACAAGCTGTTGAAATGGGCATGTAAAGAACTGAATTTAAAACCCAAACTACTAATTAAATATGTAGATGATATTTTTATCATTATAAACAAAAGCCAAATTAATACTATTCACCAAACATTCAATAATTTTAATGAAAATTTGCAATTTACATGTGAAATAGAGCAAAATAATTGCATTAGGTTTCTAGATATGTTGATAATAAAAAGCAACGGCCGACTAACATTTAAATGGACTAGAAAAGAAGAATGCAGCAACAGAATTTTAAATTACTTGTCCTGCCATCCACTAAATCAAAAATTAAATGTAATGTGTAATTTGATGAACAAAGCCATAAAACTAACTGACAGTATATATCTAAAAGAGGTAAAGGATCGAATTTTTGATATTCTGAATAAAAACCTGTATCCCAAGAAATTAGTTTCGTGCACATGGTACAAAATCATGAATGAAATAAATAAACCAAAGATGCCTACTAACAATAATAACGATGGTCCCCCCCTGGCTCGGTACAGAACGCTAACCTATATAAAGCATTTATCTGAATCCCTAAAGCAAAGCTTCATAGAATATGACATTAAAGAAATAAAAATCACTTACAAACCATGCAATAAACTTGATCAAATACTTACCCCGCTCAAAGATAAAATTGCAACTGGTTTTAATTCTAACCTAATTTACAAAATTAATTGCCTGGATTGCCAAAATGCATACATTGGCATGACTACTCAAAATCTCTGTAATAGAATCTATCAGCATAAAACTTCATGCACAGAATACAAAAATAAAAATAAAGGAATAAAAGAACCTAAAACTGCCCAAGCTAAACACACTTCCGAGCATAAACATAGCTTCGATTATGACAAAACTATAATTTTGCATAAAGAAAATTCTGAGCAAAAATTAAAATATCTTGAAGCACTATATATAGCTGCAAACATTAATAAGGTCGTCAATTTTAAAACTGATGCAAGAAATCTTAACAACTTTTTTGCTGAAACTATTAACATTTTAAACCAACAGTGAATTATTTCTTCTAGATTTGCCTTTGTTTTTCATATGTTTTTTTTTTTCTTTTTTATAGTTCTGGTGCATGATGTTGTGTGTGTGGTGGGTGGGAGTGTGTGTGTATGTGTAGATGTAGAATTGGAATTGCTTTGTTTGAACCTTCTTCAACTTTAATATTGTTTTTTTTTTTTTTTTTTTCTGTAGACCTTATTCAGTTGTTGTCTCTGTTATCTAAATTTGTTTGAATGTTGGCAACACTGTATATTTCCCTGTTAGCCCTCCTTCCATATGGGAAGGTTTCAGTCTGTTTCTAGCTTGCTTGCGAAACTGTGGTAGCCCTGAAGATGCCTGAATAGGCGAAAATTTGGCATGTAATCTGCATGATTAAGTGCATTATTGAAATAATACGAGACTTAGAGGCCTTGCATTTTATATCTTAATTTGTTTGTCTCTTCTGCCTTTCCAGAAACTAAGAAGATTACTGTTTCTCTAAAACCACATTACATTTCATTCAGAAATCAATTATGAAACAATTATGAAAGTATGTAAAATAAAATATAATTATCAAAGATTATCTTGTACCATATGTGTTTCACTCCATAAACTGCTTTAATTAATTTGAGCATCACATATTTACTCTGTAAAGTACAACAAAATCTTTTATTGTTAAATAAAAGCTGTAGTTTTATTTGTGATAATATGGAAATGCAAGCGTAATACTTCATCGCGTCCGATTTTATAATCCTCTATTTAGTTGTTGATAACTTCATTTAGTTACCATGGAAACAAATAATTTCCATTACATATGCATGTTTCAAAACAAGTTAACAACTCTTTCACATGAACAGAACGCCTTTCCTTAGAAACAATGGTCTTTCATTAGGCGAACTGCGCATGCTTGGTTTGTTGTCGAGTTTCCAAAACATTTTTCTATTTTTTCTCCTGCATTTGTTTCTCGATTTTTTCCATATTTCATATTTATTAATTTCTGATATTTAGGCATAATGAGAGACAGTTAATTTCTCCATATAGACAAAATAAAAGGTACTTTATAGGAAACACAATTTTATTCATTCGTAATTTAAGCCCCCTCAAAACATTTCTATTATGATAAAAACTACCTGATAATAAAGAATACTTTATTCTTAATTAACGTGACAAGTTTAATCGAAATCGTTAGAGCCGTTTTTGATAAAATAAAAAAAAACCATAAAAATGAGACAAAATTTATTAAATAAAGTGTCCCCTCCGTTTGATTAATTTTTGCTGTCACACCACGGGCATATACATACATTAAATACTCAATATCAGGTTCGTACGGTTTATCGTTTTTGAGCTAGGCTCTTAACACCCACCCACGTGCACACAAACACACACACATGCACACAGACCATTGCGCAGGACTTGGTTATTTGGACTCAGGGAACCATAATACTTTCCCTTACTACATACACCTTCATATATAGGAGGTAAGAGAAAGTAAAAAATGAAGAAAAGATAAACTAAATTTAATGTTTGGTAACAACTATAAATATTCAAAAAACATATTTAAAGTTCAATGTTTTTCGCCTTTAAAATATTATAGCAACTGATCTGAGATGGCAGAAGTTCACATTTGTGGTTAATGGAATGAGCACTTTCAGCCTATAAAAAGATTAAAATCTTTCTTTAAGTCAGACACTCACCTAATTGATATTTTATTTATTAAAGAGGACTCTTAAATAATTAAATATAGCATAAAACAAGTAAACAGTCAGAGAACATATTATCTAACTTTAAACAATTGTGAAATAATTAGTCACAACAACTAGTTATTGGCTCATTAGACACATGAGCAGTATGTGGCATGTTCAACTAAATAGTCCTTATTGACCCAGTCAACAACTGGGGACAGTGATACATCATACCCTTTAGAACACTCTCTCTCCATCTATTTCATAGATCACCAAACCTTTTCCTCTCATAGAACCCATATGATGTTTTTCAGTGTTAGGTATACCTTGTTCTTAGAGAATATTGAACGTTCATTAACTTCTAATCGCTTTTAAATTAAATGGTCTCGATATGCTAGACACCCAAAAATAATTAAGAGGAGAATAAAATTTTTTGGATATGTCAGTTAATCAAACAATCGATTCAGTAATAGTTAGGACTTGATTTGTTATGAATTTGTGGTGATTTGAAATTCTTTACCATACCGATGCAAAGATTAATTACGTGTAAAGGCATATTCCTGATTTATATAATATAATTTCTATAAATTCAAATTCAATAGCAACCACAAAGCGAATAACCTACTACATACTCATTTTTATGAGATATACACCAATCAAAATACACGGTGGGCCAGACCCCCCTACCGTGCACCCCCCCCCCCACATCCCTATAAATTGCATATCGTTGTGTTCCTTGTGATAAAAGATTAAGAAAAAGCCAATGTTCCCAGACAAAAAAGTGGCCGCACTAACCGAAAATGGCGTTCAAACATGGCGGAATGACGACTTTGATTTTAGTTAGTTTTTTGATTACTGACATTCACCATTATGCTTAATTTCGCCATAACTGGTATTTTATTAAAGCTAGATAGTTCTAGATTCAGAATAAATAAACAAACGTTCTAAAATAATTAGTCTTGACAACATAAAATACATTTAAAGTCAATTTTTTCAAGTCACTCGCGTAAAAGTTAAAATTCCAAGTTAATTTTTGATTAAACGGCTATCGTTAACGAAAAACATCCTGAAATAAAACATCTGGAGCAATTATTCTTCTTTAAAAATCAGTAGTCAAATTTCAAAATATATCAACTAGTTTCATAGAAAACGGACCTACAAGGCGAAAAGGCGCCGGTGACTCCAGTCCTCTGCCACATCGTTCAGTTCTCATACATCATATAATTACAGCGGGTTTAGGCTATTATTTTGAATGTATAATCGAGCCTATGTAACTGCAAGTTTTTAATTTACATAAATAATTAATATAACTTTTTTTTTTTTTTTTTTTTTTTTTTTTTTTTTTTATAAATCTGATAAATAATAATGAATTAGTCGCAGATTGCACATTATCTAAACCTCACTTATATTGACATAAACTGGTTATCTTGAAATTAAATAATAATGTTCTCATGGTAGTAGTTGGGCTACAGACACTGGCTTCTGATCATTCGTGAAATTTGAAATAAATGCATTTTTGCAAAGTATTGAACATTTACAGATTTAAAAACAACCCAAATAAAAAAGAAAAGTTCTGTTTGTTCGTTGATATTTATAAATTATTCGTAATACAATTTAGGAAGTATATACATAACACAATTTAATAGCTCACAACAATTAATGAATTAACAGTTACACGATGTGTGTTTGTGTGTATATATATATATATATATATATATATATATATATATATATATATATACATGTACATATGTACATACATATTATGATTAATTTAAAATTAAACCACTACTGGAGAGGAAAACCAATTAAAACATGTAAGTATTCATGCATCTAAGGTCTATAATCCAGGAAATTGTGGCTGATCCATGAAATTTTTTCGGCTTCTGGCATATAACTACACATCAAAAAGTTTACTTTCTCTTTTTTTTGAAAAAAGGGTATACTAATATAAATAAAATGAAATATTTGAAGTTGAAATCGGATTAGTTATTTAGCCAAATTCGAACATGAAAGATCGGTAATTTTTATCATTTTGGTGAAAACTCATGTTCCAACGCCTATAACTCGGCAATATGTACTCTAAATGAAAAATGTCACAGATAAAAGTTTTAGGACATTAAATTTAGCATAAAATAAGCCCATTTATTTTAAAATTAAATTATTCCTGCGTAGAGATACAAATGAAAAAGTGAAAGTATTTGTAGCGCTTACTCCATTCTTTTAACTACATCTTCATTCCTTCATATATCTACATGCCAAAAAGTTTACTTTCTCTTTTTTTTCGAAAAAAGGGTATACTAATACAAATAAAATGAAATATTTGGAGTGGAATTCGGATTAGTTATTTAGCCAAATTCGGATATCAAAGATCGGTAATTTTTACCATTTTAGTAAAAACTCATGTTCCAACGCATATAACTCGACAATATGTACTCTAAATGAAAAATGTTACATATACAAGTTTTAGGACATTAAATTTAGCATAAAATAAGCCCACCTAAATAGTTAGTTCTGTGAATATTATATCATATCCCCTTAGGTTTCACAAAAAGAAGGAATCAAGCGCTACGAATACTTTCACTTTTTCATTTGTATCTCTACGCAGGAATAATTTAATTTTAAAATAAATGGGCTTATTTTATGCTAAATTTAATGTCCTAAAACTTTTATCTGTGACATTTTTCATTTAGAGTACATATTGTCGAGTTATAGGCGTTGGAACATGAGTTTTCACCAAAATGATAAAAATTACCGATCTTTCATGTTCGAATTTGGCTAAATAACTATTCCGATTTCAACTTCAAATATTTCATTTTATTTATATTAGTATACCCTTTTTTCGAAAAAAAGAGAAAGTAAACTTTTTGATGTGTAGTTATATGCCAGAAGCCGAAAAAATTTCATGGATCAGCCACAATTTCCTGGATTATAGACCTTAGATGCATGAATACTTACATGTTTTAATTGGTTTTCCTCTCCAGTAGTGGTTTAATTTTAAATTAATCATAATATGTATGTACATATGTACATGTATATATATATATATATATATATATATATATATATATATATATATATATACACACAAACACACATCGTGTAACTGTTAATTCATTAATTGTTGTGAGCTATTAAATTGTGTTATGTATATACTTCCTAAATTGTATTACGAATAATTTATAAATATCAACGAACAAACAGAACTTTTCTTTTTTATTTGGGTTGTTTTTAAATCTGTAAATGTTCAATACTTTGCAAAAATGCATTTATTTCAAATTTCACGAATGATCAGAAGCCAGTGTCTGTAGCCCAACTACTACCATGAGAACATTATTATTTAATTTCAAGATAACCAGTTTATGTCAATATAAGTGAGGTTTAGATAATGTGCAATCTGCGACTAATTCATTATTATTTATCAGATTTATAAAAAAAAAAAAAAAAAAAAAAAAAAAAAAAAAAAGTTATATTAATTATTTATGTAAATTAAAAACTTGCAGTTACATAGGCTCGATTATACATTCAAAATAATAGCCTAAACCCGCTGTAATTATATGATGTATGAGAACTGAACGATGTGGCAGAGGACTGGAGTCACCGGCGCCTTTTCGCCTTGTAGGTCCGTTTTCTATGAAACTAGTTGATATATTTTGAAATTTGACTACTGATTTTTAAAGAAGAATAATTGCTCCAGATGTTTTATTTCAGGATGTTTTTCGTTAACGATAGCCGTTTAATCAAAAATTAACTTGGAATTTTAACTTTTACGCGAGTGACTTGAAAAAATTGACTTTAAATGTATTTTATGTTGTCAAGACTAATTATTTTAGAACGTTTGTTTATTTATTCTGAATCTAGAACTATCTAGCTTTAATAAAATACCAGTTATGGCGAAATTAAGCATAATGGTGAATGTCAGTAATCAAAAAACTAACTAAAATCAAAGTCGTCATTCCGCCATGTTTGAACGCCATTTTCGGTTAGTGCGGCCACTTTTTTGTCTGGGAACATTGGCTTTTTCTTAATCTTTTATCACAAGGAACACAACGATATGCAATTTATAGGGATGTGGGGGGGGGGGTGCACGGTAGGGGGGTCTGGCCCACCGTGTATTTTGATTGGTGTATATCTCATAAAAATGAGTATGTAGTAGGTTATTCGCTTTGTGGTTGCTATTGAATTTGAATTTATAGAAATTATATTATATAAATCAGGAATATGCCTTTACACGTAATTAATCTTTGCATCGGTATGGTAAAGAATTTCAAATCACCACAAATTCATAACAAATCAAGTCCTAACTATTACTGAATCGATTGTTTGATTAACTGACATATCCAAAAAATTTTATTCTCCTCTTAATTATTTTTGGGTGTCTAGCATATCGAGACCATTTAATTTAAAAGCGATTAGAAGTTAATGAACGTTCAATATTCTCTAAGAACAAGGTATACCTAACACTGAAAAACATCATATGGGTTCTATGAGAGGAAAAGGTTTGGTGATCTATGAAATAGATGGAGAGAGAGTGTTCTAAAGGGTATGATGTATCACTGTCCCCAGTTGTTGACTGGGTCAATAAGGACTATTTAGTTGAACATGCCACATACTGCTCATGTGTCTAATGAGCCAATAACTAGTTGTTGTGACTAATTATTTCACAATTGTTTAAAGTTAGATAATATGTTCTCTGACTGTTTACTTGTTTTATGCTATATTTAATTATTTAAGAGTCCTCTTTAATAAATAAAATATCAATTAGGTGAGTGTCTGACTTAAAGAAAGATTTTAATCTTTTTATAGGCTGAAAGTGCTCATTCCATTAACCACAAATGTGAACTTCTGCCATCTCAGATCAGTTGCTATAATATTTTAAAGGCGAAAAACATTGAACTTTAAATATGTTTTTTGAATATTTATAGTTGTTACCAAACATTAAATTTAGTTTATCTTTTCTTCATTTTTTACTTTCTCTTACCTCCTATATATGAAGGTGTATGTAGTAAGGGAAAGTATTATGGTTCCCTGAGTCCAAATAACCAAGTCCTGCGCAATGGTCTGTGTGCATGTGTGTGTGTTTGTGTGCACGTGGGTGGGTGTTAAGAGCCTAGCTCAAAAACGATAAACCGTACGAACCTGATATTGAGTATTTAATGTATGTATATGCCCGTGGTGTGACAGCAAAAATTAATCAAACGGAGGGGACACTTTATTTAATAAATTTTGTCTCATTTTTATGGTTTTTTTTTATTTTATCAAAAACGGCTCTAACGATTTCGATTAAACTTGTCACGTTAATTAAGAATAAAGTATTCTTTATTATCAGGTAGTTTTTATCATAATAGAAATGTTTTGAGGGGGCTTAAATTACGAATGAATAAAATTGTGTTTCCTATAAAGTACCTTTTATTTTGTCTATATGGAGAAATTAACTGTCTCTCATTATGCCTAAATATCAGAAATTAATAAATATGAAATATGGAAAAAATCGAGAAACAAATGCAGGAGAAAAAATAGAAAAATGTTTTGGAAACTCGACAACAAACCAAGCATGCGCAGTTCGCCTAATGAAAGACCATTGTTTCTAAGGAAAGGCGTTCTGTTCATGTGAAAGAGTTGTTAACTTGTTTTGAAACATGCATATGTAATGGAAATTATTTGTTTCCATGGTAACTAAATGAAGTTATCAACAACTAAATAGAGGATTATAAAATCGGACGCGATGAAGTATTACGCTTGCATTTCCATATTATCACAAATAAAACTACAGCTTTTATTTAACAATAAAAGATTTTGTTGTACTTTACAGAGTAAATATGTGATGCTCAAATTAATTAAAGCAGTTTATGGAGTGAAACACATATGGTACAAGATAATCTTTGATAATTATATTTTATTTTACATACTTTCATAATTGTTTCATAATTGATTTCTGAATGAAATGTAATGTGGTTTTAGAGAAACAGTAATCTTCTTAGTTTCTGGAAAGGCAGAAGAGACAAACAAATTAAGATATAAAATGCAAGGCCTCTAAGTCTCGTATTATTTCAATAATGCACTTAATCATGCAGATTACATGCCAAATTTTCGCCTATTCAGGCATCTTCAGGGCTACCACAGTTTCGCAAGCAAGCTAGAAACAGACTGAAACCTTCCCATATGGAAGGAGGGCTAACAGGGAAATATACAGTGTTGCCAACATTCAAACAAATTTAGATAACAGAGACAACAACTGAATAAGGTCTACAGAAAAAAAAAAAAAAAAAAAACAATATTAAAGTTGAAGAAGGTTCAAACAAAGCAATTCCAATTCTACATCTACACATACACACACACTCCCACCCACCACACACACAACATCATGCACCAGAACTATAAAAAAGAAAAAAAAAAACATATGAAAAACAAAGGCAAATCTAGAAGAAATAATTCACTGTTGGTTTAAAATGTTAATAGTTTCAGCAAAAAAGTTGTTAAGATTTCTTGCATCAGTTTTAAAATTGACGACCTTATTAATGTTTGCAGCTATATATAGTGCTTCAAGATATTTTAATTTTTGCTCAGAATTTTCTTTATGCAAAATTATAGTTTTGTCATAATCGAAGCTATGTTTATGCTCGGAAGTGTGTTTAGCTTGGGCAGTTTTAGGTTCTTTTATTCCTTTATTTTTATTTTTGTATTCTGTGCATGAAGTTTTATGCTGATAGATTCTATTACAGAGATTTTGAGTAGTCATGCCAATGTATGCATTTTGGCAATCCAGGCAATTAATTTTGTAAATTAGGTTAGAATTAAAACCAGTTGCAATTTTATCTTTGAGCGGGGTAAGTATTTGATCAAGTTTATTGCATGGTTTGTAAGTGATTTTTATTTCTTTAATGTCATATTCTATGAAGCTTTGCTTTAGGGATTCAGATAAATGCTTTATATAGGTTAGCGTTCTGTACCGAGCCAGGGGGGGACCATCGTTATTATTGTTAGTAGGCATCTTTGGTTTATTTATTTCATTCATGATTTTGTACCATGTGCACGAAACTAATTTCTTGGGATACAGGTTTTTATTCAGAATATCAAAAATTCGATCCTTTACCTCTTTTAGATATATACTGTCAGTTAGTTTTATGGCTTTGTTCATCAAATTACACATTACATTTAATTTTTGATTTAGTGGATGGCAGGACAAGTAATTTAAAATTCTGTTGCTGCATTCTTCTTTTCTAGTCCATTTAAATGTTAGTCGGCCGTTGCTTTTTATTATCAACATATCTAGAAACCTAATGCAATTATTTTGCTCTATTTCACATGTAAATTGCAAATTTTCATTAAAATTATTGAATGTTTGGTGAATAGTATTAATTTGGCTTTTGTTTATAATGATAAAAATATCATCTACATATTTAATTAGTAGTTTGGGTTTTAAATTCAGTTCTTTACATGCCCATTTCAACAGCTTGTTCATCACAATGCCGCTCACGTTTATGCTCAAAACGCCTCCCATAGGTAGACTTCGCAATTGCATATAGAGCTTACCATCATAGGTGAACATTCCGTTATTACACACTAATTTTAAACCTTCCATGTAAATTGCTTTGTTATTTATAGGTGTGTTACTTTTAATAGTTTCCCATTCATCGTTAATTATATCGTATGCTATCTTCATAGGGACTTGCGTGAACAGAGACTTAACGTCAAAACTAACTAATACTTCATCTTTTTCTAAATACAGTTCGTTAAGTTTTTGTTTTACTTCCGTAGAATTTTTAACGTCAAAATCATTCGAATTATTTAAGAAATCTAATGAAGACTTGTCGAACTTTGCTAATTTCTCAGTAGGACCTTTGATGCTGTTAACTATTGGTCTTAATGGCTTTTCAGGCTTGTGCAATTTCACAAGACCGTATATTCGAGGATGGTTCACAGAATATGTCATTAGTGCTTTCTTTTCAGTATCATTAATATAGTTCTTTTTATTCAATTTCTCAACAAATTTGTTAGTTAGCTCTTTGAGTCGCTCTCCTTTATTATCATTCCATAATACTTTATATATATTGTTATCTTCAAGTAACGATATCAAAGATCGGTAATTTTTACCATTTTAGTAAAAACTCATGTTCCAACGCATATAACTCGACAATATGTACTCTAAATGAAAAATGTTACATATACAAGTTTTAGGACATTAAATTTAGCATAAAATAAGCCCACCTAAATAGTTAGTTCTGTGAATATTATATCATATCCCCTTAGGTTTCACAAAAAGAAGGAATCAAGCGCTACGAATACTTTCACTTTTTCATTTGTATCTCTACGCAGGAATAATTTAATTTTAAAATAAATGGGCTTATTTTATGCTAAATTTAATGTCCTAAAACTTTTATCTGTGACATTTTTCATTTAGAGTACATATTGTCGAGTTATAGGCGTTGGAACATGAGTTTTCACCAAAATGATAAAAATTACCGATCTTTCATGTTCGAATTTGGCTAAATAACTATTCCGATTTCAACTTCAAATATTTCATTTTATTTATATTAGTATACCCTTTTTTCGAAAAAAAGAGAAAGTAAACTTTTTGATGTGTAGTTATATGCCAGAAGCCGAAAAAATTTCATGGATCAGCCACAATTTCCTGGATTATAGACCTTAGATGCATGAATACTTACATGTTTTAATTGGTTTTCCTCTCCAGTAGTGGTTTAATTTTAAATTAATCATAATATGTATATACGTATGTATATGTATAAATATATATATATATATATATATATATATATATATATATATATATGTATATATATATATATATATATATATATATATATATATACACACACACACAAACACACATCGTGTAACTGTTAATTCATTAATTGTTGTGAGCTATTAAATTGTGTTATGTATATACTTCCTAAATTGTATTACGAATAATTTATAAATATCAACGAACAAACAGAACTTTTCTTTTTTATTTGGGTTGTTTTTAAATCTGTAAATAATCAATACTTTGCAAAAATCCATTTATTTCAAATTTCACGAATGATCAGAAGCCAGTGTCTGTAGCCCAACTACTACCATGAGAACATTATTATTTAATTTCAAGATAACCAGTTTATGTCAATATAAGTGAGGTTTAGATAATGTGCAATCTGCGACTAATTCATTATTATTTATCAGATTTATAAAAAAAAAAAAAAAAAAAAAAAAAAAAAAAAAAAAAAAAAAAAAAAAAAAAAAAAAAGTTATATTAATTATTTATGTAAATTAAAAACTTGCAGTTACATAGGCTCGATTATACATTCAAAATAATAGCCTAAACCCGCTGTAATTATATGATGTATGAGAACTGAACGATGTGGCAGAGGACTGGATGCGCCCGAGTCACCGGCGCCTTTTCGCCTTGTAGGTCCGTTTTCTATGAAACTAGTTGATATATTTTGAAATTTGACTACTGATTTTTAAAGAAGAATAATTGCTCCAGATGTTTTATTTCAGGATGTTTTTCGTTAACGATAGCCGTTTAATCAAAAATTAACTTGGAATTTTAACTTTTACGCGAGTGACTTGAAAAAATTGACTTTAAATGTATTTTATGTTGTCAAGACTAATTATTTTAGAACGTTTGTTTATTTATTCTGAATCTAGAACTATCTAGCTTTAATAAAATACCAGTTATGGCGAAATTAAGCATAATGGTGAATGTCAGTAATCAAAAAACTAACTAAAATCAAAGTCGTCATTCCGCCATGTTTGAACGCCATTTTCGGATAGTGCGGCCACTTTTTTTTCTGGGAACATTGGCTTTTTCTTAATCTTTTATCACAAGGAACACAACGATATACAATTTATAGGGATGTGGGGGGGGGTGCACGGTAGGGGGGTCTGGCCCACGTACTAAAAGGTGGGCTGGACAATTTTCCAAATGTTAGTACAGTGGATATCGTTTATAATGACGTACCGCTTATAGCGACGGAAGTCTTAAGTCCTAGGTCCCAACGGTCATATTTTGATGAATTTTTACCCAGCTATTTCGACCACGGCTACTGCAACTGATCGGCTTTAGCGACCCATTTTGAGTACCCAGGTGAACAAAAAGATCGGTTATAATGTCCGGATACCGGAATGAAGTCTTCTATCCGGCTTGCGGAATATTTCTTCCTGGGACAGGAAGACAAATCTATCACCGAGGAAACTCCCTCCCCCGATTGTGTTTTTATTCCTTCAAACAAACTTGAATCAGTTGCGGCCTACTTCTCAAATAAAAAACTTGAGCGTGGTGATATCTGTTTGTTAGTTTGGTTGTTAGTTGCGGTTTTGTTCTCCATACACTTGTACGTGGTGATACCATGTCAAAGAGAAGGGCATTTTTGTGAGAAGAAAAATTGCACATTTGCTGTCGGCTGGAAAATGGGGAGTCGAACAGAAGTCTTTCGGAGGAACCGAATGTAAGTCATTCAACTATTTCAACAATATGGAAAATAGGGACAGCATTTGGGGACTAGTTGAACACGGTGAATCGTTCAACACAAAAAATAGCTTTTTCCGCATAAAATGTTCCTGTTATTTTTTGATCCAACATCCCTAACACAAAGATCATTATTTGTAAGAAGGCTATCATTACAATCAGGTGTTAAAAATGGACTAGATCTGATATAAAAACTGGCGTTGTTATAAGCGATATGTCGGATGTAACGACGATCGCCTATAACGACGAGGTTTTTACGGTCCCTTCAATGTCGTTATTAACGATATCAACTGTATCTATTTGACAAGAGAGTCTTTGTTAAGTAGGGCTCACAGTAGCTTAAGAGCTAAGAGTGCTGCAAAGGTGATGCAATACACGGGTTTGAGTCCCAGGCCTTGAACAATCATTCATAAATCAGATAAAATTATTTACCCTGGCTGGGATACGGCACATGGTAGCTCAATGGTTAAGACTGTGGCAACTTTGATGTAGAGGCCCGAGTTTGAGTCCTGGCTGTGGCCAATCTTTTCTCTTCATATAAAATTATAATTGGGAAAATAAGTTGGTATACCATATCATAGTATACTGTCAGTCTGTGATGTATACTGTCTGTCCATTAAAAAAAAATCTGGTGCGTGCGCGCAACACACAACTTTCACTTACCAACTTACTTAGATTAGAAATTGACGTGTTTTGCTAATTATCATATCCCAAAGTCATTTTTCTACATTCATATCTTATTTTTGTTAATCGTTAAAGCCGTTTTTGAGTAAATAAAAAAACCCGTGAAAATGATACAAAATTTATTAAGTAAAGTCCCCCCTCCCGTAGATCAATTTTGATGAATTTTTTACAGTCATATCTCGGGCATATAAATACATCAAATACCAAGTTTGATCAAAATCGTTAAAACCGTTTTTGAGTAAATAAAAAAAACATGTGAAAATGGTACAAAATTTATTAAGTAAAGTCCCCCCTCCCGTAGATCAATTTTGATGAAATTTTTACAGTCACATCTCAGGCATATAAATACATCAAATACCAAGTTTGATCAAAATCGTTAAAACCCTTTTTGAGTAAAAAAAAAAAAAACACGTGAAAATGATACAAAATTTATTAAGTAAAGTCCCCCCTCCGGTTAATCAATTTTGATGAAATTTTTACAGTCATATTTTGGGCATATAAATCGATCAAATACTCAGTTTAATCAAAATCGTTAGAGCCGTTTTTGAGAAAATCGAAAAAAACGTAAAAAGTTATTAAATAAAGTACCCCCTCCCTTTGAGCAATTTTGATGAAATTTTTGCTGTCACATCGTCATATACCTACACTAAATACCCAATTTCAGGTTCCCACGGTTTATAGTTTTTGAGCTAGTCTGTTCACACACACACACGCACGCACGCACGCACGCACGCACGCACGCACGCACACACACACACACACACACACACACACACACACACAGAGACCATTTCGCGGGACTTGGTTATTTCGACTCAGGGGGTCCCAAAACGTGTATTTCCGTTGAAAACCGGAAGTCGAAAATTTTCACGATCGCAATACTTCCACTTACTATATATTTCATATATAGGTAAGTGAAAGTAAAAAAGCATGGTTTCTACATCCTTCTATGGCATCACAGCTAATGGATCACTAAATAAGATGAGTGCTGGATTTTAAAGATCAAAGTGGTTATTTAGGACTCAAACAAACTAATCTTGATAAGAGTAATAATGACGAGACCTGTCAAGGAACAGAGTCCATTAACCATTTAGGCTTTTCAGTCTATTAGATTTAACTATGTGGGATATACATAATTTACCTTAATGAAGCAATCACTTGCTGCACTAAGGTTATTCATTACATCTGTAAACTAGGATACCTAGACTCATCATTAGCTGATGTTAGAACTAATATTTAAGCAGCAATAATGCTTGTAAGAACATTTCCAATGATTTTAAAAGCAATATTTGCTAGAGAAATAAATTCTTGAAGATGGGATGCATATATACGATATGCATTTTTGACATATTATCCTTCATCCATACTAGGTTGGATGCTTGAAATAGTTACTAAGCATGCATTTTTGACATATTCTCCTTCATCAATACTGCCTTCATTATTCCATGGAAATACTGCGATCAATATATTTAGTATTATACAAGCACACAAAAATTTATGAGAAATAGGTAATTTGCAACAATGTCATTTGAAAATTGAATTGAGCCGTTTGGGGTTGAAAGTGGCCTAAGGCAGGGGGACTTTATAGCTACTCTCCTGTTTAATATTGCTCTACAAGCAATCATCAATAGAGCAGGGCTAAACCAGGAAGAGACTATATTTACATAGATGACCCAATTTCTAACATATGCAGATGACATCATAAAGCAAAGGAGATCGGCCTACATATTAATGAGAGAAAAACCAAAATTATGTTTATAGGCAAAAAACAGCAAGCACAGAGGCAGAATCAATATGTCATGGGTCCCTACAGCAATGAATCCGTTCAAAGCTTTCGGTACCTGGGTTCCATAATCAATGATAACCTCTTTGAGGCAGAAGAGGCCAGAGGTACTAGCCTAGCTAGTAGACTATATCAGCAGGGAATAGAGCCTATTTTGCCATCTCAAAAATACTCAGAAGCAAACTTGTAAGCATGCCGCCAAGTTTATATTGTATAAAACCGAGACTAGACCAGTATTCACCTATGGTGGGGAAACTTGGACCCTGAAGAAAAAAGGATATAAACCTGCTGAACAAATTTGAAAGGGGTAGGTATATTTAGGAGAATTCTCAGACCCATATGAGAGAATGGTCAATGGCGACGTAGGAAAAACGGCGAACTGTTTCAACTCTATAAAGAACTCAGTATCTACTCTTTCATCAAAATACAAAGACTAAAATAGTTAGGCCATGTTATGAGGATGAACAGTGAAAGAGTGGCCAATAGAGTGTACATAAATGTTCTGAAGGGAGTGCACCAAAGTGGTAGGCCATAGAGCCGATATTGGGATGAAGTGGTCCAGGACCTACGGCTATTGAAGATCTCTGCTGCAATTGCAAGTGAAAGAGGGAAATGTCATTGCTAAAAATTGATAATACATTAAGATTATATAAATATGGGGCATTATTTACCCAGCAAACCCACAATTACTTAGTTGCCAAGACAAAAAAAAAAAAAAAAAAAAAAATTATTAAGATAAAGTAATGTCTAAATCAGTGGTTCTCAAATTAATTTTTTTTCGTACCCCTCCTATATATGGTTTAATTGTAAACCACATCCTCAATATATGTATAAAAATGAGCATTTTTACTTTTACTTGCAATTCTTAAAGTACGATCCATCTATTTTGTTTCCAAACCAATATCACTTTGAAGATCAATGAGATTTTACTTTCTTACAATGCTTAGGGAGCAACTTTGACTAAAATAACAAAGATTTGCACCCCCTTTGCACCCATTGCGCAAATGTAGAAAACCACTGCTATAAATATTAACTGACTAGAAAATTTATTAAAACTTTATGATTTGTTGAGGAGTAAAAACAATATTTGTGTAAAATACACTAGAGCACATTTTCATGAATTAACAGAGTAATTTTTCTTTGATGAATTATTAATACTTGATAATATGACCAAATACAAAGGGCTAACAGTTAAATAACATAAGAACTGGGATAATGAAAAAATTCAACATGTCTGTCCCTGGTAACCATAGACATGGACAATATAAAATAAAATGTACCAGTAAGGTACACAATACTTAACTCTTTCAGTGCCAGATATTTTAATGCATATATTCAGGATGGCCAGGAGTGAATTTTTTTACTTAGGATTTCAACATCTCTGCAGTCATCCATGAGTGTTAAAAGAGTCTTCATCACCAATCGTTTTTTTAATTTACATCATCATCCTCGGTCGATTTCGATCAAGGTAAGTCATCATTTACACCAGTTGATTAGAAATTTTTCACAGGAACCAAATTAAAATAGGCTAAAAAATGTTAAATTTAAATGCTTTACCAGGATAAATCATTAGCTAAATGGGTCAATGTAGGCATTCTTATTAACCACATAGGTTTTGATATTGTGAAACATGTTTCATATTGGACTTTTAGACCAACAAAAACCTTTAAAGACACAAGATAATAGATAAATTTGCAATAAGAAACGCTTTTATCTAAGCCATCAATCCTTAATAAAACTATTCACATTACACAGCATAAACCTCATTTAATCTTTGCCATTTGATAGAGTATTGTCTTAATCCAAAAAAGGTTGCCAGCATTTTATTTGACCTGGGTGTTCTTTGTCCTTCATGCAAAGATGTGCTACATGCCACAAAAAAGCTTCTAATTTGGCTTGAAAGTTGAAATCTACACAATTTTTTTTTTTTAAACATGAGGTTCAATAAATATATTTTTCTCTCCCCTACCTTGTCTTTTCAGCTCCAAGACTTTATTCCCAAGCGGGAAGATGAATTAATGAAATGTTAAATGATTTTTTTTTTAAAAGATCAATGTTCCATTGGGAAGAGAACACATAAAATGTTTTTCCACAATGACAATATTTTTCTTTTGCTAAATATTGTCGTCAGTACTTGTCATTTACATACATCATCAGCGTTCCGAGATGTGTTGAGTTAAATATACATAAATCCGGCCATTCCAAGATGAAGTAGGTAAGTAACTGAACAGTCGAGATTTTGGCTGGTTTTGGACCAAATATCGTTATTGGAGAATCGATGAGGATGGTAATATGACCTACAATAAATTGGAAAGTAATTTTGGAATTATGATCGCTTGAATATCCTTCTGAAAATTATAGAGATATTATACACTACTCCGGTAGGGACCGTTAATATTGTCTTATTTAAATCGATCGTTGGAAAATTATAGAAATAATTATAGAAGTCCCTACAACAAAGGGGCAGCCATAAAATTGATCGATATCAAAAAGACTGCCCCGCAAGGATAGAAGCAACAGGGTTTGGGAATCATTTTATGGTTAATTTATTATTACGAAGGATATTATTATTCTCGATTATACTCGACACTACTGATTTAATTCAAAAGGTTGTGTCAATCATGTTTGTAATTCCTTTCGATGAATTTTTGACTAAATTTATAACCGAAGTACAATGAATTATATCCTTTGTGATAAAACATTATTCAGAAAATAAATTGCAAAACACTGTCGTAGCATTTATTATACCAAACATTATCATGGCTGCCAAACTTTTGCTGAGGGGACTTTCATACAATGCGGTTGTTTTCTGGGAGATATCAAGTTTTATTTTTCAGTTTTTTTTTTTATGGATGAACATCAGCAAAAGCCTCAATAGTTGTAGAAGCAAAATTAAAAACCGATAATAGAATATTATATTAAATATCCGGATAACATAACAGAAGTTTCACCCATGAAGAATTGGCACAAGATCTCCGACAAGATATTCAACATATAAATCCTTTGTTAAGTCAACTGAAATTAAGCTTTTCCAAGAATTATTGTATTCCTTTTCAATGTGCATAACGAGTAAAAGGCAGAAATCAAAATCTAATTTAAATCAATAATGGCTAGGATTTTAAATTTAAACGAACCTTCGGGAACTTGAAGAAGTCTTAAATTCTGCTTTAAAATAGTTATCAATACTCAGTCTTTCTTGGATTGATGCCGAGTATTATTAAATGTCCCCTGGCTCCCGGTTTTGAACTTGCTATCTTTCGGTTCTCAATCATACGTTGCCATGGGCAATGCGTATTTTCTGACGCGTTTGCCCACTCGGCCATCCCACCACCCCTTATGGTGTCCAACCGTCGATTAGATCTAGTTTAAGAAGGTTTACTGTTATCGGTGAATATATATATATATATATATATATATATATATATATATATATATATATATATATATATATATATATTATTTATGCTAATATCACTACAGAAAACGACAGCGATATTATATTCTGCTGGTATTATATATCTTTATTTAAATTTATTGTTGAAAAATTAGTTAAGGTTATGTATAGGTTTGTTCCAACAAGCACTTAAAAAATCGATAACTAACTGACTGCTTATGTTCTCCCCCCACTCTTTTGATTCTGAATTTGATTGGTTGGTTTTCCCATTTGATTCATCCAGCAGTAAAACAATATTGAGATTTGATAGTTTTTTTTTTTTTTTTTTGTATTTTTTTTTTTTTTAACGTCCGCTTTATGCCACGAGGGCTAATCGGGACGGGTTATCTACAGGTAACCAACCTCTTCTAATCCATGGCAAACCGCTGAGTCTGTTCAGTGAGGCCGTCACCTTACAGAATCGAGGGGGCTTGGGTGGGATTCAAACCAGCACCACCAGCGTGGGAGTCGGAGACGCTATCCCCTTGGCCACGCCGCGGTCCAGATTTGTTAGTTATCAATTAGTTTTAATAGCTTGTTGGAGCATACCTTATGTTATATATGCCATATGTTATCCAATAAGTAAACATTTTGAGTGATAATTATGTTCATGTTTTTTCCCGATAACTTCTTAAATAAATTAAGAATCCAAAAAAGGTTTTAATGGGACCACCTTGGGAAAATACTCTACAAGATGCAAAAGGTTTCGTTCCAATTGGTCCATCCATCTCTGAGTAATCAGTGAACATACATAGAAAAAAAAAAAAAAAAAAAAGCCACATACGTATCGAATTGAGTACCCTCCTCTTTCATTCAAAGTCGGTTAAAAATTAAGAATTATTGACTGCTACACCGGATATTTCTATAAGTAAGGATGTAAAATATTCTATGGACAGTAAAACATAGGGGAGAGCGGGGTTGGTTGGCAAAGGGGTAGCATAGGTTGGTCATTGGCTTATAGTTTCCGTCACACCTGTTGTGAAGGCACCACCATCGTACCATGTGACCCGCTCGACCTCGGGAGTCTTGTCCTGAGTTTTCAATCCGATGCTAACAGTGTAGAGAAGAGTGTGCTTCATTGATTGATTTTAGAACATGTAGGTAAACTTTTATATGTTCAGTAAATTTGGTATAAAGAAATGGCATAACATTTGACTCCGATTCTGTTCACATAGGCCCAAACTACTTTGAAAAACCTAACCTTTCGACTAACCAGTTTCTTGTTTGATTGTTCTCCCCTGTCCTGGCAGCCATCTTTCATATTATCTCTCCTGTGGGGTTAGTTGACTCTCTTCAACTGGGGTTTGTTGGAGCAGTAGCAATTCACAAAAGCAAGGAAAACATAAACAGAAGTGAAACTACCAATTGTCTTTAGTTCCAGCAAGGAGGATGAAAGCAATTTTTCTTATGCAGAAAGTGATGTCAGTCTGAACTTCTATCTTCTTCTATTGTCATTCTATTTTCCCTTAAAAGCTGATTAAAACCGATTCAAAATTATTATACCATTATAGTGCATCTTTTAATAACAATAATATGTATCAGGCAGTACTTGAATGAGATGGCTAAACAACCTTACCTTCTAGGCCAACCTGCCCCACATAGGGGGTTGATTGGCATACTCTGGATTTACGAATTCTTCAATTTTCTATAATCTTAGTATTAAATATTATGTGGTGAAAAAAATACTTGAAGTACTCTGATACTTGGAGTTTACAGTGGTATCAGCCCTATTGGGATTATATTAACAGAAACGACTCAACAATCAAAAAACTGTTGCCAACCAACCCCGCTCTTCCCTAGTGGTAAAAAATAAATAAAAATAGTTACATGCTTTTACCATCCATCTAAATCTATTAAACCTAACCCACTTTTGTTGGCTCTCCATTTCCTTCTATGACTGTAAATTTTAATTTATTAATGATAAGTGAATTGTTTAGATTTTTATTAAATTAAATTATTATTACAAAATTTACTTCCATCCAATAAAAAAACTATGAGTTTTTCAGACTTAATGAGGATCAAATGGCAAATAACAAACAATCAGAAACCTGTTTGATCTACAGACCTAAGATGATTTTACAACACAATGTCATAAGCTTCGAACAACACCTCAGAAATTCTACATCAAATTTATAATATACTTAAGGATAAAATAACAGGCATTTAATCAAAACAGAAAAATTTAAATTTTAATCAAATAGTAACTATAAATGAATGATAATATCAATTGCTACAAATTAATTGGAACTGCTTATTAGGTAAGTGTTATATCATTTTAAAAAGCCAGGACCAGTTCAAAAGAAAGCAATGAGCAATTGAGTGGTGGAAAAAGTTCAAAAGGCTATGACGTTACATTTTAAAAAAATATTTATAAAAAACTAAAGATACTTGAAAATGGACAAAGGTCCAAAACGTTGTACTTATAAATGAAAAATAAAAAGGACAGTTGAATAGATGTTGGATATATAAATACAGTAAAACCTCTACTAACGGACACCCCTAAATAGCGGTCACTCCTCATTACCGGACAAATTTTTTCGCACCGGCATTTTAATACAATGTTTAAGGCATTTGAACCTCTATTTAACTAAACCTCTCATTAACGGTCACGGACAGGCTGTGTTGGTTATAAATTGATTTAAAAACCTCTAAAAGACAGACAGTGTGACTTTATCCCTTACCCTTTTCTCGGAAACAATTAGTTGTTTCCGGTCTAAGAAAACAGGGACATCTGTGTTTACTTTTGAGTAAAGGTTTTCCACATAAATTCTTTTATTCTCGAACCTGCTTCTACTAAGATTTAGTTCTGTTCTAACCATCGTGGCAAGTGGCTGAAAATGTCTCCCTCACGTAAGAGACTCACTTTAGAACTAAAAATAAATTTGATCGACGTTTATGACCATGAAAAGTTAAGTGTGCGTGCGCTAGCGGAAAGACTTAATATTGGTAGGACACAAGTTTCGGAAACACTACAAAGACCGTGCGGTGCTTTTCAAATTATGGAACGAAAATAAAAACAAAAAAATTAAAAATGCGTTCACGAACAGAAAAACTATTAACATTGACGTAATTCTTGAATGGTTTGTCCGTGCAAGGGCAAACAATATCCCGATTACAGGACCTCTTATTCAGGAAAAAGCTCGTGAAGTGGCAAACAAATTGAATTTAAATGGATTCAAAGGATCAAACGGATTTCTCGAAAAATTCAGAACCAGGAACAACATCAAATATAAATCTATTTGTGGTGAAGCAGGAAGCGTTGATGATGAGATCGTGGTTGAATGGGCTCAAAAATTGCAAGGTATGATAAAAAATTACTTTGATAAAGACATCCATAATTGCGATGAAACCGGTCTCTTTTTCCGTGCACTACCCGATAAAACAATGACTTTAAAAGGAGAAAATTGTTCAGGGGGTAAAATTTCAAAAGAAAGGTTAACGGTTCTTTTATGTGTAAACCTTGCAGATGAATTCGAACCTCCTATGGTTATAGGTAAAGCCAAACAACAGTGTTCAAAAAAACTAAAAGACTTTTTTCTCTATATGAAGACGCTCTGGGTGTCAAAATGGCTGCTGACATTCAGATGATTATAGAATCGAAACACAGTAAAGACAAACAACAGTGAATCAATTTTTCCCAAGCTGTTCTAATAATAAAAATGACATTTGAAGTTGTTCATAAATTTACTTACTGAAACTAACTCTTTACTTATCTAATATTTATTATCTAATATTTTACTTATCTAATTATTCTAATTATTTTATGTAGTATTTTTTTTATTTTATGAACATAATTTACACAATACAGTAATGTACATTATATCATTTTTTGGAATAAAAAGAAATTTTGTGTAAAAATTTTTTTTTATTCTACGTACCTTTTAAACACATGGGAAATTGAATAAGAGAGAATTAATTTGTACAAATATTTATGAAAAAATAAAACCTCTCTTTAAAGGACACCTTTAAATAACGGACAAAACATTTGCACCAGGGCTGTCCGTTAATTAGAGGTTTTACTGTAACCTGAAATAATAAAAAAACACATAGTAACATATGTTGTAATTTAGTTAGTTTTTAATTGGATAAAAATATAGAATGACTCTCTTTATTATTTAATTATTTCTCTCAAATAAAATAAGTGGTGATGAGGATAATAATGAATAGGGAAAAGAAGAGACAATCTGATTGTGGTCAATCAGAAGAAAAAAATCTCAAGCTCTCACCAGGAAAAAAGAAGAGGTTGGTGCAATGTTGTTTTTAAAAAATTCCATGAAGACGTATAGACATGGGAATCATTCGTGGGTAGAGAAATACGAGAAATATTTTGAGATGCTAGGCATCAGTGAGAAACAAGATAAGTGGTGATCTCAATTCTTAATTCACAAGATGGATATCAACACATACCAGCAGCTATCAGATAACCTTACTTCCGAAAAGCCGAGTTCTAAGAGTTACTGGGAGCTGATTGAGGCAGTTGAGACCTTACTGAACCCTAGGCCCAGCATCATCGCCGAGCAGCAGGCATTCACTGCAAGAGCCTGAGTCCATTAGGCAATACTTTAATGAACTAAAAACAATTGCTAAATATCCAAGTTTACCTGTGACCAGAGCCTCCACAAAAGATGCACACATCAGGCAGCAGTTTATAGCTGGTCTTGGAAACAAAGCAGTCCAATGAGGAGGCAGACCTATTACAGGGTAAAGAAAAATTATGTAAGGTTATTAGTAAGGGATAAAAATCTGAGGAAATTTCCAGAAGGAGCTGTTGCAGGTGTAGCTCAGGATGTCCTGTAGCAGCTGACCGTCCAATGAAGACAGCAACATGCTTCTCAATTAAGGAAGTGGGACACATAGCCAAGGATTGTAGGAGGTGCAAAGGAGCCGAAAGCAGACAGATCGGTGACAGGGAAGGAGATAGCATAGGCTCAGAATGTGAAGTAGGAACGGTTTCCATTTTTTAGAGATTCCGTAGGTGCCTCCAAAACCAAAACGAGTTCAAATTAAATGCCTTATAGATGACAAACCAGTTAATTTGAAATATGATAATACCAGTTACATGAAATGTGATCTCCACTATATCAGAGGAGGATATTCGCAAATTCCATAGTACATCAGAAAATACTAAGTTAGTTCTATCAACTTGCACGGGGGGGGGGGGAGGCATTATGAAACTGAGAGGATTCACTTTGATCACAATTAAGTATGGTGAGTAGACAGCGCGAGGGAATATAAGAGGTGTGTGAGAAAAGTAATGAGATTGGCAACACTGCGGGAGATCTGGCAACGTTGTATCTACCGGCCGATGCTAAATCTGATTTTTGATCCCTTCCACTTCCTCAGTCCGAGTTACAACTCCGTACAGTTAACACATTAGCTTTGACAGCGCCATTAGTAAAGTTGTGTTTTCATTGTGCGTCACAGAAATGGAGCATCGGAATTTAGAGCAACGTTGTGAAATAAAGTTTTGTGTTAAACTTGGTGAATCCGCGAGTGTGACTTTTGAAAAATTGAAACAGGCCTATGGGTCCTGTTGTCCAGCCGAAAAATCTCACAATTGAACAGAAGCACATTCGGAAAAACATGTGCGTTGATCTTCTTGAGAAGATTGCTAATGACCAAGAATTCATCAATTGTGCGATCACTGGTGATGAATCCTGGATATTAGAGTACGATCCTGAAACAATGCGGCAAAGTAAAGAATGGCACAATCCGTCATCTCCTCGGCCGAAGGAGGATTGATTTGAGGATAAATTGGATAAAGTGTAAACTTTTTTGAAAAAGAGTAGACTTTCTCGGATATCGAATTTTGGGAGATGGAATTTCAAAATGCCCAGATCAAGTAGCAGCCCCAGCAGGGAAGCATCGCGACTGAAGAATGTGATGGAGCTACGCAGTAGGCAAATTATTAAGGAATATTTATTAGGAATTTGGCAACAAACTTGCCCCTCTATACCAACTATTGGACAAGAATTCAAGATTACATAGGTCAAAATATGCTGAGGAAGGGCTCATCAGTATTAAAGAGGACTTAACCAGTAAAGAGACAATAATGTATGATGAAAAATAACCACTTGTCTTAGAAATAGTAGTACATAATTAATCTTACGTCAATTTAAGTGCATAATATCTAATAACAATTAAAGTACTAAATAAACAATACTCATAATGAAAAATGTCAAAATCTTGGTATTCTAAAAATATAGACATTTAAAATTTTATAAATTATTATATTAAATTAAAAAATATATAATGAAAAAAGGGTGAAAATACATATCATCAAATCCAAAATAACATATAAATAAGTAAGTGAAATAAAAAAATCTGTTTCTTGCATGTCGCCTTCCTCAAGTTCGGCAAAAAATTTTTTTCGATTGAAGTGGAGACAACCGAGAAAGATTCTTTGAATTATTCTTTCAATTACTGGAGTTTCATATCCAGTTAAACGAGATGTTTTTAATTCACGGGCAATTCTACTCGCGGAATCGACTTGGCAAACTATCCCAAACTGTTCCTCAATCGTAAATATACTGTTGTCATGGCATGTTTCCGTGTATAAAGACAACTGAACTGAATTGAGACACGACCGAGTGCATTGATGTAAAGTAAACAAAACTTTTTTTCTTCATTTCGTAGAACTTAGTCTTGAAATGTACGCTGTAAGCGACATTTAAACTGCTACTGTTCCAAGAAAGTGTTAGCTCTAACCGAACTGTTCACTATAACCGATGTCCGTTGTAAGCGATATTTATGCTTTTTTCTGTATGTTATTTCATGGGGCGGACTATTTTGTTTGTTATATCCGATTGTACGTTATAGCCGGTGTCGTTATAAACGATTTTGACTGTACTTTAAAATGGTATAAACAGCAGAAAAATGTAATAAAACGATTAATTTTATTTTGATTTGTAGGAATACACACTGTTAATAAAAATTATGGTACTAGTACTGAACAGTTCTGTGCCGTTCACTAGGGCGCCCTTCAAAGTAAGGCCTAATCTACACTGAAAAGGACCCTTTTGGGGGTTTATTTATCTCTGAAGAGCGAGCGGGAATCGAATGCTGGGATCTATTAAAGCTAATAAGGCACTTTTTAACTAAAAAAAAAAAAAAAACGCGATAACATGACGGTCACATAACCTCTCAACAGCCTCTGCCCCGAAGCCACTCTTCAGTACCTGTACCAAAATTATTAAATTAAAATATTAAATACCATGTTCAATACAACACAATCTTTCAGAGGCGGCGCAAAATAAAAAATTTCGAAACATGTTACTGATTACGATTTCATTAGAAAACGATTAGTGTCCGACCGAAACCAAAATTTTAGCAGAAAACGAAACCGAATTTCGGCCATAGACCTGGTTTTGGGCCGAAACTGAAACTTATTTACATATATATATTTATATATAATACATGTAAGTGTGTAATATGTCTATTTTAGCAATAATATCAATGAAAGCTTATAAAATGACATTCATTTAACTCAATTATCAATACAATACATTGGCTTGGTATAGAAGAGTAGTAAGACAGGTGCAATAGTTAGGTAAAAGGATCGAATCCCGGCCCCTACTTCCTAGTACGTTTGGATCCCGGAGGATTTGGACCATATACCCTAAACTAGTGAAGACCTAAAAGTTGAAATAACAGGCTGATAATAATAAAAATTCATATCATATCTAAATAATAAATACCATAGTACATCTTTGTCATGATAAAGCCAATGGAGTACAAAGTGACAGCCTATTGAATACGTAAAGCAGAAACAATCTAGCTTAAAAATGTATAGAATAGTTTGATGTTGAAAACGTGCTTCTTCAAGGTCAAAACGGAAAAAAGTTTTTAGGGTGTTATTGGTTATCCGGTGGGGGGGCGGGGGGAGGGGGCTGCCAAGGTCGAAAAAATGGTTTTTGCACCTAAGTCTCATTCCATACCAGAAAAATGAACAATACCTACTACCACCATTTGATGCAACTTGAGTCCCATTTCTATAACTAGGTTACTGACTAAAATATGTTTAAGTATTTAGAAGATATATTCTTATTTAGTGTTTCTCTTAATTTTTTTAGAAATCTTATTTCATTATTAATAAGGAGATAATTAAAAGCACAAAAAGGTTCTTAACGTTCAAGGTAAAGAATAAATACTATTCTTTACAACCTACTTTACTTAAAGAATCTGTTTAAAAGAATGCTTTATAACATGTTAAGATTCGATATAATTTATGTGGCACATCCCTGTTCATAACATTTAATTTTTGTCACCACTCTTAACTTGAAGTATTTGATCAATTAAGATACCAAAGGATTAGATAAATCCCTATTTTATGGAATGATAACTAAGTGTGGTTATCTAAAATGACAGATACTATTCACTATTGAATCCAAAGGGTGTTAAAGGCCATGAAAGAGACCAAGCAATCAAAACTGAAATCGTGTAGTCCTACTTCCTTCCCTTACATATCAGACACAATCGCAAGTTTCAGCTCGGCCAAAGATTCGGCCGATTTTAGGCCCAAACCGAAACTTCAGTCAGTCACTAAAAATGATAGACATTGAAATTAATAGATGGGAAGAGAAGATCCATTAAGATTTGAAGATTTTCATAATTTCTAGTGTTGAAAATTTTAAATTTTGCGCCACCTCCGAATGTTGTTGAAGTTGAACATGGTATTTAATATTTTAATTTAATCATTTTTATTAACAATTGGTGTGTATTCGTACAAATCAAAATAAAATTAATTGTTTTATTGCATTTTTCTGCTTTTTATACTATACCATTTTGAATTTTGCTGGGTATTCATAATAATCAAAAGTTAATTATTTCATTCTTATTAGTGCATTTATTTTAACTGGTTCCTAGTTTTCGAAAATGGTTCGTTTTTTTTTTTTTTATTATATAAAAAGTTCTACATTTCATATTTTTTAGAGGCTGGAGATAATTTGTAGAAAGCCTACATTGGTTTCTAAATAAAATTCTAATTGCTTTTTTTTATATAGATTTTGAGTGCATTTAGTACTGGTTTCTGGTTTTCAAAATCATTTTTTCTTCAGTACCACTTCTCGGCCATATAGCCACATTTCAGGTGAAACCAAACTAATCTATACATGGTGGGAAAGACGAGATTTATTCTGTGGGTCCATCTCGAAATAAAACTCAACCCGCCAAGTTATATCCTGGGCCTTTATATTATAACTATATTAACAGTCCTTTTCAATTTTATGAATACACACAGAAAACACCCTCCATACTTTGACTAGAAATGAACTTTTTTTTTTAGAAGACCAATGTTCCATTGGGAAGGGAACAAAAATTCAGAAAATGAGTTGCAAAACACTTAGGGCTTCAATTCTAGTGGGGTAGCCTTTTTGAGACCAATAATTTTTATGGCTGCTTTATCATTTTTGCAATTTTTTTGAACATCGGAACATCGGCAAACTCTTTTTTGAATAATTTCATGTCTGTAAAGACAATTTAATTATAATTGCACGAATACTGTGAGAAAGTGACCTAGGACAATTTTCATTTATTGGGAAATATAAAACACAACATCTACTTTTGTTATTTCGGTATCTGAGAATATAAATGCCTCAAATGCGAAAAACCCATAAAAACATCCAAGCCAGACTGTCTAAAGTCCATTTCCATTGTCTATTTCAATTAAATCCATTCATTCAACACTGCACAGCACACAATTGAGGCAAGTAAATGGAAAAGTGCAAAAAATCGAAAAAAAAGAAAAAGTAATTGGAAAATTAATGATGGAAATAATTCATAATAGTAATTATTTAATAATAATTACATAAATTAAATTAAATAATAATTAAAAAAAAATTATATTCACAATGAACAGAGTGAAAATATAGAGGACAAAGTCTATCAGCCTTTAGCCAATTGGAAAAGGACAAAATGACATATAGAAAATGTATAACAGTGTATTTTAGCATATGAAATTGATATAGTATTATAATATTTATTAAAAGACTATCAATCATATGATTAAGAAATTATTTATGTAAGTTATATTTAATTTATTTTATTTAATTTATTAAAGTAGTAATTGGATCATTAAATGTTAATGGATGTTAATTAAGGTACAGGTTTTGAGAATGGGGACACAGCCCCGAAACGTTAACATTATGATATAAGAAAATAAATAGTTGTTGTGACAAAAGGAAGATATATTGCTAATTAATCATTACTTATAATATAAAAATCTTCAGACCAAATTTTGAAGAAAAAGGAATAGACATATGTATATTCAATAGTGCCTAACAACAATTTAAAAAAATTGTTAACATAAAATTCAGGAAATGAATGATTTCTTTTTTTTTTTTTTTATATCAGTGTGTTACTATTATAAAACAGATTTGTTCCTATGCAAACGACTCAGTTCGGTTTCTTTTGATGCTTTTTCACTCCCAAGATATTAGGCCTTATTTCTCTGATTACAACATATCAGCCTTTATTTCTCCTTATCTTAACTATAATATAACAAAATCCTTTCATAGTCCACATCTAACCATTTTAGCTATAAAAAATTATTAGAAATGTACTAAGAAAGGATTACCACTGACTGAACTTACCACCCAAAATGGTGAATATTTATAAATAAAAAAAATTAAAGTTAATTTGGTGGAAGAAAATTATCATTTAGACCTTATCAGACTATTGCAATGATGATGATATATACTTAATCAATTATATATACTTAATATCAATATATTAACTGTAAAACAATAATTAACGACGATATATACTTAATATCAAGTACATTTTATATCACATTCATTTTTCACATTCATATCATCAGTTTAATAAAAATCAACCTGCCTGTAGATGAAAAATATTCAAACGAAGAGGTTAATAAGATGGGAAACTCCCAGCAACAAATAAAACATAGGTTCTTCATTCTCAAAAAAAAAAAAAAAAAATCTAAAAGCTCTGATTTCATAATATTTTATTTTTTAAGCTTCGATTACCTACATAACCACAAATACTATGTTAAATAGAAAATTGGTGTTAATTTGCCACAAAACTTAAACAGGTCAATAAGGGATCAAAATTAACAAAAACTTATTTAAAAAAAAAACTGAAAACCTTGCAATTTTTCAAGTATTCAAAAACTAACAAAAAGATCTATCACCTTGATTCATCATTAACACATCTGTCAAACACAACATTAACCGAAACCTAGATAGGAGCATAATTTTTGTCAATATCAGAAATTTTGTTCACATTTTTTATAGATATAACTTTTAAGTTGGTAGCAGTTTAAACATTATTATAGTTTTTCATAACAAATTATAAGCACAAATTAAAATAAAATATACTATAGATTTTTGAGTAAAAATGAAGTGAAATAAATTTAAAAAAAATTAGAACATCATTAAAAGACTAAGTACATTATAAATACTCCAATAAAAAGATAAAAAAAAAAAAAAAAAATTGGGATACATCAGCGAAGATACTAAACTTAGTTCACTAAAACAAATATGAGCTCTTAAAATTTTAACAAACGGATATAACTGAAAGTTAAAAATCGATTTTACAGTTTATAACAGCAAGATTTAGAGAAGTATAACAGTATGAATAATTCAAAAACTTATGATTTTTTAAAAGAATAGTTCCTATCATTATAACAAATGAAATAACACAACAAACATCATTATACAAATAGAAATGACACCCAATAAAAATTTTGTTTGAAAGTTAACTAAAGTTTAATAGGCAATGACACAAACCATAGTTGCTAGTTTTTGTTTTGTATTAGAATATTATAACAAATTTATAAGTTGGGTATTTAAACAAAAATTAAGCATATATTCGGAAAATGATTCCCCTATGCAACTTCTGTGTATAGACTATTTCATGATATTATGTGGCCATGACATAAGTGTACTCAAATCCATTTCAGTTGAAAAGGTTTAATAGATCCCAGGTTTCCACTCCCGCCTCGCTAAGCTCGCTCTTTAGAGATCAACAAACCCCGTAACTGGTACTTTTCAGTAGAGATCACCACACTAAACAATACCACACTAGCCATGCCCAGAGGTAACATAGGGGAACTAGTACTGTAAATTCTTTTCATAGACAGAGCAAAAATGACATTCCAGCAGTTCAAAAAACAGCACTGCGATAGCATAAATTAATAAAAAATCAATAGATAAAAGTACATCATGGTAGCACTTAATGATGCATATAAATATAAAATGAGGTATCAACGATAACTTTGAACCCTATCAGTAATGGCATGATAACATCATATTTTAAAGTCTTAAGAGAATAACAATACCTAATTTACTACATATAATTTAAACTAAAGAAATACTCTTTGAAAATGTTTACATAAAATTCTTTCAAAATAATCACTAAAAGTTACACAATCCAAAAGTAAGTCAAAGATAAACAAGGGGACCTGTATCAACGTTAAATGCAATTAAGATGTAAACAATTATTAATAAAAAAACAAGCCATACTTCTGGATAACTAAATAAACATAAATTCTTTAAATGAATAATATATTTAAAGAGTCAAAGAAGATACATATGGAACTATTTAGAAATCAGTAGTATAATGGCCAAAAATAAAGTTGATAGTACATATCTAATGTTGCCAATAAATACAACTAAAATGAAGGCAATCAAAAATATGCTGAAGGATATATCACAATGTAATGAAACAGACCAAAGAATAAAAACATGAGTGAGTGACAATAGATAATCTAACTTTAAACAATCCATAAAAGAAACAACTAATATTTAAACACATTAATTATAAATAATAATTAGTAATACTATAGAAATGAATGCTCATAAGATGATATCAATCCTATTAAAAGAATAAATAAGAAAATCAAAGTAATGTAAGTAGTAAGCGAACTTGCCAAAATAGTAACAAGCACTAATAAAAGACAATTAAAACATACCAATCAATTATAACAGGGACCAAAAAATAAGAATAATACCAATAGTCACCCCATGCTGGCTAGAAAATAGAGAGGTTGATAAATTAGGGTTCAACAAAATCTTTTAAAGAGAAAACAGAAGCCCAATATTTTAAATCAACAAATAATGCAATAAAAACATTAAAGAAAATTGGATACTTAGTAAAACACATAACAATATTATTATTTTAAAAATATGAATAAATGAAATAAATTAAAAACAAAACAAAATTTACCTTTTAAAAAGTCATCCGTCATTTTTTTAATTTGGATGAATACTAATCACTAATACTTTGGTGTGTAGAAAAAATAGACAATTTTTATTAGAACATAATCTAACGAAAAATGCTTAAGATATGCATCAATACCATAATAAGAAAAAAAATTTCTGGACAGCCACAATCAAAAGAAACATCTAAGCTTATTCTTGAGACAGGAGCTTAGTAGACGAATATAAATAAGAAAAGAAATATATCGATACACCAAAACAAGAGTTTGTGTATTCGATAAAGTTGGTGGAATAACTTCAAAGCAACATTTCTGAATGTGTGTGGCATGAAGTATCGCCCTCTATCCAAACATTCCCGAACAAACCATTCTCTCTTTCACAAAACTAAAAAAAAATGCTGTAATATACTGATTCTTCTTATATGAATTAGAAGTTTTCTTTTAAATTTATTCAGGATAAGATTGTTGTCAGTACGGACAGAAATAAAACATGTAATTAATATTTTTTCATCTTTCTTGGCAGTTATATCATATCTACAATGTAATATTATAAATATAATTGTAATTGTATATTGTTTTGTTAGTTCTTGGAAGAAGGTCGAAACTTCGGCAAATAATGCGTATCGGTGCAAAACAGTGCCAAGCAACATTTTCAACAAAAATAAACTGTAGCCGCTGTCTGTAGTATATTATGTAGTACTATATGTCTATGATGGAAATTTCACTTAAATATGACTATAGAGTGACATTTGAACATATAGTACATTTCATACATAGTCATATTTCAGGTGGCATTTCCATCATAGACATATAGTACTACATAATATACAAGAGACGGCAGCTGCAGTTTATTTTTGTTAAAAATGTTGCTAGGCACTATTTCGCCTCGAGCCCTTCAATTGTACATAATTATTCATATAATACGGTGGGTTGGTATAGAAGAGTATTAAGAGAGCTGTACTATTAAGATTATAGGATTTCGGGATTTTAGACCATATCCTCTTAAACTAGTAGAGGCCTAAAACTTGAAATATATTAGCAATAACAGGCTAATAATAATAGCAATTCATGGAATACATCTAAATAATATATACCGGCAGTAAAATAAATAAACCCGACCCAGGGCCAAAATTTTCGAAGTTATATTGTGAATAGAGATTGATAGAGATGGTTTATATCACCTAAAGCTTTATTGGTCTTTTCATTTTTCCAGTAAAAAAAAATGTTGTTTGAAGTTGACTAGTTATTGTGAGTGGCGGGATGGCCGAGTGGGCTAACGGGTTAGGAAACATGCGTTTTCCCTGCCAACACGTGGTAGATGAACCGAAGATAAACCAGTTCAAAACCCGGAGCCAGGGGATATGTAATAATACTCGGAATTAATCCCCTTCCTCTTCTCTGGCCCGAGAAAATCTCATATGGCCTAAACGAGGAGGAAAATAGAACAAAAAAAAAATAGTTTACCAGTTATGACCCCATAAAAGATTCACATGTTCTTTTTTTTTTTTTTTTTTTTTGAAAGTGAACTATGCTCAATATTATCAGGCACTCGGTATAATTTAGTCAAAATAATAGACAGGTTTCGAGAAAATTACCGCGATTTATCGAGAAGAGAGGAAAATAGAAGAAGCACATTTTTGACAAAAACTATTCTATACGTTTTTAAAATAGAGTAAATTCGCTGAGATTCGAGACCAAAACTGGTTCAAGACACCAGAAGTATTAGAGAAATTCATGTTTTATCGATTGACAATTCTAGTCTTGTTAATTAAAATAACTGACACTGCAAACGACTAAATTCAAGGGAGGTAAAAGTAATTAACGAGATCGGGCTTACAAACAGAAATGGTCTAGTCCCGCTCCCTTCGCGGGGACATCAGACACAAATGCTAGTTTCAACTTGGTCGAATGGCTTGGATTGAATAACCTGAGATGAATAAACAATGTAAGAACTAGTAGATAGTAAATGATTTTTCTCAGAATAAGACATTTGAATGAACACGCTTTTATTAACTTATAAATAATACAATTTATTATATAAAAATGATATATCTAGCATACAGCGTATGTAGATAGAAACATGGGCGGATCCAGCCGATCGTAAAGGGGGGGCTGCAGTCCTAAAGGGGGGGGGGGGCTGCATCCCCACAGCCCTTGATTAGGATTTGCTAATCAGCTTTTTTACCTTTATGTTCCTTTCCCACAACTAAAATTCTACTTTTTCTGCACATTATTTGTTCTTTAACTTGCTTTCTTACATTAAGGAAAATCAAATTCAATCTTTAAATGAGGAAATATTTTCCAGAGGGAGGGGCTGCAGCCCCCACAGCCCCCCCCCCCCTGGATCCGCCAATGGATAGAAATATCATATCTGACAAAATAATCTAAGTTGTAAAAGTATCTAAGTGAAGAAAGAATTAAGTAACAAGTTGTTGAATACAAAATAATAGGGACTTAAAAATACATAAAATTAGGGATCGACCGAAGTTTCGGTTTCGGTTTCAGACCATTTTTAGTCGGAACCGAAAGCGCGGCCGAAACCGAAACTTAAGTCGGTTACTAAATAAGCACATGTTAGGGTCTGGCCACACATATCCGCACCGCAGCAATAATATAGGTTATGTTCAGAATATTTTTAATTTAACTTACATATTACCTTTAGTTATGCCTAAAGTGGCCTATGTCTGACATGTGTGGCCTGATCTTTAGGCATAACTAAAGGAAATATGTAAGTCAAATTAAAAATATTCTGAACATAACCTATATTATTGCTGCGGTGCGGACATGTGTGGCCAGACCTTTATGATTGCATTGTAAAGTTTACATTTCTTAATTTCATTGCATTTATTGCTTTACTATTATGATTACTATTACTATTATTACTTTAAGGGATTGCTACAAGTCGCCCATATCCGTAAACCCAAGAGGAAATTCCCAAGTGGAAAGATAAAACGGTATTACATGGAGGACAATATCACTTATCTGGAAATATAAAAATCTTAAACAGAACAATGGGAAAACGTTTATACCAGAAGTAGGGGGTCTCCATTCAATACGTTCCCTTTTATGTACTTCTACAAACGTCAAACCGCATCAAAGACTGTTCAAACATCCTAGCCTATCTTTCTATGGGATTTCGAAACCTGATTGGTTTATGAACCCAGGCCTTGTATATGTTAGAAGACAGGTGATCATCTAGGAACAGATAAATTTTAGCTTATCTTTTGGACTATTTACTAAAATAAAGGATGGGGTGAACGAAATGTAAACAAAACATAACATAAAAATTAGTATAGCATTGTGTGTAAAATAGTAATGGGCCATTCCACGTCAAATCATCCAGCCGAAGTTCAAAATTTTACCTCCCCCCCCCTCAGATTTTGATAAAAATTTGTAGGTAATAAGTAAACACGGAAATAAGAAAAAAATGTCAATTTTTACCCAATTCCAACTACATAGTAGTTTCAGAATGATGGTCATTTGAACTTTTGAAGTTCCGATGACGACTTGAGCTAAAACCAACTTGTACTTTTTAAGACTTTCCTCTGTAGAATGGGTATTAATTGAACAGGAACTTTAAAAATTTATTCATTAATTCTGCATTTCATACAGAATCAGGTGATACCATAAATATTAGACAGTTAATTTTTCATCATGGAAAAAAAAAATTCTTGAACATAAAAAATTAATTTTTTTCCATGCTGTAAATCAGTCATTGAAAAATGTCATGTGCAAAAATCTCTCTCCAACCAGTCTAATAAACTATATATCAATAGAAAGAGGATAAAATTCTCTATCTAATGATGAAATAATATGAATGGGTTATTGACTTATAAGAGTTTTATGTCGATTTGAATCTTTTTTATTAAATTTTATTTAAATGTGGTGCATACAAATTAAATAGCTGAAATCTCTCTAAAATATCCTCATACAAAGGTATATTATTGAAAGGGGCATTTAATTTACTTTTAAATGATATAATAAAATTAATTCAACTAAGTGTGATTTGTACATTTCTGTATGTCTAAAATCTCTCTCCAAGTCTATTCAAATAATTTTTATTACTACAAATAGGATCGAATTTTCTATCTATTAATGAAATAATATTAGTTGGTTATTGAGTTATATTTCGATTTGAATGTAATAAAATAAATACAGCTGAAATCTATATTCAAATATCGTCAAAAACCACTTATTGCTGAAAAGAACATGTACTTACCTTTCATATAATTTTATAATATGTGCAGGCTTTTAAGTTTAAAGGGTTTTTTTTTTTGTATAAATTCGCGGGCGCAATCGATTGATCATGAAGAAGCACACTTTTCGACAAAAATCTATTCTATACATTTTCAAACTAGATTATATCCACTAATATTTGAGACAAAACTGATTCATTGGACTAAATAGGTTCTGAAATACAGCTTTACATATTCAATTGGCTGTCATTTTGTATTCCATTGGCTTTGTTTTGGCAGAGATTTACTACGTTATTTATTATTTATATATGATAATATGAATTTCTATTATTATCAGCCTGTTATTTCAAGATTATTTTATCTTTTAGGGCTTTACTAGTTAAGGGGTTATGGTCTAACATCCCGTGGGAACCAGCCGTACTAGGAAGTAGAGGCCGGGATTCGATCCTGTAACCTAACTAGTACACCTGTCTTACCACTCTTCTATACCAATCCCATTTATTAATTCAACAATTGAGTTAAATTGCTGTCATTTTATAAGCTTTTATTGTAATTATTCCTAAACTAGACATATTAAAGACTTACATGTATTATATGTAAACACGTAAATGAGTTTCGGTTTCGGCCCGAAGCTAGGACTATGGCCGAAATTAGGTTTTGGGTTCGGCTTCCGCTAAAATTTTGGTTTCGGTTGGACACTACTCTTATTACCTACAAATTTTTATCAAAATCTGAGGGGGGGAGGTAAAATTTTGAACTTCGGCTGGATGATTTGAGTGGAATGGTCCTAATCTATTTTTCGTCAAATAAAGCCTTTTTATACAAGGATATCACTTTCATAACACATTCTTTTCAAATAAATATATTATTGTTGTCTTACAATATTGAATAAATTCTCTTAAAAGGAACTGTATCATGTGTTTTAAGAATCCAGTTATTAATTTTTAAAAAAATAACAGGATAATGCAATAACCTATTCACATACCACAAATTGGAAATAACCGAAATTTCCCTTCCAAAATGAGCTTCATTGATGTTTTTTTCTTTGTTATTTGAAGGGGTGAAAAATTTAACACGGTCTTTTTTTATTGAATGATGGTTTGATAAACCTTTATTGAGAAGATAAACTTAGTATGTTAATCCTTATAACCTATATTTTCGGTTACTTCTTTGGATTAAAATTTTGTGCGCTTTTTTTGTACTTCGTAATCTTATGATAATTTAACATGTTTAGAACATCGTTATTTAATGTCAAAAGAAAATCAGTATGTCCCATTTCGTTTTTGATATGCCAAATGCGCTGTACTGCTAATGATGCTGCTCTTGTAAAAGTTAGAAATATTGGAATTCTTGCTCACATTGATGCTGGTATTTTAGAAAATGCTATGTTTATAATATAAATTTAAGGACCTAAGATTTGTCAGAGAGTATTTTTAATTTAAGGTCTGTTATCAGAATAATTTTGTTTTAATGTGACAAGATATATCATAATAATAGCTATGCCCTTCAGGTGACAGTCAGTCCTACTTAGTAATGTTTATTTAACAATATTACTGGCTATGCATATTCTAACAGATTTTTATCATGATATAAATTGAGAATTATAGCTGATCACTACTTGTGATTATTTAGCCTTTTCCTTACTTGTGTATAGGCATATACTGCAATGGAAATATTTGAAATTTTTCTTTTTCTTCTAATTTAGTTAACTTCTTAGAAATAGCTAACTTCTTATAGAATTTTGATTAGGATTTTGAATTTGATTCAATTTTTACATGTCAACTGTAACTTATAAGAAAGAGGAATAAATACTTATGAATGGAAAAGTAATGATAAAGATATTTACCTTGTACCTTTGCCGCAGAAGAAAATATTAATTAAATTAAGGAATGATAATAAAGTCATTTTTATATTTTTGTTGATAATGGATACTTGTTTATAATTGAATGATACACAAAGGATAAGTATCAATAATTATATAAATATCATTTTCTTTATATTCTTTTATTTTATCATTATTTCTTCTGCAGCAGCAGCACACCAGGGGGTCTCATATAGATAAAATATTATTTATTTATGTCTATCTGTAAAGCTCCAATATGTTAAATTTCAAGAGGATCTATCAAATGGTGTATTGATATTAATAAATTACATAAATATTTCATCTGTGTAATGTATAAAGTTTAAAAATTGTTTTACGGCAAAGCCAATATAAAATAAATTCACATGTTGTTAAGCGATAGTCACTGCAGCGTAGGAGGGCTCATTAAATTAAGTGTAGAATATTATAGAGGCGTCTTATGCATGGTGGGGTTTATGCTATTTACCCCCCACACTTCAACGTGAGAGGCTTTTGGTTCGGAGCTTAGAGAACTATACCAACTTCAACAAGTAGCCTCATTGAGGATTTTGGTGTGACCATTAAGGACGTAGTGAGGATCGCAGAATATATTGTCCTCAACTTTATTGGAATTATTCACCACATTTATTCTTAGCCCATAAATTGTAAATTGTTAGAGGACCATGTATGTATATATATATATATATATATATATATATATATATATATATATATATATTATATATATATATATATATATATATATATATATATATATACATACAGACGCACTATTACTGCCAAAAACTTTGTTTGGGCGGAAGTTATTGGAGATGTACTCGTGCTGAAAAATTATGGTTCTCCTCAATTGTAAAAGAAAGTCCTCCAGCAAGGTAGGCCGCGTGTTTTTGATAATATTTAAGTAATGGTGCGTCTCCTCACTCCTCTAGAATAGTTCAGGCGTATTTGACAGAACATTCGAAACGTAGATCGGCCGTGATGGGACAGTTCTATGGCCACCAAGATCTCTTGATCTCAACCGCATGGAATATTTCGTCTGTGGATATCTCAAGGAACTGATCTATCGCACTGAAGTGACAAACATAGACAATTTGAGAGCAAGGATCTTCGCCGCTGCTGAAAAACTTCGACATTTTCTCACTTTTGGTGTGACAGTTGGGAGTATGAGAAAACGGGCACGTTTGTGTATTGCAGAGTACGGCTTCCAATTTGAACATAAATAAAATGATTAAAAATAAATTTATTTTAAAGATATTGGGGAGTTGTATTAGTTTTTTCAAATTTAAAATGTAAATTCTCAAGCATTAACAATCCTTGAACCATAATTTTTTCTCTTTATGTCATCCATTTCTTGGTCTTAGAAACACCAAATTAAAAAATGAAGAGTGCATTAGAAGCCTTATTAAATGAGGTATTTTCCCTCAACTTTGCTGCCTTCTGAAACTAAAATTAGAAACTCTGGATTATGTTAAACACTTTCCGATTTGTAAAATTTTTCGCTTATTTTGTTGTTCTGGCTGAAATAAAACACGAAAAATTGGCCCAAAAATTTTGAAATGACCATTTTATTATTGAACAATTAATGTAGATTTCAACGGTGCTATCAGCTTTTCGGAGAAATTTTCAGATTTAAAGATATCACGGTTTTCCGATGCCAGGTCGTGATATCTTTCAAAATCGATAAAAAGCGAAATTATTCCGAAATGGTTGAGAATCGGACCATGGTCAATATGAACTTTTTTATTCATTTTATGGTGGAGAATATAGTGGTGAAGTTTGTCGCACGAGTAGCATGTCACCCTGTATATATATATTAATTTCAAATAATTTATTTTTTGAAGAGAAAAGATTTGGCTCAACCGGGAGTCGAACCCGGGTCTTCCGCATGACATGCGCGGTATGCTAACCATTGCACCTCAGAGCTCGCCTTCAAGCGATGCCAAATCCTTCCTCTTCACTGACACCTCTCCCTTGATCTCACAAGCTTTGCGAGTATTTATGGGAGAGGGACAATTTTTGTCCAATTTTGGGCATCTCTTTATTTTATCATCATTTATTTATTTTATTTTCAAATTATTTTATATTAATTTTAATCATTATTGTGGTAACCACCGTGCATGTTACGCGGAAGACCCGGGTTCAACTCCGACTCAGTTCGACTAATAATTTAAAGAATTGACGTTTGTCAAGAGATGACAAAAATTGTCCATCTCCCGTAAATACTCGCAAAACTTGCGAGTTCTAGGGGTAGGTGTCAGTGAAGAGGAAGAATTTGGCATCGCTTGAAGGCGAGCTTCGTGGTGCAATGGTTAGCATACCGCGCATGTCATGCGGAAGACCCGGGTTCGGCTCCCGGCGGAGCCAAATCTTTTCTCTTCAAAAAAATAAATTATTTAAAATAATTTAAAAAAGTTGGTTACCCACAATAATGATTAAAATTAATATATTGATTTTAATGTTCTAACTATTAGGTGGGGTACCCAGCTTCACTTTGGGAGTTGTGTTATAGTTCGAATAACTGAATAAACTTTAAAATACAATAATACGGGAAAAATAGAACGCAATTAAGTGTGTTTAAAACAAAATGTTTAAAACAAAATTTATAACTTCGTCAAATTTCTGTTTTAATTTTGCATTCGAAATATTGGAATAAGGGGCCCTGACCCTTTATGGGATGTTGAAATAGAAAACAAAATCAATGAGAGTACCCCATGTACATTCCGAAAAACTTTCTATGTGCTAGATATTTTATCTACAATCAATGGTAACTGTCGAACTACAGACTGAATAACAGGTGTGTAATATTTTTCTATGGGCAGCAATCAAACAGTAAAAGCGCGGCACTTTATTTTAATAAACTGTTTTATTTTATATTAACCCTTTAACTGCTACTAAAACAGATATGTGCGGTGGGCAGGCGTGGCTCTGGTGCTACTAACACAGATCTGTGCGCTTAAGGGTGCGCGCCTCCAGTGCTACTATCACAGATCTGTGATTCTGAACGTCTGCTACTCGCACATATTTCTGTGCCGCTGAAACGGCATCTAGTGGTCTCTAAATCAATCTGTGGACTCTTTGCATACCCAGTAGGTAGTGTAGGCATCTCCTTTTCATTCTATGCCAGGTCTGAGTGGTCAGACCTTTTTATACCTGGTTTGGCCTAGGCGCTGTACCTGTTCAATTCCCACAGTATAGTTCGTAGTAAACACAAAAATAGAAAATTAACATAGAAAATGTATTGCTGTGAGGTGTGTGAAATACCTTTGTGTTTATTGCCGCTTTGAAACATAACACACACAAGAACATTTAAAAAAAAAAAAAAAAAAAAAATTGACTCTAGCAATGTCGGTCTAAAGTTCGGATATAATGAGGATGGAATTTTTTTTTTTAAATCGGAAATGACGAATTTGCGATGAAAAACTAGCAAAAAGAACTCAGCACTGGGTGGTTGCTTAAGCGGCAGCCCCGTAGCACCCACTCAAGGTCAAGCCTTGGACCTGGAACAGGTTAAACAATGAATATGATACATCCGTCTCATATATATCACGTGATAATAATAATAATAACAACTATATGTAAAATATGTAAAAATGTGCAAATGCCACATATATCACACTATTCCCCCTTATAAAGGCTCCTAACTAAGTCTCTTTGGAGAGTGAGCTGCTACATCCTGCCTCACATCTATGTCAATATTTGAATGAGTTGTACCTTCCTCCTTATTCTCCTCTTCGACATCTCCATTGCCTTCATCCCTCTCTAGCTGTGGACTGTCCTTATGTAAGTCAGGGTCTTCGCTTCCAAGTATAACCATGGAGGCTCTATGACAGTTCTGAACACCATAATCGGGTATCATTTGGTCTACATGTCGTTTGACCAAAATTCCTGAGTCCAACAGCTGCACACTATACATATTTGTGGCCAACACTTCTTCCACAATCCCTTTCTCCCAGTCAACTTTGTTATTTCTATAATTCTTCACAAATACTTTTTGTCCAACTTGGAAAAATATCTTTCTTTTTCCAGAGTAAGTTGCCTGACGATGGTGCGTTTCTTTAACTTTTTCTTTTAATTCGTGTACAGTTTTCACTTTCTGCCCAGACGTTCTATCATTCAATATATCAAGTCTATAGTTCTCAAGGGTCTCCCGAACTTCAGCTTCGCTGGAGTTACTCCTGTAGATAGGTGTTCAGTATTACGATAAGTTTGCAAAAACTTTAATAAAGCTGTATCTAAAGACTCCCCAGAAACTTGAGCTTTTCCTAAACATTTCTTTATTATTGCCACGCTATTTTCAGCCTGTCCATTGGAAGTCGGGTGATATAGAGCACCAGATATGCACTCAATGCCATTCATCACACAAAATTCCTTATACTCTTGTGAGCTAATTAGCTGGGGGCCGTTATCAGACACTAATTGCTTGGGAAGACCATATCTGGAAAACAATTCCATCAAAGCAACCAGAGTTTTACGGGTAGTGGTGGACTCCATAGGGACCACCTCAATCCTCTTGCTATGTGCATCCGTAGCAATCAAGTATCGTTTATTGTTTATTGGTCCCATGAAATCGTTTATTGTTTATTGGTCCCATGAAATCAACATGAACTCTACTCCATGGTTCTTCCGGCCACTTCCAAGGGACCAGGGTTGACCTTTTTGGTCCACTCTGACACCTTCTGCATACCTCACACTTATTCACCACTTGTTCGATGCACCTATTTATCCCAGGCCACCAAAAATAATCCCTTGCAAGTAATTTGGTTTTTACAATACCCAAATGTACCTCATGAAGAAGAGCCAAAACTTAATTTCTTAATTTCAGAGGAATGACCAACCTGTGCCCCCGCATCAAGCAATTGTCTTCTATATTTAGTTCCTGATTTATTGAAAAACAAACTTTTAAACTTTTTGAAATTTGGTTTGGCCAACCCGTTACTGTGTAATTTTTGACTTTTTTAATCTCTTCATCTTTCTCTGACTCTTCTTTAAGCATCTGCTTTGAGAACACTGGATGCAGCTGGCATATTTGATTTATATATAAGACATCCCAAATGCATTGACCAGGAAAATCCTCGGAGCCGCTCCTCTCCTCTACGAACACTATATTGAAATCATAATTAGTCAAATAGAGAGCATAATTATTATCCGGTTTGCTGTCATAACCGGTAGTTCTCTTTTTGATTCAAAAATACTCCCTAACGGCTTATGATCCGTTTCTAAGGTAAACTTTTTAGCATACAAATATTGTGAATGCCTCTTTGTATATTTGAGGGTAACATCTCTCTGCAGGATTCAACACTCTAGACACATAACTAATGGGACGCTTAGAACCATCCGGAAATTGATTCTGCAGAACCCCGGAAATTCCAATTGGGCTAGCATCTACTGACACTACTAGTTACATCTCCGGGTTATAATGTACCTATGTAGGAGAGTTAGTTATCTGTTTTTTTATCCCCTCAAACACCTCCTCGCCTATTTCTGCCCATTGCCATGGGCTTCCTTTTTTTAATAAACGATAAAGTGCACTCATTAAATCAGCTGCGTTCTTAATAAACTTGCGATAGTACTCTACCATACCCAAAAATGATTTCAGCAGTGTGACATTCTCTGGTGGCTTGACTTTGGCTAGAGCATTAACTTTATTTTTGTCTGGCTTAAGTCCTACTTTATCAATTACATATCCTAGATAATTAACCTTTTCACATAAGAATTCTGATTTTTCAACATTGATTGTTAACCCACATTCCTTTAATCGCTTCATTACTATAATTAAATTTTCATTATGTTCCTGTGTTGTTTTTCCTCCCACAACTATATCATCTTGGAACACCACAACCCTTTTCCAGCCCCGCCATTACTGTTTCCATGACTTTTTGGAAAAACTGGGGAATAGGGGAAGTACCATATGGAATTCTGTTCTAACAAAAGTTACCTTTATGGGTGACAATGGTTGTGTACTCTTTAGACTCCTCTGTAAGTTCAGTCTGCTTAAACGCAGCCTTGAGGTCTATCCTCCACTATTTCCTATCTATTTCCAAGTATGGATTCAGTGTCAACCTATAATCACCACAAAGTCTTACATCACCATTAGGCTTCACCACTGGAACAATGGGCGTCCCCCATTGGCTGTACTCAATCGGACTAATAATACCTTCTTTTAATAGTCGTTGAATTTCTTCCTCCACTTTTTTTTGAGGGTATATGGAGCTGGATTCAGCATATGGAAGCCTCCTGGGCTTCCGCATTTGTGGAGTTACATTGGGCTTCAATCTTAAACCCATTTTAAATTTCCCTAGCTTATCAGTACAAACTTCTGGAAACATTTCAAGGATCATGGATCTAACCTGTGAACTCTGTTGAATAGTATAAACCTGGAATACCTTAAAGTTAAGCCTACTGAGAAAGTTTCTCCCTAATATTATTGCTCCCCCATTAGGTAAACGAAAAGAAAATTTACTTTTTTTATTAATAACATCTACTATAATAAAACTAAACATCAACTGCTACCAATAAGAGAGCTAACACTGTACTGGGAACTTTTGTTTACATTTCATTATGTTCTTCTAGAGTATTAATGAGGAGTTGGGATCCATTTTTGTCAACACAACAAGTTTTGGGAGCCACAGTGTATATAGAATCATTAAATAAAGTGAAATAGGCAATTTTGCAAGTTGCTTAATACTTTGGCCAAGGCTATGTATATATATATATATAAATATACACTCCTGGTCAAAAGTATTGCAACACCTAAGAATTTCTTGTATTTAAAATAAAATCTTTCCTTATTCCATTACAGGGTGAAGTATGATAAACATTAGGATTATCTAGGAATCTTATGAAAAGATTATGGACTTAAGAAGGTCTTTCTTCAGTGTTATTTCACACATCTCATTCAGAGTTTACATGGACAGTGAATATGGTCCAAATACTGTATCCAGACATTAAAATGAACAGACATTTGCATCTCAGTCCAGAGGAAACCATTCGTATTGTCATTTTAGCAGAGGAGGTTCTTTCTGTATGTCAGATCGCGTTTCATATAAATTTCCATTATTCTACAGTCCTCAGATGCATCAAATGGCACTGGAAGACTGGAAGGCATTCATTCAAGGAGGCCAACTGGAGGAAGACCAAAGGCCACCAGCACCATCGACGATCACTTTCTGTAGGTTCAATCGCTCCTGAGACGGGAATCGAAGAATCTAGAGCTCCAAAATCTACCCCTTCAGGTGTGTAACTTAGCATATCAAGGCAAACTGTTCGGAGGAGGCTTAATGAAGTTTGCTTTACCTCGAGAAGGCCCGCAGATCACCAGGGAACATCGTGTAGCGAGGCTACACTTGCATTTGCAAGAGAACATGTGAATTGGACCACAGATGATTGGGAGCTCGTACTCTTCACTGACGAAACGAGTCACTCTCGATAGTCCAGACGGTCGAGGCAGAGTCTGGAGAAGGCCTCAGAAATGGTTCAGCCAATGCTGCATCAGTCCCCGTATGCCTTATTGAGGAGGCTCTTTAATGTTCTGGGGAGCTCGTACAGAGCTTGTCGTGGTGCGTGTTGGGGTTCTGACGGGCCCCAGATGTGTGGAGGAAACCATTCAAGAACATGTTGTGGCTTTCATACATTTCATTGGCCCAGACGTACTGTTTATGCACAACAATGCAAGGTCCCATACTGTGAGCTGCGTCACAAACCATCTCGATTATGCTGAAATCGAAAGACTTCAATGGCCTGCAACGATCCCTGAATTAAATTGTATAGAGCATCTGTGGGACACACAAGTAGAGTATGGTTAAAGCATGAAATCGTGCACCCATGACTTTGGCAGGGCTGGAGGAATGGGAGAAAATTCCACAGGAAGCCATTCAAGACCTTATTAGAAGCATCCCAAGGCGCATGGAAGCTGTAATCAGAGCTAAAGGAGGAAACGTGGCATATTAAGAACATTCTGCATATAATCCAAAGTTTATTTACTTCAATAGTTCTAATTTGATTTTAGTGCATATTTTGTTTATTTGTTGGTGAAAAATACTTTTTTATTCTTCTAGTTTGTTTTTATTATTTGCCGGAAACCCTAGATGCCAAATTTTTCAATTAAATTAAGAATATGCAGGTGTTGCGATACTTTTGACTGGGAGTTTATATAAATATATAAATATATATATATATATATATATATATATATATATATATATATATATATATATATATATATATATATATATATATATATACTCTACACAATAATTTATTCATCAAGAATATTAACATAGAAATAAGATGATGGCATTGGATTCTTGGTATGATTTCTTTTTACCAACGATAACGAAACTATTTAAATTTATATGACAAAATTGAAACCGTATTATTTATTAAATTGTAAGCTATCTTAAAATAATTGTAATTGAATAAATTTAACAATGACTGTTAGCGCTTTTGAATTAACTGAATCTAATTTGTAATTGAATTTATTAAATTGAGCTCATTAAATGAAATTAAACCAAATTATTCTGCAGAATATATTCATGGTACTTGCTATTGTTGATGATCAATATACTGATGACCTGGTTCTTCTACACATATCTGCCGAAAAGGTGGGATGGAGCTGTGATCTTGACGAGCTGGATCTGCTAAAACGAATGCCCTTTGTTTTTTCTCCCACTCTCGACTTTTTCTTATATCTCGATATCTTGTGGCCAAACCCTGCAATTATATATATCTCTCTCTTCTTATTAATACCTCCATCTCTCTTCGATATATCCGTTCGAGCATAGGATGTTATGCTATGATAGATGGGCAGGTGGCTATACCGGATTCTTACTAATTCCCTTTGTCTTCCCTTTTTTAATCTTGAGTCATCAGATTTTCAATTATTTATTATTTAGAACATCTTCTGATTTATACTTTAATAAGTTTTAATTAGGCCATACCTGTTTCACTTATCAATATATATATTTTTTTTTTTTTTTTTTTTTTTTTTCGGGTGGCGCATTAGGCCTAATGAGACCTTTGGCCGCGCAGTGTGGTCTTCTTACAGACATTTGTTTTGCTTGCGGGAGAACAGACAGCCTGGAGGGGGTAGCCCAAACCTCACGTTGCTGCAAGCCATGGTCACCCATAGCTCCATAACCAATCCCATTGGGGCTGAGGCCCATGGGGCGTCATCTCTCTCGGGTTCAAGGACAGTGACAAACTGGTCTAGGTCCAAGGATTATGGTAGCTCAGAGTCAGCAGGCCCCGAGGACCTTCTTTCCCTGAAGCATACCGTCCTTGAACCAAACCTCCGGGCGATTACTGACATCCTGGAAAACCCTACCACGATTCTCGATGAGATACTCGGGAAAGGTTCAACACTCCTACGCCCGTTCGGTGTGAGTCGCCTCCAGTAGGCTGACAGGCCTCAGATACCCGGGGGCGGGGGTAGACTTGGACTGCGTGGTGTTCATTGGTGGGCGGTCACCCGAATGAAGCGGTCACCCACCCAAGTACTAACCATTACCTATTGCAAGCGCCCTTGTCAAACATACAAGAGATGGACTGAGGCTACTCCGCGCCTAACAGCACAAAGGAGGTAGAGAAAGAGAAAAAATAGTATTCCTATTTAAAAACATAATATACAATTTAATGGTAAAGGTCTCCCTGCAGATTAGTAACATATAATTAATTGTTTTTATTTTAAAAATCATCCTGTTATTATTTTTAATTTATTTGTTGCTTTACAGATCATGGTCCCTTGAACAAGCCTTCTCCAGCTTATCTTGGGCAACAAATTTCCAATTTTTAGAATGCAGCTAAGCAGAAACTTTGATGATTTTATCTACCCATCTACATTTTGGCTTCCCACCTGATTTCTTACCTACTATTGTATTCATTGTCGAGTAGAGGCTTCCTGATAGACTACTTCAAGGTTTACATGTCCCACCCATCTTAACATTTATACATATATATATATATATATATATATATATATAAATGTTAAGGTTTGAGAATGTTAGGGTAAAAGAAACTTAAATATGTATACTGTTAACACAAATAATTACCAAAGATGGTTTTCTAATACAATGGAAAAAACAACATTAAAATAAAAAATTAAAGGAAAATATAAACAACTTTTTCTATAGGTTTCCATATTGCATTTTTGGTCCGAACAATCCCTAATTAAAATCTAGCTGTAGTCTCTCATCATGTGGCTGTCCCATTGGCCTTGCTAACTTTCTTCTATTATTCTATAGTGGAACCTGTTCCCCACTGTAATACCATAGGTTGCCCGGGAATCCATCAATCATAGCATTCTATTTTCTCATGATTTTAAACTGAGTCAAAAGCAAAAAGGTCGAGAAAGGCTTATGAAATACTTGGCCCAGTCCTATACTTTCTTCAATACTTCTTTAAGGACAGGTATGTGGTCCTGCCTACCGGGCGTAAAGTTTTAAATTCAGAATGTTGTTGTTGAGACTTGTTTTATTTGTAAATAAAACAAGTCTCTGCAGTTTAAAATTGTTCATTAATCCAACCAATTGAGGCAAGATCAGTCAATAATTCGATTAACAAAGGAATTAGAAGTAAATTATTCATTCAAATATGGCAAGATGTAATTGTGGTCCAGACAGTAAAGGCATGATATGTTTGCTTATAAAAAATGCTTGTTAACACTTTAACTGCTACTAACACAGATACTCGTATGTGCGGTGGGCAAGCATGGCTCTGGTGCTACTAACATAGATCTGTGCGTTTAAGGGAGCGCGCCTCCAGTGCTACTATCACAGATCTGTGATTCTGAACGTCTGCTACTCGCACATATTTCTGTGCCGCTGAAACGGCATCTAGCGGTCTCCAAATCAATCCGAGGACTCTTTGAATACCCATTAGGTAGCGTAGGCATCTCCTTTTCATTCTATGCCAGGTCTGAGGGGTCAGACCTTTTTATTCTTGGTTAGGTCAAGGCACTGTTCCTGTTCAAGTCCCATAGTAGAGCTCGTAGTAAACACAAAAATAGAAAATTAACGATGTATTGCTGTGATGTGTTTTAAGTACCTTTGTGTTTATTGCCGTGCTTCAAAACATATCACACACAAGAACATTATTAAAAAAAAAAAAAAAAAAAAAAAAAAAAAAAAAAAAAAAAAAATTGACTCTAGCAATTGTTACCCAATTCCGGGAACGTAAATATATGCCCTACTCAGTGGAGAAGGGGTGGGTAGAAAAAGAAGCAACCAAAAAAAAATAAAAAAAAAAATTAAATAATTAAAAATTAATCAAGAATAAAAATTAATAATTTAATGGATAAATTAACTCCCGATTAACAGGGAGGGAAAAAAAATTGTAGGCGCCACGCCGTTTTTTTTGTTCTTAAAACCTAAGATCCGGAAAAACGTCGAAAACCTAATCCATACAAGGCAAATGATTGATCGAAGTACTATTGAAAAGAATTAAAAAAAAAAAATTGAATCCTTATCTCTACAATGAAATTCAATATGGATACCAGGGAACCAACATCTCTTATGTTAATTATTTTTCTTCCTTTTTGGATCAAACTTACCTTGTGAAATAAATAATAATTTGGTAGGAGAAAAATCAGTACTGTGAATTTAATAGCAATTTCTTTCTCTTTGAGGGAATATAAAATTCATTTACAAAAAAAACAAATTGAACATCAAAAGCAATTAATATTGATTTATTTACATTTTTTTTTTTTTTAATACAATCATAAAAAAAAACCAACTTTTGATTAACCCTATAAATATTTACAATAAGAGGCAAAAATGCTCAAAACAAAAAAAAAATTCCTCCATCACACAAACTAAATAATAATAATTACAAAAACTACTTTTCTATCCTTATTTTTATAATTACTATAATTCCCTCAAATTATTACAAAAAAAAATTCATTGCTCTCCAACATAATTAAAATATTAATTCAGAGCTCTGAAAATAAAGAAAACTGAAACTTAGCTGGTTGGTGGGTGCACCCGTCGGTCGCTCGCCCCCAGCCCTCTTCTATTTTCAATTTTTGACTCTTTGCTCGCCAAAACAGCCTCAGATTTTCCTGATCTTGTAAGTCCCCTCCTCGGGTGATGTTCGGCTACCACACTCACTTTGGAACTTAAAAAAAAGACTCAGGAAAAAATTTAAATCCGGCAGAGCCGTCACAACTCCAGCCTCGCCTCGACTCGACTCCACTGTCTCTCCCCGCTCGTCTTTTTTTTTTCTCTGCCAACACGTAGCGCTCGTTGTTATAAGTTAATATTTCTTCACTTTCACTTCTTTAAACAATATGTCTTTGAATTCCACTAATATTGTAATTATTGTTATTTTAATTTATACTAATTTAATTTACATTTAATCTTATATTTTATATAGCGTACTATAAAAAAAAATATTCTATTGAAATTGCTATTAAATTTCAAGTTACTAAGCTCACTCGATTTGGTTCCCTTTTGTTTATTGCCTTATAACACTAGGTTAATTAATTTAAATCACAATATAAACTATGGCCAATATTTACAAAATTTTATTCTAACCTGTTTAAGCAAAAAATTTCTACCGAATGAAAAAAGGATCATGGCCAAAACTAACAATAAAAATTGTTCGGGCCAAGCTGTAATGAGAAGAAAAGGCCTTGGTCTCTTGAACCTTTACCATTTTTTTTTTTCAAAAAAAATATACCAAAAACCTTGTTACACCGTAACAACTCTCCCCTTTCATAAAAAAAAAAAAAAAAAAAAAAAAAAAAAAATGGAAACCCAGTGACTCAAACTTAAGACAAAAAAAACTTGTTTATTAACCCGTAACTACCTATACCTTTAAAAAAACTCAAAAGCAAGAATAACTATTTCCGTCATCATCACCTCATCAAGATACCATCTCAACATCGCTGTTACTCACCGAGAAATACGAACAAAAGAAACGAATAGTAAATAGTAGATATTTACAAGGTAGTACTTAGACAGCGTAATAAAAACAAGCCTAGAGTTTCACACCCCATCGCTGGGTTCTCCGGGGTCCATCTTAAAATCCTTGACATGGAAAATTCCGGCTGAACAACCCGAAGAAGGATCTTCTAGCTCATATGTTACAGACGATATCTTATTTTTGATGCGGAATCGTTTGAATTTCGGACATAGTTTGCTGGATACGTAATCCACCGCACTAGATTGGGGATGTGCCCGACACCAAATAAACTGACCAACACTGCATGATACTGGCCGCCTTCGCAAGTTGTAACTCCTCGAGCTCTTTTCATAGGCTCTCTCCAACCTATCTTCGACCTCTTGAAACAAAACCGGCAGTTTTTTCAGTCTTTCCAGACGATCCTCTTTATCTCTTACGACATCCGATGGCCCATCGACTTTATCCTCACAATAATCCACCGATCGCGGCAGCTCACGCCCGAAATTTAGATACGCTGGTGAAAATCCCGTTGTCTCATGGACTGAAGTCTTCAGGGCAAATTCCAATTTATATAAGTCTTTGTCCCATAACCGCTGATTGTCTCGCACATACGATGCCATCATGGTCTTGACAACTCGATTAATTCTTTCAGTGGGGTTTGCTTGCGGGTGGTACAATGGTGTGAACCATATGTTTACGCCGTACTCCTTCATCTTATTCAAGAAGTAAGCACCCTTAAATTGTACTCCGTTATCGCAAACGATTACCTGCGGCACTCCAAACATGCAAAAGACTCTTTCCTCAATTAGCTGGGCAATCTTTTTCGATGTCGCTTCTCTCATGGCCAGCAACACTGAGTACTTGGTGAAGTAATCGCTGACAACTAACAGATACCTATTCTGCTGGGTCGATCTTGGTAATGGTCCCATGATATCGGTGGTGATAATCTGCCACGGCCGGGTCACTTTCCGTTGAGCACCCATTAATCCAGCTGGAGTCTGTTGTGATGGTTTCAGCGATAAGCATGTCTGGCATCGAGCCACATATTTGGCTACATCTGAAGCCATGCCTGGCCAGTAATAAATTTCTTTGATACGCTGCAAAGTCTTAAAAGTGCCTAGGTGTCCTGATAAAGGATTATCGTGATATTCCATTAGCACTTCCCCTCTTTTAGATTTAGGTAGTACAATTTTCCATGGCTTATCATCTCCGAGAATCTTTTTGGGATCTATTATGCGTTTGAACAACTTCGTTCCCTCTACTTTCCAAGTTGGGTATTCGGCCGCACGCTCTTCGACCGACTTTAACATTTTTAGGTACCACGCGTCCATGTCCGTGTATTCAACAGCCACCACATTTATATCAGCATCGGATTCCCTCGTACGAGACAAGGCGTCTGCTGCAGCATTATGTTTACCGGGTCGATGCTTGATCTCGAAATTATATTGCTGTAATTTAACCGCCCAACGAGCCAATCTTCCATTGGGGTCCTTGAGATTCTGAAGCCATCTCAGTGCCATGTGGTCGGTAATGACAGTGAAAGGCATTCCCTCCAAGTACGGTCTAAATTTTTCAATTGCCCAGAGGACCGCTAAACATTCGTGTTCAGTTGTTGAAAACTTACGTTCTGCAGCGGTTAATCCTCTACTAGCATATGCAATTGCTTTTTCTCCAGCTTCGGTTTCCTGGGAAAGAATGGCGCCAAGTCCGGTTGATGAGGCGTCCGTTTGCAACAAAAACGGTAATGAAAAATCAGGGCAAGTCAAGATAGGAGCGGATACCAGTTTCTCTTTAATGGTTTCCATCGCTTTCTGTTGTTGCTCTCCCCAATGCCACCGACGGTTCTTCTTCAGTAGCTCTGTCAATGGGGATATAACAGACGAAAAATGGGGTACAAATCTTCGGTACCACGAAGCCAGTCCAACCAGACGTCTCACATTTTTAGGAGTTGGAAAATCCAAAATAGCGGTAACTTTTTCTGGGTCTACCTGCAGACCATTCTCATTAACTACGTAGCCGAGATATTTTAATTCCGAGCGGCAAAACTGACTTTTCTCCCAATTTAAAGTGAGCCCTGCCTCGAATAACCTTCTTAGTACTTCTTCTAACACCTCTAAATGCTTCTCAAACTCTGGGCTCGTGATTACCACATCATCCAGATAAACAAATACGTATGGCTCTAAATCTGGACCCAATATATCGTCTATAAGACGCTGCCAGGTAGCTGGAGCGTTGTGGAGCCCAAATGGCATACGTAAAAAGTGGTAAAGCCCCCGCCCTGGGACTGTAAAGGCAGTTTTCTCACAGCTTTCGGGGCTCAGCGGAACCTGCCAATAAGCCGACTTGATGTCTATTGACGAAAGATATTTGCTGTCTCGAAGTCTGTCCAAGATATGGGAAATAAATGGCAACGGATAGGCATCTCTTTTCGTTACCGAGTTCAGCTGTCTATAATCCACGCAGAATCGATGCGACCCATCTGGTTTCTGAACGAGAACAACCGGGGACGACCAAGGACTTCTTGAAGGGACGACTATCTTGTCCTTAAGCATTTCTTCAAGTTCTGCATCCAAAATCTTCTGTACGTGGGGGGATACAGGGTAATAGCGCTGTTTTATTGGGCGTGCGTCGCCCGTCTCTATTACGTGCTGTACTCGGCTCGTACAACCGATTTTAGGAGTTCCTTTTCCTCTCCAGTGTTCAATCAGCTCCTTGAGTCGGTTCTGTTGGCTACTATCCAACGAAGTCCGACTTACTAAAGACGGTGTTTCAGTTGCCGAAATGGTGTTAGAAAATTCCCAGGTACCTCGTGATATGTCTGGAACGACCTTAACCTTTCGCCAGAAATCAACTCCCAATATCAGATTCGTTGTCAGCCCTGAAATAACCAAAACGTTCAGTGCCGCAACTTTTCCCCCAATCTCGATTGGAAGCGTTACAGAACCAGCAGCTTCAATAGATGATCCGTCTGCCAGTGCTATCTTGATTTCTTTCTGAGGTTTAAGTTCCATGCCCAGAGAAGAAAACTTTTGCCAACTTTCATGACTCAGCAGTGATCTTGTGGCTCCAGAATCGAGTAATCCCACGAACTTTATCCCTAAAATATTGACAGAGAGGTAAGGCCTGTCATCCTTCCCTTGTAGCGTAGTGAGATGCTTCGTTGTCCGTTCCGTAAATTCCCGCACCGTATCCAGCCACTCCTTCCATTCAGGAGAATTTCTGTAGGACATCAAGGGGTTGTGCGAACTCCGTCCTCCTAAGTTCGCCCCCCTTCTGCGTTTCCCGGCCTATTTTCATTAGGGCTCTGCTTCGATACTTCGAATGATTTTTTCTTTGGTTTACGGCATTCTCGTGAAACATGGCCAGGCTCCCCACAATTCCAGCACTTCACCCTCGGTATTGGACGCTGTTCCCAATTCGAGTCATATTTCTTTGGCTCCTGGCTGTCTAAGGACCTCGCTAGGTTGTTATCTGGTCTCGGTAATTTTTGGTATTTGTCATTCTGAGAGGTAGGCGGGGTTGGCCTGTATGCAAGGTCAGGTTCAAGTAAATCAGAATTAACGGGAGGGGGTCGGTGGTTTAGTACACGCCATCGGGTTTGCTCTAATTCCTTTCCCAGTCTGCGAAGAGTCTCCAACGATTCTATCTTTTGTAAGGCTAATCCCTTTAAGTAGTACGGATGTAAATTCCTTTTAATAACCTTAAGCATTTCATCTTCATTTGGGGGAGATGGGAGTCGGTAAAAGTAATTTTCCATTACACTTATAAATATGCCAATGGATTCCTCGCTGCCCTGTGTTCTCGTTCTTATTTCCTCCCACAATCTCTCAGAGTAATCCATCGGTTCAAATTCCCCTTTCAACTCGACTACCAATTGAGACCAGGTCTTGACCCGTCGCCTCATAGCCTTATACCAAATTAACGCTTTTCCCCCGAACAGATCGTAAGCAGAGGACAAGAGGTCATAATCGGAGGTGTTCCTAGCTAATTTCATCTCATCGATAGCCTCCAAAAATGCGTTTACACTTAGCCCTGTACCATCCCCAAGGAATCGAATGCCCCAATCTTTGACTGGAACCTGATATCTGTTAATCCCAAAGGTTCTTTCCTCGCCACCTGCATCACTAATATCTGGTGATTTATCTACTAGTCCCGTTCCGTTGCAGATATTGTTGAATATTTGCAAACAAGAGACTGATTCTTTTAAATATTCAGACTTCAGTTTTTCTTGCTCAGTACCTGACACAGTCATAGTCGAAAGAGTCCCTAGAAGATTTGCGATTAATTCGTCTAATAGCCGACCCATCGGACTTCCTCGACTCCCACTAAAATTATCAAGGGACCCCCTTATAGTGTCTAGCATCCTTTTTGTTTCAAAGAATTCAGACTGACCCTCTGTCTCCCGATTCATGAGATTAGATTGCCCATCTGATTTCGAATTGATGGGTTTGGTTATGGCAGGTTGTTTCCTAACACCTTCTCCTTCAACCGCACTTTTCGAATCAAACAAATCAAAAAGCTCGAGACAAAATGCGCTCACTGTCTCCTTCCGCTCTACATCCTGCGGTTCCACTACATGGACCCGCGCGAGACGATTATATACATGCTGCAGCCCAGTATCGATTTTAGCCCGATCTCCTACACTCGAGGACTCATCCAGCAAATTGATTTTCGCTAAAAGCTTTTCTAGTTTTTTCTGGCATGTTTCAACCTCAGAAATTTCGGTCATAACTACCGTTGGCCTAGGTATTTTCCCTTCCACTTCACGTCTCAGAAGCGGTCTAAGTTTTTTCCGCATCCCCTCGACATCTGAGATTCCCTTTATACCGCGAACTTGGAGCTCGTACTCCAACTCATCTTTTGCCAATAGATAGACATCCATGTCGATTTTTTTTTTTCCGCCACGGACCAAAAATAAAAACAAAATTATGTATCTATTTATTAATTTTTTTTTGTTATTATACCGTTTTATTTATATATATATATTTTTTGTAAGGGCCCCACGTTGGGCGCCAAACTTTGTTACCCAATTCCGGGAACGTAAATATATGCCCTACTCAGTGGAGAAGGGGTGGGTAGAAAAAGAAGCAACCAAAAAAAAATAAAAAAAAAATTAAATAATTAAAAATTAATCAAGAATAAAAATTAATAATTTAATGGATAAATTAACTCCCGATTAACAGGGAGGGAAAAAAAAATTGTAGGCGCCACGCCGTTTTTTTTGTTCTTAAAACCTAAGATCCGGAAAAACGTCGAAAACCTAATCCATACAAGGCAAATGATTGATCGAAGTACTATTGAAAAGAATTAAAAAAAAAAAATTGAATCCTTATCTCTACAATGAAATTCAATATGGATACCAGGGAACCAACATCTCTTATGTTAATTATTTTTCTTCCTTTTTGGATCAAACTTACCTTGTGAAATAAATAATAATTTGGTAGGAGAAAAATCAGTACTGTGAATTTAATAGCAATTTCTTTCTCTTTGAGGGAATATAAAATTCATTTACAAAAAAAACAAAAAAAACAAATTGAACATCAAAATCAATTAATATTGATTTATTTACATTTTTTTTTTTAATACAATCATAAAAAAAAACCAACTTTTGATTAACCCTATAAATATTTACAATAAGAGGCAAAAATGCTCAAAACAAAAAAAAAATTCCTCCATCACACAAACTAAATAATAATAATTACAAAAACTACTTTTCTATCCTTATTTTTATAATTACTATAATTCCCTCAAATTATTACAAAAAAAAATTCATTGCTCTCCAACATAATTAAAATATTAATTCAGAGCTCTGAAAATAAAGAAAACTGAAACTTAGCTGGTTGGTGGGTGCACCCGTCGGTCGCTCGCCCCCAGCCCTCTTCTATTTTCAATTTTTGACTCTTTGCTCGCCAAAACAGCCTCAGATTTTCCTGATCTTGTAAGTCCCCTCCTCGGGTAATGTTCGGCTACCACACTCACTTTGGAACTTAAAAAAAAGACACAGGAAAAAATTTAAATCCGGCAGAGCCGTCACAACTCCTGCCTCGCCTCGACTCGACTCCACTGTCTCTCCCCGCTCGTCTTTTTTTTTTCTCTGCCAACACGTAGCGCTCGTTGTTATAAGTTAATATTTCTTCACTTTCACTTCTTTAAACAATATGTCTTTGAATTCCACTAATATTGTAATTATTGTTATTTTAATTTATACTAATTTAATTTACATTTAATCTTATATTTTATATAGCGTACTATAAAAAAAAATATTCTATTGAAATTGCTATTAAATTTCAAGTTACTAAGCTCACTCGATTTGGTTCCCTTTTGTTTATTGCCTTATAACACTAGGTTAATTAATTTAAATCACAATATAAACTATGGCCAATATTTACAAAATTTTATTCTAACCTGTTTAAGCAAAAAAATTCTACCGAATGAAAAAAGGATCATGGCCAAAACTAACAATAAAAATTGTTCGGGCCAAGCTGTAATGAGAAGAAAAGGCCTTGGTCTCTTGAACCTTTACCATTTTTTTTTTTTCAAAAAAAATATACCAAAAACCTTGTTACACCGTAACACAATGTCGGTCTAAAGTTCGAATATAATGAGGATGGAATTTTTTTTTTTTTAAATCGGAAATGACGAATTTGCGATGAAAAACTAGCAAAAAGAACTCAGCACTGGGTGGTTGCTCAAGCGGCAGCCCGGTAGCACCCACTCAAGGTCAAGCCTTTGACTGATCTGCAGCGAACAGGGTATCATTGGCAATTTTTTTAAGTCCTTAAACCAATAATGGATTTTATTTAAACATTTAATATAAATTTACAATGTAACTATGTACTTATACTTTAAATTAGGTCCTTCATGACATTTAAAAAATAAAAAAGTGCGCCACCCTCAAAAAATTTCTGAATCTGCTTCTGGCCGAAGGAAATTTTTTCCCGATAGTTCACCAAAGTAATTACCTCAGTTCCATTATATTCTCTGTAAAAGTCCAACAGTCAGAAATAGAACAGTATATAACTAGTGCGATTAGAGTTTTTTCGATTTCTCCAAAGTACTATACAAGCCGGGGTGGATTCAGCATGCAATTTGGGGGCTCATGGCCCCCCTGCCTCATAATCTCGTGGCGAACAGCACCATTTTTTAATGAGATTGTATTAAGAATGGCTGTGATCTAATCAACCTAAAGTGTTATGTTTAGGACATAGTAACTGCCTAATTGCATTATAAGCTAAAAAATATAAAAAAATTGAAAAGTCAAAATATTTGGGGGGGAGTCATGACCCCTGTGACCCCCCCCCCCTGTGGCCCTTGTAAACAAGTATCTAGTAATGTTAAATTAGGGTTGTACAATGATAAAACCAGTTTTGATGTATGACTGAGAACTGGACAATAACCTGCTCTCCAGGAGAATGTATCAAAACAGTCGAGAGGAAAGTCCTTCGAAGCTTAACCAGAGCGATTTGGGATCAGAGTACTAATAAATGGTGAAGAAGAACCAATGAAGAACAGCTCACAGAAACTTAACTCCTATACCTCTCAGTGGAGCAAAATGCCCCAACGAATAACTTCCATCCATCTTTGTCGCCTGCCAGCACATTTCTAGGATAGTTTTGTTTAAGCTTTTGCAAGTTATTAGCCTTCTAAAACCAATTCCAGTGGGATGGCCACAAGGGTCCTGGGATTTCCGATTTAAGGTTTTTCTCGTTGCTTTCTGTGCTCCAAGGAGGATTGCAGCCATATTGACACTTCTAAGAGTGCTCAGTCTTCAGTCTTTATATTATGGTAAATTGGCAAGGAAGTTAAGATGGGTGGGACATGTAAACCTTGAAGCAGTCTATCAGGAAGCCTCTACTCGACAATGAATACAACAATAGTAGGTAAGAAATCAGGTGGGAAGCCGAAATGTAGATGGGTAGATAAAATCAACAAAGATGCTGCTTAGCTGCAAGCTAAAAATTGGAAATTTGTTGCCCAAGATAAGCATAAGTGGAGAAGGCTTGTTCAAGGGACCATGATCTGTAAAGCAACTAATAAATTAAAAATAATGACAGGATGATTATTAAAATAAAAACAATTAATTATATGTTACCAATCTGCAGGGAGACCTTTACCATTAAATTGTATATTATGTTTTTAAATAGGAATACTATTGTTTTTTCTTTCTCTACCTCCATTGTGCTGTTAGGCGCGGAGTAGCCTCTGTCCATCTCTTGTATGTTTGACAAGGGCGCTTGCAATAGGTAATGGTTAGTACTTGGGTGGGTTTGGGTTGGGGCATTCCTTGAGGACATCAATAACAGATCTTATCCCTAGTGTGGTATGGATGCTGTTATTTCTAACACAGTCTCGTCTAGTTTTACCTGCCACTTTCCTCAAATACCTCATTTCGACTATGGTAACTTGGCTCGCATGTTTTTTAAGCATCGTCCAACTTTATAAGGAACAATATAACAGTGTTAATTATTAATGATTAAAATTTTTTATCAAAAATCAATATTGGTATAACATATTAGCTTGATGTTTAATCAATCTTATTTTTTTCAGGAAAAACTACGACTACCGAAAGGATGCTCTACTATTCTGGCAGAATTAAACATATGGGTGAAGTACACAAGGGTACAACTGTAACTGATTTTATGGAACAAGAAAGAAACAGAGGTTTAAAATATGTTTAATGAGTTTAAAACAATTTTCGGATTATTTTATTAAGTTTTTGTCTATTAGCTTGGTTAAAGTTTTAGAAGTTGTCACCTAATCGGGAGAAGAACCTAGCCCTTAATATGTAAATTTTACAGGAATAACAAGTAATAGTTTTCTCAATAATTTGTTTACTTTATCTCAACAAAAATGCTCATTCTTATACAGATGATGTTTTCTTATTATCATGGAAGAAAATTAGGCTTATAAAAATTTGGGTTAAGAGCATTTTTTCGTTAATAAATAATTTTGTTAGATTATTTTGAGTGACCCTCAATACTTTAGATAGTAGTTGGATAAATAAGTACCTAAAAAGATTAAACAGAGTATGGTAAAGCTTTTTTATTCATTGATAAATGTTTAAGCTGCATCATATTATTATCCTAGCATAAAAATCAGGATATAAATATCCTCAATCAAATCTTTTAATACTCAAAACAGCAATTTTCTCTTATTTCAATTTTTGTTTCTTCAATTATTTTTGTTTTTATACCAGACAATACACATTTTTTGGTTATCTAATCAATATTGGACAATAATAATATTTACATGTCATATATTTATGAAGTAATTTTTTACTTCAATATTAGTAATTTTCTTCAAGTTCCTATTCGATTCTCAGTCTGATTGATCATAGGCTCATAAGGAGTACCTTTTGTTTTTTATTGCGTATAAAGATTATTCTTGTATGTATGTACGTACATACGTACATATATACATACATACAAGAATAATCTTTGTACGCAATAAAAAATAAAAACTTTTTTTTTTGTAAGTATTTAAATTAATGTATGGCCACGCTTGTATGTTTTTTTTATTGTATTCTGTATTGATAATTTTTTCTAAAGAGATGTTTCAGTCCGAGGATAATAAAATTATTTTTTATTTCATTTAGGCATAGTTTTAACAATTATTTATAAGAATGTAGAATATAAGAACAATTATATTATATTCTTATATGTAGAATATAAGAACAATTATTTTATATATAAGAACGCAAGCATTTTATTTAATTTTATACTTTGAATATTAATAACTATTATTATTTTTGTTTTAGGAATTACTATTTCCTCAGCATACGTTTCTTTTCAGTGGAATAAGCATTTATTTAATCTTGTTGATACGCCTGGTCATATTGATTTTACTGCTGAAGTTGAACAAGCCTTAAATGTTATTGATTCTGCAGTACTTGTGCTTGATGCTTCTGAAGGTAATATTTTATAAACTTTTACATTGTAGATTCTTAAAAATTATTCTTAGTGCTGTGCCTGTTCAATGTAAAATTCAACCTGTTCAAAAATTTACCTTCTCCTATATCATTCTATTCCTCACTACTCCTCAACTTTTTCACTTTCTACCATGACTAGTGTCCTGACAAGCTGCCATGTTAACACGTTCAGTGCGGCTGACTCAACAGTTGGGTCATGCCGGTACCCTATTGTGGTGCGTTTGACCCAGCACTTGATTCAAGCCTTACTGTATAATAAACGGGGTGGGGAGAGGTTCCGTCTGCTAGTAGGGCTTCAGAACAGTTGAGATAGCGATTCAATTTGTGGACTTTGTTCTGAGTTTAAAGTGTTTTTCCACATTTTTTGCAATTTTGTTACGTCTCCATCTACAGCTTCATTTTCTTGAGGTAGGTAATTATTTTAAAACTAATATTAGTCCATCATAACTATTGTATTATTATTTTTTATTTTTATATTACGCTATAGCCTCCAGCACCTTTTACTCATATCTATTGTTTTAATTTTATTTTTTTGTTCTTTTTCATTTAGCTAATATCCTTATTTTTTTTTTTAGCTTTAGAACTTTCAGTACGCCCTGCAGTTGAGATAGTGATTCAATTTGTGGACTTCGTTCTGAGTTTAAATTTGTTTTTCGCATTTTTTATGTTTCCATCTACAGCTTCATTTTCTTGAGGTAAGTAATTATTTTAAAACTAATACTGGTACATCATAACTAATGTATTATTATACTAGCTGTATATCCCGGTTTCACCCGGGGAATTTCATTTTTATAATAAACGTGAACAATTCTATGTTATAGCTGTATGTCCCGGTTTCACCCAGGAAATTTCATTTTTCTAATGAATCGGTCGATTTCGTAATAAACCATTGTAAAGCGAGATCATTACGATTTTTATAACAATAAAGAATATCAGCTGAAGATCGGCTGAAGCTATGCAATTTTAATATGGACAGGTGTTCGCACCTGGTATGAAAGAATCACTGAGCGAAATTTGGAGAATTTAGAACAAACGGTAAGGATTTCTATAAAGAACAAATAAACAAACAATCAGAATTTCATCTTTATTTTTATAGATTATAGCTGTATATCCCAGTTTCACACGGAAAATATCATTTTTCTAAAGAAACGGTCGATTTCGTAAAAAAAAACATTGTAAAGTGAGATCATTATGATTTTTATAACAATAAAGAATATCAGCTGAAAATCGGTTGAAGTTATGCAATTTTAATATGGACAGGTGTTCGCACCTGGTCTGAAAGAACCACTGAGCGAAATTTGGAGAATAAAGAATATCAGCTGAAAATCGGTTGAAGTTATGCAATTTTAATATGGACAGGTGTTCGCACCTGGTCTGAAAGAACCACTGAGCGAAATTTGGAGAATAAAGAATATCAGCTGAAGATCGGCTGAAGTTATGCTATTTTAATATGGACAGGTGTTCGCACCTGTTCTGAAAGAACCACTGAGCGAAATTTAGAGAATAAGGAATATCAGCTGTAGATCGGCTGAAGTTACGCAATTTTAATATGGACAGGTGTTCGCACCTGGTATCAAAGAACCACTGAGCGAAATTTGGAGAATTTAGGACAAACGGTATGGATTTCTATAAAGAACAAATAAACAAACAAACAAACAGAATTTCAACTTTATTTATATAGATTTTATTTTCATAATATTCTAATTGAGACGCTATAGCCTCCAGCACCTTTTATTCAAATCTATTTTTTTTTTTTTTTTTTTTGGTCTTTTTCATTTAGCTAATTTACTTCTAAATTAGTTTTAATTCTTTCTCCTCATATTTCTCTATTTTCCACCTCTTCTTATAATTTTTGGTTGTTAGTTTTTGTTTGTATAATATGCTAATTGAGATGCTATGCTTTAGCCTCCAGCACCTTTTATTCAAATCTACGAGTATTATTATTATTATTTTTTTTTTTTTTTGTTCATTTTCATTTAGCTATTAAACTTAGATTTTGATTTTTTTTTTTACTACTAAATTAGTTTTAATTCTTTTTGGTTCCTCCTCTTATTTCTCAATTTTTCCCTCTTATATTTTTGTTGTTATTGTTTATTTTCTAGAGATGGCACTAAGTTCCGACGATGAAGTTCCTTCCACTTCAACTTCGGTGCCTGTTTCAAAGAAGAAAAAAACAGAAACTGAACAGAGAATTTCGTCGAGATTATCGGCGAACATACACAGATGAGGAGCTATCAGAAATCTTCATGAATTCCGACGAAGATGTTGGAGACAATGATGAGAATGATGAGCAAGATTTTATAGAACCTTGCAGTGGAGGGCCGACATGATGAGGATTCGGAAAGCAACGGAGATGAAGATACCTCAGGTACACAACTTATGGTTTTACCAACCCCCTGTCGTGGAAACAACCATTCCAAAATTTTACACTTGGAATTTGGAAAAACCCAGGCTACCTGAGGTCCCTTTTATTGTACAAACGGGTCTGCGAGTACAGGTGCCACAAGAAAATTCCCCCATTGAATATTTTAGGCTACTTGCAAATGATAAGTTTTTTGAAACTCTGTTACAAGAAAGTAACATTCTAGGAGAGATCCTAAAACAAAAAGTTAATACACCCAGGGCCCGTGCTAAATCTTTTACCCCCATTAGTAGGGACAAAATAAAGGTATTTTTAGGAACATTATTTCTAACGGGAAGCTTAAAGTTACCTAGTTATGGGCATTATTTGAAAAATAATGATTTGTATAATTTTGGATGAGTTAATGCTCCTTTGGAGGGGTCATTTGTGCTTTCGTCAGTACATAAAAAAACAAACGCCACAACTATGGCATAAAGCTTTATATGTTGACAGAGCCAAACGGCCTCACCCTTAGAATACATATATACTGCGGATCGAAGGATCCTGAAGTAGGGGACTCAAACCATACAGAAAAAGTAGTAAACAAATTATTGGCGAACTATTTGGGTTATGGTCACTCTGTTTTCTTAGATAGCTATTACAATAGTGTCCTGCTGTCCACCTACCTGATTGGGGAAAAACATACTCTACTGGTACGTTACGGCCCAATAGAAAATTAAATCCCACGGAGGCGATAAATGAAAAACTAAAAAAGGGGAGGTAATCAGCCGGTATTCAGATGAAGGCGTATGAGTCCTCAAATGGAGGGAAAAATTATAATTATAATTTCAACTGAATGTTCAGCTGAAATACAGGAGGGAAGGGCAAAAGGAACAGGAAAAAATATGAAAAAAACCTGAAGCAGTGCTGAGGTACAATCAATACATGAGCGAGATTGATAGGGCAGACCAAATGATGGCGTACTATCCCTGCGAAAGGAAAACCTTGAGGTGGTATGCCAAGATAGGAATTCACATTTTTCATGTGATGATTATAAATGCTCCTCATGTATAATGCCGGCAAGCCTCGAGGGGCTCGTAAGACCCTTCTAGATTTTAGGTACAGTGTAATAAGATCCCTCAGAAGATCTTTACCAGAAATTGAATGTGGACCTCAAACAAAAATTCCTGAAGTACATCTGCCGAGCAATATTGAAAACAAAGGAAGAAAAAGATGTCGGGTTTGCTTTAAAAAAGGGATTAGAAAAAATACGTATTTTTATTGCGAAAAATGCAATGAAAAACCAGGGCTTTGTCTAAGCCCGTGTTTTAGAATTTTTCATAATTATTAGGCATATTACAATGTATTTTTTTGGACATTTTTCATTTCTAATTTTTTTCCATAAAAATTTTAATTATGTAATATTTTATGTAAATATACATAATATATAGTATAATTATGTAAATTGTGAAGTTTTTTTTATTTTAGTTTTGTGTAGTTGAATAAAATTTTTAAATGTTTGTTGCTTGTTTCTATAACTGGTGTTTTCCCAAAAAAAAAAAATGTTATAACAAAAATTGTCTGATTTTTCATGAAATACGAAAAGTAAACCAAGAAGTGAATACTTTTTTTTTTTTTATTATTTTTTATAATAATAATAATTATTATTTTTTAATAACAATATTAATAATAATTTTTCTTAATTATATCCAATATATAATTGGTTTCTTAACCTCCTGGGATATTTATATTATGGGTATAGTTGCTGCTAACAGTATTGCAGCCATCACCAGGACAATCTCACATATAACATTTATTGCTACATCTACAACGTTTCGGCTATGTCGCCATTTTCAAGTCTCAATCTGAATAAAGATTTAATTAATCCAGCTTTTTTAAACAATGCCTTCATCAACCCAATATAAAACTTCTTTTTTTTTATAAATTAAATATATATAAACCATTAACTGGTGTCGTCATATAAAAAGTTGAAAAACCACCAGTTACTGGTTTATATATACACTCGCGGCCAAAAAAACCGGCGCACCTAGATTTTTGCAATTATCTTTTTGTTGGACTGAGATAAACTTCCCAATTTTTTTCTGAGCAAAGTGTATACTATATGCTTCTAAGACGCACAAGGAAAATGAAGAAAAAACGACATATAAAAAAGAAATAAAATTTATTATAAAATAAACGAAATATCTCTAAAAATAAAAATTGACTTTTTACATTTTTACATACATACATACATACATCAGCGGCCCGACAACTCATCTCTGAGTCTTGGCCTTCTTTACATTTTTAACTTTGATTAAACAAAAAAAAAAGCGTCCTCAGTACCGGGTATTCCCTCCTCTGGTTCTGATGACTGCTTCAACCCTCCTCAGCATACTTTGGATGAGGATAGCTACCCGTTCCTGGGGTACAGCCTCCCACTCTTCCACTAGCGCTGTCCTGAGGTCCTGTACAGTAATGGGAGGGTTTGGCCGCCATCGGACACACCTCCTATAGCTGTTCTATAAGGTTCAGATCAGGGCTTCGAGCTAGCCATGGAAGAGTACGAATGCCGACCTTATCCAGATACTCTTGCACGACATGTGCTGTGTATGGCCGGGCATTATCTTGCATAAGGCGAAAATTATTGCCAAAGAAAGACTTAAAATGCATCACATGTTCTTCTAGAATCTCCGTGATATACGAGGTTTCATTGAGGGAGGGTCTGTTGAACACGTGGAGGTCTGTCCCCGCTTGTGAGCTGATGTCTCTCCACACCATATCAGACCTACCTTCGAAATTCACCGTTTCAGCGATGTTGCACTGGCTATACCTCTCTCCCCTTCTTCTCCATGCTCTTACTCTGCCATCCTGAGTATACAGATTAAACCTTGACTCGTCGTTGTACATAACGGAGGCCCAATCAGGTTCAGTCCAGTTAGCATGTTCTCGGCAAAATTGAAGACGTGCATTTCGGTGAGCTGCCGTCAACTGAGGACCTGTTACTGGGGCCCTGGAGTGCAAGTTCACTTCGGCGAGCCTTCTACTTATTGTTCCTAAACTCACATTCACCTGTCGAGCAATTCTCCAGCCGACAAGCGGTTTCTACTGCAGTCTGTGTGCGGTTTCTAAACGTTTGCATCATGATGGAACGGTCATCTGCTGGCTCAGTTGTTCTGGGGCTCCCTGATCCTGGCCTCCTCGTATAGAGTCCCGTCTCCTACTACCTCTGAACCGCCCTTTGAACCGTTATTTCTGGTTGGCCTAACGTCCTGGCCACCTAACGTTGATTCCTACCTTTTTCTACTAACGCAATTATTCTCGCAACTGTCATAGCTTCTAAAACCATTTTATTAAAAGAAAAAGATTAAGTAACAATCACAAACACAAAAAAACGAAAGAAAATTAAAAAGAAAAGAACTTAGCATTGAAGTCGCATATACGTACTGATGCAGTATTGTTTCGAATTCTAATCTGTTGATTGTTTACTATGGAGGATTATTGACATAATATTGAAGGGACATGTGCTTATTTTAGATAAGAAATAAAAAATCGATGCTAGGACGCGTTATACCTACGTTAAGATACATTTATTACTAAAAATGAAGGTGCGCCGGTTATTTTGGCCGCGAGTGTATTTAATTTATAAAAAAAAGAAGTTTTATTTTGGGTTTATGAAGGCATTGTTTAAAAAAGCTGGATTAATTAAATCTTTATTCAGATTGAGACTTGAAAATTGCGACATAGCCGAAACGTTGTAGATGTAGCAATAAATGTTATACGAGTATGTGAGATTGTCTTGGTGATTGCTCCAATACTGTTAACAGCAACTATACCCATAATAATAATTTTTTATAATGAATATAATTTTTTTTTTATAAAAATAACTTTTTAAGCCATATTATAATATTATAATATGATTATGATTAATATTTTATCAACAATTTTATTTAAAAAAAGGTTTTTTTATTCAAATAAAATATGTGTAATTGTGACCACATAGTATTGTAGGAATTTATTGTAGAGCTCACTATTGTTATTGTCTTTAAAAAAAAAAAAAATGGAGTGGTAGTTATTGGGTTGTGCATATGACTCAGTATATGGGTTTTGTAGAAAAGGGATTCGGCCCGCTTAATGTTAGCATGCCCTTCCAAGAACCCCCCCACTGAACGTGTAAATTCCCAGCCCCCAATGGCTCATTTTGACGAATTTCAGGAATATTTCTTACAAAATTTCTATTATGTCATAGCTGTTCCCGAAACTCATCTCAAACTCAATATCCCTATCTCCTACATTTCAATTCCTAATTACATGCTCCTTCGCCATGACTGTAGAGATCAAACTGGTCAGTGGTATTGATCTGTTTGTCAGTATGAGAATCGAAATCCTTTTGGAATCTGCCTTTCCCGACTTCCCACATATGGAATATTATTTGTACAGATTTCATCCTACTCCTTCTCCATTCTCTTTATCGTTATTTACAACCCTTCTCGTATCTGCTTTCACTCAAACTTCGAATCTTCTCTCCTTACTTAAGTTCCTAACTCTTATAACGTAACAGGTGACCTCAACACTAACCTCTCAGATTCTTCTAAGAAAACACATCTTACGAATCTAAAATTTTCCCTGGATTTTTTATTGTTCCTTTCCACCCAACCGATCATACCCAGTTCAAAGATACTTGGCTTGATCTATTTATAATTGATTCTCTCCAAAACCAATTATCTTCCTACAAATTTCCTGTTTCTTTCCGTTCATCCCATAATCTCATCAACATCTCCTACATCGGATATGTGCAACCTTTGACATGTTGTAGGCCTTTAGTGTGCAAATACGTTTTTTGAACATACGTAAATTATTGTTGTTCAAATGAAGCTGTACTGATATACACCGAAGTTATGATGCCCTTATCTTTATCTTCCTCATTTGGAGTGAGTATGAGTAAGTAGTGTATTTTTTTTTTTTTTAATTGGGTTTTTCAAAAAGTCTTGCAGGCTGGATCAAATCTTACAGCGGGCCGGTTGTTGCCCACATATTTCCTACAAGGTCCCCACTCCCAGGTTCATTCTTAAACCAATTTCGCGGTGTAATCTCAATTCCTAGAACGCTTAAAGCATTGGCCCTTCTCTTAATTCGTTTTTGCATAGATTAGAACTCATTTATTATTCATCCTCTATAGATGAAATAGTTAAATGTTTATCCACAAACCTCATAATTTTCCTCATATACCATGCTCCTCTTATAATCTGTATCTTAAGACCCCCCTTAAGGAATACTTTCATAACATTTTATCACTGGCAACTGATTCTAAATCTGAATGGAAAAACCTCACTCTTGTTAACACTAAAACTAGCTCATATTATCCTGTAGATGGGGATGAGCTTAGCTCCTTTTTCACAGATTCAATCTCATCCTTGTGTCAATCCGATTTTTCACCTTATAATAATTAGAAAAATTACTAACATTTTTACCAGACTATTTGTACTATTGCTGTAAAGTACCCACCACTATTTTAATGTATGCACAATTTTAATGTATCTAAACTCTAAACACTATGCATGTAATAATAATTTAAAGATCTGGTGACAAATAGAATTAGCCATTTTATATTGCTTTAATGTAACTTTTAATATACTATACATATAATACATATTTTACATATTTACATATTTTAATATAATATACATATAGTCAGACTATTCACTTAACTCATTGTTGTCATGTTTTTAAATTTCGATTATTGTTTTGAAACCATTGTTATTTACGAATTCCAGCTCCTTCCTTCCTTTTTTTCTCCCCCCCCCCCTTACTCGGTAACCTTCTCCTTCATTCTAGTAGGGTCTGACACCTCAAATTTCACTTGGTAAGTAAATCTATACTTTTTGATATCTATGCCCTTATCAGTAATTAATCCCTCTTCATTTCTGCTTCCATATTGACCCATCAACCACTATTCTTATATCCCCTTACAAAATTTATTTTGCCCCATTATATCACACACTCTATGTTATTTGTTTCAATAGCCAAATTATTTCTTGTTAGTGTATATTATATGTTTACAGACCTCTATATGTTATCTAGTTAGTTTATTATCTTTGTTTGTTTTTTTATTTTGTATTTATTATTTCTTGTCTGTGTCTTGTTCATCTAGTCCTGAAGAAGACCTGCATTGTTTGTTCCAAATGTTTTCTGCCTAGTTTCTAGTTTAATACTATTTTTAGATTTTTTGACTACTTTGTTTACCAACAAAAAGTGCGTTACACCCAATATTATTAAGCTGTTAATATAATTTTTTTAACAAACAAATAGCCAGTCTTAATGAAAATTTAGGGGTATTTTGAATTGGAAAACAAACATTTCTTTCTATTTTTACTCTATAAGAGATTTTTAATGAAATAGTGACTGCTCTTTGAAAAATGACAAAAAATATGGTTAATTGAAGAGAGGGGAATAGACAGTGCCTTTATAAGAAGTTTTTGGTTGGAAATTTTATATAGAATTGCTGATATTTTTTTGTCAGTACTTATCCGAAACACCCTGTAGTATACATTATTTATTTTTTATAACCTTGATTGTGAATGTTTTATCAACTGCTTTTAGGCGTGGAAGTGCAAACTGTTACTGTATGGAAGCAAGCTAATGATAAAAAGCTCCCTTGTCTAGTTTATGCTAATAAGATGGATCATCCCAATAGTGACATTTCGCTTTGTGAGAAATCGCTACAAGAAAAACTTGGTGTAATACCTTTAGTTTTACATATTCCTGTTAAAGGTAAGTATAATTTCCTGTCTTTACCAGTTATTTGTAACATGATTGTTTATTATTTATATATCAGGAGCAATTGAATGGGATTCTGCTGTTATTGGTTTTGGTGGCCAGAGATGGGCAAATTGTATCTGCGATTACAAAGAATAGACACTGGTGTGTGAAGAAGTATTCCTGCATTGAAGATACAGATTTCTGCATCTGTCAAATATTTTTATACAGTTAGGAATACCTCTTGAATCGGGTCATCTGCAGATGCCCGGGTATACTTTCGGTACTATCAGCAAAATTGTCACCACTTCTATGTCTGACCATATGTTTTGTCTTATCCATATTTATTTCCAGCCCAAGCTCTTGTCCGGCTTTCATTGACTTTTTTTTTGTGTTTAGTTCTATAGTTCCCGCGTCATCACCCAGCAAAACTAAATCATCGGCATATCCGAGTTTGGGTATATTCCCTCACAAATTTAAATCCTTTCCAGTACATGTCACCTCCCTTATGGCATATTCTAGCGCAAAATTAAATAAAACAGGTGAGAGAATCTCCTTGTTTCAAACCAGAGTGAACATCGATCTTCTCAGAAAAATCATTACCGATTTTAACTTTATTGAATGTTTCAGTCATACATATTTTTAATAAATTTACTAACTTTTTTGGTATTCTCTGCTCGACAAGAATATTATACAACTTTTGGCGGTTAATCGAATCATATGCCTTTTTAAAATCGATAAAAAGCTGATGTCCTATTCCGTTATATTCTAATTTTTTCTCTTTTATTTGATGCAGAGAGAATATTTGGTCAAAGGTTGATCGGTTTGGCCTGAAACCACATTGATATTCTCCGATAATTTCCTCGGCGTATTCAGTAATTCGACTAGTCAGGATTAAAGTAAATATTTATAACAAACCGGGAGGAGTGACATTTCGCGATACTTATTGCCATCCGTTTTTTATCCCTTTTTTCCATCTCTGTTGAATCAAGACGTGATCGATTTGTGTTTTTTTCAGTTGTTTCAAAGTACCCCTTGCGCTGTTTCATTGTACCCCGGGCATGGGGCACAATGCAAAAAAAAATTTTTTTTGGAAAATAGCTGCTCGCGGTCACACATGATGCATAAAATAATGTTTAATGCATATCTTACATAGATTAGATCCTAATGTAACATGGAAAAATAAAAAAAATGAATATAAAGTCTCAGGTGGGGTGCTATATGTAAAAACACTTTTGTGTTTCATTGTGCCCCACCTTCCCCTACATCCTAATATTAATTCTCATGAACCCCTTATCTAAATAATTCATAAAATGAGTTCCACAATGTCCACTTTAAGAACTGGAATTTTAATTGATGCAACCTCACATCTAATTTTAAAATCGGAAGGTTTCTTATTAACAACTATTGAAGACAAGAGTGCAATTTTTTCCTCCAGAGTATTTTTGACATAGAAATCTTTCTCAAATTTTTCAATATAATAATCTTTGATTGTTTCAAGCAAAATATTTCATTTAATTCATCAATGGAGTCATCACTTCTCTCTATTAATTCTGATAATGATGTAGTTAAAAATCAGGAGATGACAAGTAAGCTAACATCCGTGTTAATCTTCCCCTTAAATCGAAATTTTTTAAAGATTCTCGCTCCATGATGAATTACAGTATAACAAACAATTCTTTTAAAGTTTTTTAATTAACAATGGTTACAGTACCATTTATACCAAAATGCACAACAAAGAACTTGAGAGTTTGTCAAAACCATGGCACCATGTTTTAGTTTATTAATGCCACATACCAGAAAAGCATATATATATATATATATATATATATATATATATATATATATATATATATATATATAAAACATACCTCAAAACATTATTAATTAATACAAAATTTTTATTAACTTCTGAACACAAGATGAAGTGCATATACCATTTTATAGAGCTAATACAGGATTTTTTATTGTTTCTATAACCTCCCATCTCAAACAATGTAGCCACATAAAACAATTTTCACGACATATCCGTAGGACCATACAAATCTGCTGGAATATTTCCAGCCTTAATTCAAAAAGGTATAATTATTCTAAGACCTCACCTCTTAAAACTATTAAGAGGGAGTCTAGCATTAGGATATATACCCAAAGAATGGAGAATATCCAAGGTCAGTTATATACCTAAACCAGGGAAAGGTTCATATGATGATCCTAAAGCCTTAAGACCCATATGTCTGTCTTCCTTTTTGATGAAAATCTTGGAGAAGATAGTTGACAGACATGTGAGAAAGCAGATATCGGAAACAAATCCGATTCATAAAAGGCAATTTGCATACCAAGCAGGAAAGTCCTGTGAAGTAGCACTGCACAACTTGGTTTTAAGGATTGAAAAATCCTTAAACCAAAAAGAAATAACAATCGGTACCTTTGTAGACATCGAAGGTGCCTTTGACAAAACACCATATAATGTCATTAAGGATGCTATAAGAAAAAGAAATATTGACAAAATCTTCTCCAGATGGATAGAAGGAATGCTGGAGGAAAGGATTTTGGTCACATAATTGGGACAAACCAAACTGTGGATAAAACCAAATGGGGAGTGCCCGCAGGGCGGTGTGATCTCGCCCCTACTGTGGTGTCTAGTAGTGAACTCACTGCTAGTAAAACTAAACAACGCAGGCTTTTACACACAGGGGTACGCAGACGATATAGCTATCCTAATCGAAGGTAAACATCAAAGCGTACTATCTGACCTACTCTTGAATGCAACCAAAATACTAAAAAACTGGTGCGAAGAAAATGGGCTAAATATAAACCCACAAAAAATACACATTTGCTTCTTTACAAAAATGAAGGACATTAAATTACCAAAAATAAATGGTTACCAGCTGACACCCTCTAAAGAAGTCAAACACTTGGGTGTAATACTGGACCACAAATTAAATTGGTCTAAGCATGTTGAAACAACGACCAATAAAGCCCTAAAATGCCTATGGGCCTGTAAAAGAGCAATAGGTAGAAAATGGGGGCTAAAACCTAAAATGGTCTACTGGCTGTACATAACTGCCATAAGACCAATGATTTTATACTCAGCCCTACTCTGGTGGCATAAAGCTAGTACGGGAAAGAATAAAACCATGTTAAGCAAAATACAGAGACTAGCATGCCTCATGATAACAGGAGCAATCAAAAGTACTCCAACAGCTGCAATGGAAGTTATGCTAAACTTAGCACCACTGCAGATCAAAGTGGAGGTACAGGCCATGAAATCCTCATACAGGATCTCAAAGCTAAACAACTCACCCAAAATAAACTCGGGGGAGGGACACTGGGATATACATGGGAAAATCGAAAAAGATCAAGTGCTGTCCATGCACTCTGATCTACAAGTTCGTGAATCCATGGACATAAACTATCAAACAACAATAAATAAGTTGAAACCACATAAACAATATAAAGGGATCAACTGCTATACAGATGGCTCGCTTACCAAGACAGGATCTGGAGCGGGGATCTGGAGAGACGATAAACCCAAAGAAGGAATATCCATTTCACTGGGAAAATATGCTACAGTCTTCCAAACAGAAGTACTAGCAATCTACCAGTGCGCTGCTGACGGAAAAGATAACCAACAAACAATTAACTATCTTTACTGACAGCCAAGCAGCCATTGGAGCAATAAAAAACCATGTAATCAATTCACAGATTGTCAAAGCTTGCATTGCACCATTTCACTCAACAAATTAGCTGAAAGCAACAAAGTCAGAGTGGAATGGGTACCTGGACACTCTGGTATCCAGGAAAATGAGAAGGCTGATGACTTAGCAAGGAAAGACTCAGCCAAAAAACCCATAACCCCAGAACCAACAATTGGGATAAGCACAAGCTATGCTAAAAGAAGGATCGGGGAAATTCATGGTGCAATAAAGAAACAGAATTGGAATGATAAAGCACAATACCACTCCAAATTCTTCCTAAAAGGCTATTCTGTCAAAAGAAGTTATACTCTACTTACAGGACACTGTAAGCTTAACAAACACATCTATAAACTCAAGCTTGCAGACTCACCCACCTGCAGATTCTGCGGCATTGAGGATGAAACATCTTACCACATTAAAAGCCGGTGTGAACGACTTGCAAGACTCAGATTTAGAATCTTTGGACAGATTAATCTTCCTGACCCAAGTTCAAACGATCTAGTCAACCCAACAAGTCTGCTCAAATATACTGATGCTCTAAAAATAACAATTTAGGACTCAGGCAAAAAGAGGCGCATAATAGACCCAAAGCGGTCGCGGTGGTGCACAAAGCCTAAATAAAAAAAAAAAAAAAAAAAAAAAAATCCGTAGGCGCTTCGGATCCTCACCTATTCTCCCCAATTTCGATTTTTGCAATGTGGCTTACGGTGGCCTCTCTATAGTGATTGAGGAAAGATTGAAACGAATCTTAGATTTTTGTTAAAAGTTTTTTTTCAGTACCTCGAAAGGTCTCATTTGCCACACCTGATGACGAACTTAAATGGCTTTTTCCATCTGTCTGTTGTCAAACTTTTCTCATTTCTTTCCTATTGCTCAACATATACTCCCATGAGGTACTTATTAAGTCTCTGAGGATGCTAGGATGTTCCTCAGCCACGACAAGTTGCCTCGTGTGAAGCTGGGGACGTTAAATAACTGAGAAACCGGTTACGAGACATGCCGTCTTTAGCTACTGGGGACCGGCGGCAGCTATAGCGGGCCGCTACGAGTAATCTCGTCGTCCGCTTGTGGGGACCGTCTTTTTTTTTCTGAGATATATCGTCCAGAGCCATTAAAGGGTTAATAAAATTTATAACGTCCTAACCCCATGTATATAAGTATCTGTAAATTGTATTTATGTCCCAAGCAACATAAGGCAGATTTAATTTACTTACTCTGCCCAGAGAGTGTTTATACTGTTTCATATAAGAATATTTGAATATGTTTATAAACGAGGAATCATGAGAAGTGTGAAGTGTCAATTACTTTAGCATGAATAAAAATTTCTTAATAATTTTCTCTGTTTTTTTTATTTTGCTATTATCATTATTTTGCTATTGTTTTTCAGAAAAATCAATGTTTAGAGGTATGGTGGATTTAATTTCTGTAAAAAAACTTATTTGGTCTGATAAAGAAATTTTGGTTTCTGATATGAATGATGAAGATGAAAATTATACATTTGTGTTAGCAAAAAGAAATCATTTAATAGATCAGTTATCATCATTGGACAATGATCTTGCTGATATCATTCTGCAAACTGGATGTTTTGAATCTATTACTGAGAAGGAGTTACTACTATCTGTTCGCAAAGTTACAGTTTCCAAGGTAAAAAGTTTTTACTTTCCAATAAATGTTGGAATTTTCTTACTAAAATAAAAATATATTTATGAAAATTTTTATAGGTGGATTAATATTAATTATAGATTTTATATAAATGATATACATGGGTTATTTATTCCAAGAAAAAAATTCACTGCATTATTGTCCCATTTCATCTCATGATTGTTTCAGAAGAAGCATTACCCACAGGGGCTAGCTGAAGTGTCCAGCTAGAAGAGGATAATGCTCTGTTGCACAGTGGGACGAATCGCTAAAATTGGGGACAGAATTATGATTTTTTAATATTTTATTTTCTTAAAAAAAATTATATCCTCTTGAAGGCAGATAGTTTAAGACTTCAAATGTACAAGAAATGTTTAATTTAAAAAAAAAATTTAGCTTTTTAATTTAATTTGAAAGCTGGTGTCAGCGGATAGTTAATTTGAAAGTAAAAAATATCATCATATATTAAATCATCACTGTAACCAGAAACGGAAACCCATGAATATGATGATGCAGAATGCTTATTGTCTCCATAAAATGCAAGTTTTTTGCATAAACAATAATATTCAATTTGAGTAGAAGGGTTAAAAATTATTTTTATAATTATCACTACGAGTTTTTTCGACTAAATAAATGCATATCTAATTTTGGCCTCTTTAATCATCTATAATTTAATTCTTATCATCTAATATATTGAAGCTAAAGATAGTAGAAAACATGTTTTGAGTCAATTCAGCTGCAACCACCTGAACCCTCCCATTTAGTCCCATTTTTACTTTCACTTACCTATATATGAAATATATAGTAAGTGGAAGTATTGCGATTGTGAAAATTTTCGACTTCCGGTTTTCAACGGAAATACACGTTTTGGGACCCCCTGAGTCGAAATAACCAAGTCCCGCGAAATGGTTTGTGTGTGTGTGTGTGTGTGTGTGTGTGTGTGTGTGTGTGTGTGTGTGTGTGTGTGTGTGTGTGTGTGTGTGTGTGTGTGTGTGTGTGTGTATGTGAACAGACTAGCTCAAAAACTATAAACCGTGGGAACCTGAAATTGGGTATTTAGTGTAGGTATATGCCCGCGATGTGACAGCAAAAATTTCATCAAAATTGCTCAACGGGAGGGGGTACTTTATTTAATAACTTTTTATGTTTTTTTCGATTTTCTCAAAAACGGCTCTAACGATTTTGATTAAACTGAGTATTTGATCTATTTATATGCCCCAAATATGACTGTAAAAATTTCATCAAAATTAATTAACCGGAGGGGGGACTTTACTTAATAAATTTTGTATTATTTTCACGTGTTTTTTTTTATTTACTCAAAAACGGTTTTAACGATTTTGATCAAACTTGGTATTTGATGTATTTATATGCCCGAGATATGACTGTAAAAATTTCATCAAAATTGATTAACCGGAGGGGGGACTTTACTTAATAAATTTTGTATCATTTTCACGTGTTTTTTTTATTTACTCAAAAACGGTTTTAACGATTTTGATCAAACTTGGTATTTGATGTATTTATATGCCCGAAATATGACTGTAAAAATTTCACCAAAATTGATTTACGGGAGGGGGGACTTTACTTAATAAATTTTGTATCATTTTCACGTGTTTTTTTTATTTACTCAAAAACGGTTTTAACGATTTTGATCAAACTTAGTATTTGATGTATTTATATGCCCGAGATATGACTGTAAAAATTTCATCAAAATTGATCTACGGGAGGGGGGACTTTACTTAATAAATTTTGTATCATTTTCACGGTTTTTTTTTTATTTACTCAAAAACGGCTTTAACGATTAACAAAAATAAGATATGAATGTAGAAAAATGTGTGACTTTAGGAAATGATAATTAGCAAAACACGTCAATTTCTAATCTAAGTAAGTTGGTAAGTGAAAGTTGTGTGTTGCGCGCACGCACCAGATTTTTTTTTAATATTGTCTCATGTAACTCTCTTATTATCCCTGAAAAATCTCTGATAAGACTATTTATATTACTTATTCACATCAAATTATCAAGACTAAAGCTATCTATAAGAATATTATCTATTACCATATGTTTATTGAGCTTCTTTTGTCAGTCTTATTTTTTTCCATTAATCTTTTTAGTTTATTCAAAGCTAGAGTGCTAACCATTTTGTATACATATTTATTATTATCATAACAGTGACATGGCATTTATTTATGGCGGAAAACCGAACCTTCAATAATTTGGTGCAAATGATTGCGGATAAGTTCAGCATCAATGATACCATTCATTAGGTGCCTACGTATAAGCTTTTTACAAAAAATTAATCAGATATGGAATGGGAGCTATAGAAATAAATCCCGTTTTTAAAAATAAATGAGTTCTGGTTGAATGAGTTTTATATTGAGAGGGTGGAAAAAAGTAATAAAGATTTGGAAATGAAAATTTGGAGTTGGACGACCAAAAAAAATTTAACTGAATGTTGTGACAAGACAAAAACGTGAAGTGCTCAGGAAATTCTCTCCAAATATTCAATTGAGGATTTGCAAAATGCATTGCAATATCATTTAAAAATTATGGAATTATACTTCTACTAAGAAGTAGTCGATCAAATAAACGCTCTTGTATTTCCACAAGTTTCATCGTAAGACCAAATATGTCGAAATTGTCGAATGAAGAGGCGTTAACGTTGCTAGTATATGCAAAACTATTGAAATACCAATATTACCGGATAAGAAACGTATTAGAAATAAAAAAAATTGTTTTGTCCTTCTCTCCTATTATTGTGTTAATGTATTTTATTGGCTAAAATGTGATACTATCCAACATCTTGATGTGTTTCAGAGAAAGCAAACATTTGCTTGCAATCTTTGCTAGATATAACTGTCTCTAGACTATTTTTATGTTTTGGTCAAGAGCCAGAACAATCACCTGGTGTTCGCAAATTACTTTTATTTTGGCAATAGGGGTGTGACGGATCTTCGAGGCATAGTCATTATATACTGAATGTCAATAATTTCTAAAATTCTGACGACAGCATTTTTATTTTCTCAGTCATCCCTATACTCCTTAAACCTTACACTAATGGAAACAATTTTAAGCCAATATGGATAAATAGTCATTCATCATCATCTAAGCTCTTCAAACTTCAAAGAAAATCGTTGAAGACGTAAATGTAGTAAAAATATAGATTGCAAATTTGAAACCAACTGAGGTAAAAATAATAAACATTTCATTTTTAATTGTTCATAACTTGTGTCTTACAATGATGAATGACAAAGTATGTCAAACTTTATCAGGAAGACCTTTAGCAGCCATATGCTAAGCCAAGTTGCTGCTAAGCTAACTGAGATGTGAGTATTAGTAGAGAATGTGTAATTAGTAGACCAATCTACAGGATTCAATAGAATACGGACTATCTCCATTTCACGCATGTGTAAGATTTATGGAGTGTATATTACTTATATCTTATAGATTGGGTTTCCAAAAATGAAATGTGAGAAATCCGGCCAAGATGGAAATGGTGAAATCGTCAAAAACGAGAATCCAGGCAATGTTCAAAGTACTGTGAAAGTTTTTTCTTACACAACCCTTCCATGATGCAATCCTATCTTGCTGAGTTAAACGCATTCTTGACATCTAACTTCATCACGGCGCAATACTTCTTTCCACCCCTTCTCCATCTTTTTCTTCCTGCAGTGGCTTCTCTGGCTGGCATTATCACGAAGTCTATTGCATCGACTGTTGACCTACCATTCCGAAAACCATATTGATTTTCAGACAATCCTTGACTACCCTCAATAAGCTCTGTAATTCTATTTTACACAATCCGCTTCAGAATTTTTACCCACAATGTTTAGAACACAAATTGGACAATAGGATGTAGGGTCATCAGGAGACCCCTTACCCTTCGGCATAAGTACTAATTGCTGCTTCTTCCAATCTACGGGAAATATCCCTACACGGAGACAGGAATCGTACACGTCAAGGAAGAGTTCTGGTCTCATTCTGATGGCTGTTTTTAGGGCAAAGTTCGGAACATTGTCCAGTCCTAGGGCTTTGTTATCCCCTACTTTACAACAGGCTATCTCAAGTTCTTCTTGTGTGATTTCCGGTAGGTACTTTGTCCCGTTCTAGATACAGTATTGTATCGATTACTACTTCTGGTCTTGTTGGGGAGAGCGTTAAAGCTATTTTCCCTAATAGGTCAGGAGATGTTGGTAGTGATAAGCTGGAGTTTTTTAGTCTTGCCATAACTATTTTGTATGGCCTTCCCCACGTATCCTCATCTACTTCTTCGCGGAGCTTCCTCCAGCATTTAAACTTTTAATTGTCTTGACCAGGTACCTTTTGGCATCTCGATTTTCCTGTTTCTGAGCGTCATATGTCGGGCAACCTCTCGCTTTTTGGGTTAGCCTTCTTGTACGGAGATAAGTTTTCTGGAGGACGGCGATCTTTTCATTCCACCAATACGCTGGTATGTGTCAGGTTGTTCTCAATGTCTTGGTCGTTGAAGCATCAAAGGCGTCAGTGATAAGATTAAATAGTTGTATGACTCTTTCCTCTACCAGCCCAAGTAATGTGACTTTCCTCCATCATTGTGACAAAGGAATCCCGATCAAATGATCAATGATTGCACACTGATCGTCTCATTTATAATGTGTTCCTTATGGTACCAGGGACTTCTTATACAGGGACAGTCTTCAAAACGAATTGCCCGGTGATCACTGTGGTTATAGAGTTCTCTTACGTGTCATTTGTTTTCAGAAACAAGGAATGGACTAACACATGTCAAATCAACAATCAAAGAGCAATCATTTCTAGTGAAGGTTGGGGTGGAGCCTGTTTTTAAGAGCACAATGTTGAGCGCAGCGAATAAGTCAAGAACACATTCGCCTCCCTTATTCGTCTCTTTGTTTCCACATGCCATAGCCCAATCGTGCAATGACAAGGGGGTGACAGCCTCGCATTTCCTGTACAATTCTGTCAAGCAGTTCTTCGAATTCAACTTGTGAGCACTTGGAGGTGCGTAGACACTACAGATGTAAATACCATTCACCTTGACCCAAATGAAGTCATTTGTTGAATTTTGCTGGGTTTCCTGAATAAAATGACCCTTCCTGACCCAGATAGCCGCTTTTCCGGTTTAGTCCGTTATCCAGAAATGGGAACTTTCTATGTTCTTATACTATTCACACAGTACAGCAACGTCAATACCCTTCTCACTTATAGTTTGTCAGAAAAAAGGTCCTGGGCTGCTTTGCAGTGGTTTAGATTTAGTTGTAATAATCTTATCTTGCATGTTTAACTGCCTCTTTCTTCGCCTGTTGATAAACAGGGCAGCCAAAGCTACCTGTCACGTGTCTACGGTTTTTATCTTCAGGGAATAGAAGATAGCGCCGTTCTGCTATACATTTCTTAGCTGGATGTCCATCTTCGCTGCATCGAAAAAATTCTCGTGCGGTCAGGACTGTTACACTTTCGTGCAATGTGACCATATGCAGAGCACCGGAAACATTTCTGAAGTGAAATCTTTTCCCTCACTCGGCTGTTTATCCATCCTACATGAATGTTGCGCTTTTCTGGCCAAGTACGCGGGCAGTACGACTACAGCTGTCTGTGTTCCCCCGTAAGCCTTTCTAAAAGATTTCACAACAGAGATCTCAATATTTTCTTCCCCCATTTATTTGATTTTGAAGATCATTCATTAAGATCCTTCCATTCAATATCGAAAGAGTCAATCTTGCTAGTGATCTCTGCTTTGTCAGCCATTTTTTCTGCTATGGTAGAACGGAATTCTTCTGTCCTGTGCTGCACCTTTTTGTCTCACAACAAAAGGAGACTTCCTTTTTGACTCTTCTATAGTTTTTTAGTTTGGATGTTTTCCCCTATCACTTGAAGCTCCGGGTTGTTTCTCAACACCCGCAAGACCTCTGCATTTGATGATCCCTCCTTTGTGGTAACCATCAAGGCATCAGGATGAACAGGTCTCGTGCTTTTTTTTGCTCCTATGACCACCTTCTTATTTTTACTTTTAGCTTTCACCGTCTGCCATTGATTTGCCGGTCAATCACTTAAAGGATTATTTTCAGCTGGAAGAGGAACATGTTCTTCCTGTCCATTCTGTAACTTTGCCTTTTTTTTCCTCTTTTTGGTCGGCAACGCCGAGTGGCTCCCCTTGTGAGATGATAATGGGCACCGCCTGCGCCATATTGCAGGGACCACGGTAATCTGCATCAGCGCATCTCATGCTCGACCCCGGTAGCCAATACACCTTTGTTACCTCAGAGGTGGCCTCCCGCATTGGCAGGAGCAACATGCAGCCATTTGACGACAAAATCTGAGGCTTAGGGAGCGAGTCTGTAGGAAGCATTAAAGGGTGTCTCACATTTCGGGCCCGATCTATGCTTGAGAACCACTCAATCTTTAAGGTTCAGGTTCTGGTTGTCAATAAGATAACCTCCGACACACCTAGACATCCTGTACTTACCGGATCATACCAACAGATATCGCGTCATATCTTACCTAATCCATTGTTTGGGGTTACAGAACTCATTCCAGTTCCAGTCCCCCATCCTTTATGAATTTGATACTATATTATCCCATTCTGACGCTTTACCTGTTTTCATTTTAAAAATAGCTCTCTTGATTTCCTCTTTCTCGATAACCATATCATATTCCTCCTCATTCCAGTGTCTATTCTGGTTTGTTAAAGAAAAATAATTACTTCTGAATTCGTAATCTCTATACTCCTGGTAAGCCTTCCATGACAAAATCCCTCTGTTTATTCTTCACGTTTCTCCATGCTTTACTTTTATGCCTTCTTAGCACTTTAATTTTCTTTCAGAAGAGTTTGAGAAATGTTCTAGGTGATCCTGGTCCAACCTCTTTACGAATTCCTCCCAGAACTACTGTTTTTCCTTTCTGACTGCTTCTTTTGTCTTATTTGGAGCCAGTGTATATGTGTCTACCATTAGCTGGAGTTCTGTCCCAGCAGTGTTCTTTCCATGCTATTTTTTTCCTTTAATATTAATCTTAAGAGACTAAATTATGTATGTGGTAGATATATGCCTGTGATGTGACAGCTAAAGTTTTGTCAATATTGAGTTGGGATGGAGTACTTTATACCAAAGACTTAATTCCTCTGTAGGATATCTGGAAAAATACTAACGATTTTGATTATACTCATCGCTTGCCTTATGAGTAAGCAATTGAGTATTCTTTAATACTAAGTAGGCTTTATCATCAGTCTGATAGGGCTTAATTACCTTATAAAGTACCTTTAATTTGGTTTATTTGGGAAAATTAACAGTCCATTATCCTTGTGATGAGGAATGAATAAATATGAAATAAAATATACAAGGAAAAAGACTTTTTTTTATAGGGTGATAATTACAATTTCCCTTAATAAAAGCAGTAATATACATGTATAATATATCTCGGAAAGCTAGATTAATTAAAGGCCTTTCCCTTCTATCTGTCTCTTCAAATTCCCCAAAAGAGAGAATTTTGATCTTTTTCTGTAATCACATCCCAGTCGTCAGCTGCATTTTATTGATTCATATTATTATTTATACATCCCTCAGACTTTTCTTCATAATCATCTCCAGCACCATAATAGATATCACTGGGGATAAGTTATTCCTCCACTATGAGTACTTTTTGAATGTCTAAGTTTTAGTAATTTCAACCTTGACACGTATTAAACATCTATTGTTTTGTAGTGTCATCTTTTAATAAGTTTAACAGCCTAATATGTTTTGTGGGGCAGCCTAAATGATTAGTTTGGCTAAGTAATTTTACCATGGTACCATCTTCAAGTAATTTATATTTAAAAATAAAAACAGAACCTGTCTAATGAAGCTAAGAAAAAAGCTATGAAAATATATAACTAAACATTTTCAGATAAGCAATATTATTTTTCCTATAAAAATTTTTTTTTTTCTCGTATGGTTGACAGATTTATAATCCTGAAATATTTAAAAATAATAAATTTATTGAAAACTGGAAGCCTTTTGTAGATATATATCATTGTAAATTATTTCAATCATGAAATATTGTCTGAATATTTTTTCTTTTTACAGAAAGGAGTTCCTGTTGTTTGTGGCAGCTCCTATAAAAACATTGGAATAGAAACGCTTTTGAATGCTATAATTCAGTACTTACCATCTCCATTGGAATTTACAGGCCATAAAATTCAGGAATGTTTTAAGAATGATTTTATAGGAAAATCCTTCAAAGTTATGCATGATAAACAAAGAGGACCTCTAGTATTTTTCAGAATATACTCTGGAAACTTAGAAAAGGTTAGATTCCCATATTTTTATTCTATATTATTAGGTTATCTAGGTTGAAAAAATTATGGTTCAAAGATTGTTATTGTTTGAGAATTTACCTTTTTTTTTTTTTTTTCACTTTTATTATTTAGTCCGCACCTGTTAAATACAAACATTAACAATCAGCAGATGTGCTGGCATATAAAATAAAACAAAACAAAATGGCTTGATAGGCATGAGGAAAAGCAGTACCCAGCGGCAACCCTTCCGCGGCTTTTATTTACTTACGTGCTTGATTCCTTACGTAAGTAGGTCTCTCATCCAGACCCTTTTCAATCATCTTCTGGTGTTCTCTGGCATGCCAATTGTGGGCATTTCTTTTATTAATTTGTTGGTATGTCCCTTAAACTTATCATGAAATCGTTTGTAGTACGTCCGTATGTGTTCAATTACTGTAGGAATTTGTGAATCAGTATGTAAAGTCTTGTTATTTATGTACAATGGAGCTTGGGTAATTAGTCGTAGTATCTTGGACTGAAAGGTTTGGATTCTATTCAGGTGTGATTGTTTTGCAATGCCGTATATTTGTATTCCGTAAGTCCAGACAGGTTTTAATAGGTATGTGTAAATATTTAATTTCTGTCTGGCTTTTAATTTGGAATGTCGTCTGAAGAATGAGTACAGTAGTTTTAGTCGTATATTTAACGAAGCACGTTTTTTTTTTGGACATGTGGACCCCATGTCATTCTCCTATCAAATATGAGTCCAAGGTATTGTACTCTGTCCGTTTGTGGGATCGGTATATTGTTTAAGTAGACAGGTAGACATGTTTCTTTTTGTATAGTAAATGTGATGTGTTGAGACTTTTGATAATTTATTTGAGTCTTCCAACGTTTACACCAATAATGTAATTGTAGTAAGTGATGTAAGTTAAGTGAAGCCTGTGTTGCATTTTCGTGTCTAGTAATGATAGCTGTGTCATCTGCGTAGGTAGCCGTAAGAGTGTTTGAAGTTTGTGGTATGTCATGGGTGTATGTGATGTATAGTAGTGGGGCAGGTATTGATCCCTGAGGTACACCAGCGAGAATTAGTCGACTAGAGGAAAGGCCTGAGCCGTGTCTTACTGAAAAAGATCTGTCTGAAAGAAAAGAATGAAGAATTAGATAGTATGTGGGTGGGAGTACGTTCTTTAGCTTGAAGAGAAGCCCCTGGTGCCAGACTTTGTCGAATGCTTGGGCGACATCCAGAAATACTCCAGTTGCATATAATTTACGCTCTAGTGCTGTCGAAATGTAGTCGGTTACCCTGTGTAGTTGTTGTGATGTTGAGTGTAATTTTCGAAATCCAAATTGGTGGCCAGGGATTATTTGTCTGTCAGTTAGTATTTGTAATAGTCGTGGATACAATAAATTTTCGAATAATTTAGAACATACTGGAAGCAAACTAATTGGTCTATAAGAGGAAGGACAGTTTGAGTCTTTGTCAGGCTTTTTAATCACAGTGATGCAAGAGTATTTCCACTGAACAGGGAATTTGGTGGTCCTGAGAATGCAGTTAAAGATTGTGGTAAGAAAAACTAGAGCTTTCCTGGGCATTTGCTGGAGCGCCTCAGCGTTTATCAAGTCATATCCAGGGGCTTTTCTTTTCGGCAACTGTCTAATTTCTTGAGCGACTTGTGATGGTGTAAAAGGAGGTGGTGGTAGTGTGAGCTGTAGTGGTATGTCTAAACTATTGTGTATGAAGGCCTCGTGTTCTGAGTTAGTGGAGTCCGTATGTGGTTTAAAAACAGAGGAAAGGTAGTCAGCAAACAGTTCAGACCTTTCCTCGTCCGAAACAGCCCAGGAGCCATCCTCTCTGCGGAGTGGTGCTGACACCTCGCGATGCTTTAAGAGATTCTTGGTGTGCCTCCATAAACTTCCATCGTCTGCCGTTATGTTGCTAATGTAATTGTCATAGTTTGTGCTTTTGAATTTTTGGATCTGTCTTTTAAGTTCGTTATTTAGTTTATTGAAAATCTGTCTGTCTGAAGGAAGTCTATTCGTCTGCCATGCTTTACGAGCTCTCCTCTTTGCTCTGATCAGGTCTCTTATATAAGAAGGGTAAAGAGGCAGGTTCTGTGCTTTTTGTGGCCTTGGTGTTGAAGAGGTCCAAGCTGCTTCTTGAATACATGTCGTGAAAGTTTCGACAGCCTCTTCTAGTTCATATTGGTTTTTGATCGATAGTGGGACAGAGAGTTTTGAGTTCAAATGATCTCTATAAGCGTCCCAGTCCAAGCAACCTTTTATGAGCTTCGGTCTGCTTCGTGTTTCAGAGGGCTCGTCGAAGAGGACCATGTGCACTGAGGAGTGATCAGAGCAAAGATCAGAGCTTGTACTGACGGTAAATGGTACTGTTCTCAGTCCTTTGGTAATGAAGAAATCTAGTAAGTCGGGTGATTTTCGTCTGGAAGTAGGCCAATAGGTCGGTGAATTCGGAGTTATGGTGTCTAATGAAAGTTCATGAAGGGTAGACCATAGATTTCTGCCTCTTGGCGTACACAATCTCGACCCCCAGCACTGATGTTTGGCATTATAGTCACCACCTGCGATGAAGCATCTGCCGAGGCGTTTGAAAAATTCAGAAAACATCATGGGTGTAAGCTTGTACCTAGGGGGACAGTAAACTGAAGCAAATGTTATGTTGTGGTAGGTCGTGTATAATGTAATGCCTGTGGATTGAATGTCAGGAGTAATGGGTAGATGTATAGGATTGTGTTTAAGTGAACTTTTAACGAGTATCGCTGTTCCTCCATGGGCAGTTTTATCTGGGTGGTCGGTTCTATAAATAGTATAATCTGAAATATAAAGTTTTGAGCGTGGTGTCAGGTGTGTTTCAGTAATAAGTGCTATGTCAATCCGTTTTTCGTGTAGGTATAAGTCAAGTTCAGTGCTGTGCTGAGCCAATCCGTTAGCATTCCATAGGAGAACTGACAGGGAGCCTACAGTCATGTGTTCACGGGGCATAAGTAGGGCACCAGACCTGCGTAACTAGTGATAGTTGCTGAAGAAGATTGAAAAGGGGCTAGATTAAATTATTTAAACCATTTATAATATTAAATAACTGGGTAGAACCATTATCAACCGTGGGTACCGGCTGGGCAATGCCTCTCCTCATACCTGAACATGATTGCTGGATATCGGGTCCTGCTCTGGGAACTGATGGGCTGTGTTGCTGCTGTGGCTCGGGAATGATGTGTGGTGTCGTTTGGTTGTGGCGCTGTCTGATCGGGGGAACTCATGCATGCCTGAACAATCCTTGGGCATCTATCTTGTGGTAACTGGTAGGTATGAAAGTCTGCGCCTTTATTTCGCAGGCTTGAATTAAGTTTTCGATAGGTTTCAGGAGATATAGGGTATATAGTTACGCCTTTAATGATGGTAGTTTTGGTTATAAATGAGTTTGGACCGGATTCATTTTCGAGAAAAGAGATGAGTGCTTGGTAGTTTTCAACGCCATTAATAAAAATTGGTGGAATTTTATCATTTTGTGGGGTTCTTTCTGGTTCCTGAGTTTGAGAACTGCTAGGTTGGGTTAGGGTGGCAAAATGGTTATAGGTTGGAATGATATTTTCTGATGGCCTTTTTTGTTCTCTTGGGTTGCTGGCATCTGACATTGGTCTTTTACGGCTAATTACAAGCTCCCAGGAACCTACGGCATTATTTTCGTCACAATTGTTAGTGTCCATGTGGCTTACCTCATGTTGAGATGGTTCCACCATCGTAGACGGTGAAATCACCTCACTTTTGTTTTGTGTTTTGTCCTCGATGTTGTAATTTTCTTGAGAAAAGACTTTTTCGGTGAATATGAAAGGTTTTAACACTAAATTAACGATTTTTCACACAACTAAAACAAACTAACCTTTTCTCTTCATTAACATCAACAGCTGTTTAGAATTTACCTTTTAAATTTGAAAAAAAAATTAATACAACTCACCAATATCTTTAATATAAATTTATTTTTAATCATTTTATTTATGTTCAAATTGGAAGCCGTTCTCTGCAATACACAAACGTGCCCGTTTTCTCATACATCCAACTGTCACACCAAAAGTGAGAAAACGTTGAAGTTTTTCAGCAGCGGCGAAGATCCTTGCTCTCAAATCGTCTATGTTTGTAACTTCAGTGCGATAGATCAGTTCCTTGAGATATCCCCAGGCGAAATATTCCATGGAGTTGAGATCAAGAGATCTTGGTGGCCATAGAACTGTCCCACCATGGCCGATCCACGTTTCGAATGTTCTGTCAAATACGCCTGAACTATTCTAGAAGAATGAGGAGACGCACCATCGTGCTGAAAAATTATGTTTCTCCTCAATTGTAAAGGAATGTCCTCCAGCAAGGTGGGCAGCGTGTTTTCATAAAATTTAAATAAATCGGGCCAGTTAATCTCGCCGGAAAATCTAAGTAGGGACCGATCAGTACATCTCTAATAACTTCCGCCCAAACACTGTTTGAAAAACGCCTTAGGGAATACAGTTTTTCTCTTTTTGTAATCCATATCTTGATATTAGAAACACCAAATTAAAAAACGAAGAGTGTGTTAGAAGCCTTATTAAATGAGGTATTTTCTCTCAAATTTGCTGCCTTCTGAAACTAAAATTAGAAACTCTGGACTATGTTAAACACTTTCCGTTTTATAAAATTGTTCACTTATTTTGTTGTTCTGGCTGAAATAAACCACGAAAAATTGGCCTAAAAATTTTGAAATGCCCATTTCATTATTGAACAATTAATGTAGATTTCAATGGTGCTATTAGCTTTTCGGAGAAATTTTTAGATTTAAAGATATCACGGTTTTCCGACGCCAGGTCGTGGTATCTTTCAAAATCGATAAAAAGTGAAATTATTCCGAAATGGTAGAGAATCGGACCATGGTCAATATGAACTTTTTTATTCATTTTATGGTAGAGAATCTACTGATGAAGTTTGTTGCACGAGTAGCATGTCACCTTGTATATGAAGTGTGCTTGTGCTTATTTGATAAATTGAACTTTATTTGATAAATGTTATCAAATTGTTAAGTTTTTTACGATTTTCATCTTAAAAATGGCTCGATTTTGATATTTGATTTGAATTATTAAACACGATTTTGATAAAACTCGCCATGTTTAATGAGAATAAAGTATTCTTTATTATCAGGTAGGTTTTATCATCATAAAAACCTGGTGTGATTCACTCAAACCTCAAACCCTTTGGGTCTATTGTGCACCCAATTTAATGCCTAAATCTTATAAGTTATTCTAAGGGTATCAGTAAATTTTATAGAGCTTGTTGGATTGATCAGATCATTTGAAATCGATCAGACCAACAGAAATATGATCAGCTGTCTCTCTCTTTGTTCGGGCCCATTATTTTAATTGATGGGTCATTTGAGATTTATTACAAGTTTACAGATATTTCATGTAAGGTTACATGTAAGTTTATTATGTAAAATATTTTTTTAAATTTCAATTAATACAATAATATCATTAGATATTGCTATATTTACTAGATAAAATTTTATTTTTGAATTTACGTTAGAGATATGTTTACGACGTGATTTGTTTACGCACCGAGGATTCAAGTTTGTTTACTTGAGGTCACTCAGTTCAGTATTAACAGCCGGCCGGCACTTTACTCTATCGCTCTAACGAGTACTTCTGAATTTAACAATTCAAAGATACTAAAACATATTATACTACAATGATATCCTACGGAATCACTTTGTTGAACTACAATTTAATTGGATTTCTCCACTCATTGACGGTACGGAGGACGGGAAGCTGGATTGATACATTCTACCATCTCTACCTCGACAATCTGTATGAAAAAGGGGACTCTTGCCATTATGGTTCCTAATTACCTCAACAAATGGGTTCGTACGAACATAATTAAAAAATTTATTATTATTTTATGCGCATAAAATTAACTCATGTCAGAATAACAATTAAAAGGTCTAAACTTTTGTTATCTAAAATATACATACAATGACCCATTAATTAAAACTTTAAATTAACAAAAAAAATAGTTTATTATATATTGAAGTTAGTTTATCATAAATAAATTTAAAATATTAGTTTATTTTATTATACTGAAATGATGGAACGATAAATTTTGTCACAGGTTAATTTCTATTTTTTTTTTTTTTTGTCAAGATAAATGTTTATCAAATTATATTTCTTTTAATTATCATATTAAATTTACAATCACAGTAAAGTTTTATTTTTGCAATATTTTGTATTTCTCTTTAATTATTAATATATGACTTTGTTTCCCTCTTACATCGTGTGTTATCTTATTACCCTTGATTATCTTTTTTTTTTTTTGTTTGTTCACATATTTTAATTTTATTTCAGATTACTTACATGTTATTTATATATTTCTTTGTTTTATTTACTATTTATTTTAGGAACCTAAGTTTATCAAACACCGCACTCCGGCAGAATCCAGCTTATCAGGCTGACTTTAAATGTTTTTTAATTTAAATTTTTTTTTTAATCTTCCCTTTCCAAGTCGATAACGGCAAACAGATTGGGTGATGAAACATTGGTCCTCCACGGTTTGGATCGCGGTGGCATGACAAAAGGTTATGCTATAAGTTATTTATTATTTATTTAATATATTTTTTCTCTTTGACTTATTACTTAATGATTGTAATATTTTCACCATCGCAATTCTAGTTTGCATGGGCCTGAATATTCTGTTCATTCACAGTATTCTCTAAATCATAATTTTTTCTTTTAATTAATATGATAATTTATCGAGTTTGAACCTTTCATTAATTTTTTATTTTATTTTTTCTTCTTTTCCTTTTCAACATGACTACTGAGATAGATAGTGAAAAACATTTAGAGTATTTGAAGTCGAAGTTATCGAAGCTTCAAACCAGAATCAGGGGAGTGACAGACCAAGGAAGACAGGTTGCCACCGATGCTTCACAAAAACCACTTTTTTACATATGTGATGATTTAACTTCCCTTCAGCTACAAATGGAACAAACTCAAAAAGAAATTACGCAAATTCATTTTCAAGAAGATCGTGAAAAAGAATATCCCGATGAAAACGAGAAAGCAAAAAGGGAAAAGTCCGACTGTTACTATTATGAATATAAAATGTTATTCAAACATATAACTGAGGAAGATGCCGAAACATCGCGAATTAATTGCAGACCAAACACTCAATGTAACTGCCCCATTAAATGACTCCAAAGATCCACGAGGGCGTTTGCCAAAAATTAAGCTCCCAATTTTCAATGGAAATCCCATTGACTAGCCTCACTACCACGATACCTATGAAGTGCTTCTATTATATTTATTTTATTTATTTTGTTCTATTATAATATATTTCTTATGGTTTATAATTTTTGAGCTAGTCTGTTCACACTCGTACGCACACACACACGCCCGCACGCCAGCCAGCCCGCCTGCACACACACACACACACACACACACCATTTCGCGGGACTTGGTTATTTGGTCTCAGGGGACCCCAAAATGTGTATTTCCGTTGAAAACTGGAAGTCGAAATTTTTCACTGTCGCAATAATTTCCCTTACTATAATATATTTCATATATAGGTAAGTGGAAGTAAAAATGATCTGATCGGGTTTAAGTGGCAAATGAAAATTTTCTCCCTATAAAGTACCTTTGATTTCGTTTGTATGGAGGAATTAACTATCTCTCTTCTATTCACATCTCTCTTATCTTATACTCGTATCTTCTATCTCTCTTCTTATGAAATAAAGTGCCCCCTCCGTTTGACCAATTTTGATGAAATGTTGGCTGTCACATCTTTGGCATATATATACATCTGCCAGTTTGATCTAGATGGTTAAAGCCCTTTTTGAGTAAATAAAAAAAACATGTGAAAATGATACAAAATTTATTAAGTAAAGTGCCCCCTCTGGTTGATCAATTTGATGAAACTTTTGCAGTCATATCTCGGGCATATTAATACATCAAATACTCAATTTAATCAAAATCGTTAGAGCCGTTTTTTTAAGAAAATCGAAAAAAAATTAAAAAGTTATTAAATAAAGTACCCCACCAATTGAATTTTGACCAATTTTGATGAAATTTTTGCTGTCACATCGCAGGCATATACATACACTAAATACCCAATTTCAGGTTCGCACGGTTTATGGTTTTTGAGCTAGTCTGTTCACACAGACCATTTTGCAGGACTTGGTTATTTGGTCTCAGGGGACCCCAAAATGTGTATTTCCGTTGAAAACTGGAAGTCGAAATTTTTCATGGTCGCAATACTTTCCCTTACTATATATTTCATATATAGGTAAGTGAAAGTAACTTTATGTATGATATATTGTTGGAAGGCTGAGAACATCGAAAAGAATAATATTTAGTTTAATATGAAATTTAAATGAAATAATATTTACTTTAATATGAAATTTAAATGAAATAATATTTACTTTAATATGAAATTTAAATGAAATAATATTTACTTTAATATGAATAAAGTTATAAAATGTATATATGCATGAAAAATTCATAGTTCCTGCTTTTATATTAGGAACCCATGTTTCGAAACACTTAGAACCCGTTGACAGTTTTTTGCATGCCTTTACTTGTTAACAATGGGCTGTTAGTAAAGGCATACTGTGCATGCAAAAGAGTTGTCAATGTGTTTTAAGTCCTTGTTGGAACATACCTACTAAACAGAAATTATTTTTAATATACGCGTTTATTCGTCAAATCATTAGGGGAAGCTAAACAAAAAGAAAAATAAATTCGAAAAGTACTGAGGATTTTCAAGTTTTGCAATAATTATGAACTCTATAGCTAACGAAGACAAACAAAAATAAGGAAATAAACGTTGAAAAATCTATTTCCTGTGACTTTTCTAAATTGCGTTTGCACATTTATGGAAACAGGTCGATTTCTACTCCAAGTTGGTTGGTAAGTGAAAGTTTTGTATTGCACACATCACACCAGATTTTTTTAATCAATAGGTTTGTTTATATTAGAGAAACAACAATAATATTAAATTTTTGATAAGTGTAAGACGATGATTGCTATTCTATAATTTTTTTAGTCTAAATTGACTCAAAGTACTCAACAGCGAAGTTATGGAAATGTGTTAAAGTAACATATTTTAAATTTGATCTAAAAATACGACACTACAAAAAACAAAATACTTAAAATAAGAATAAAGGCTTAACAAACCCAAAGGCCTGATGCCGACACGACCAATCGCTCCCTATACACCTCCATCCACCTCCCCCCTGTCCAATTCAAACTGCAAGATCAGCCCTCACCAAATCCTCCCACATTCGCCTAGGCCTACACTTCGGACGTTTTCCAGCCAGTAAAGTGTTTATCAATGTTTTAGGTATTCTTTATCAACTAAGACTTGCTATTTTTCACGCCATCTTTAACTGACGCGCGGCTAAAACTTTGATTACATTTACCGAGTAGTTAATGTAATTCTACATTGTGTAGCCCTCTAAATTCTCCTCTTGAATCATCCTTCTTTGACCCAAATATTCTACACAGTACTTTATTTTCAAAGACCTTAAGACGTTGCTCATCCCTTACTGTAAGTGGCCATGTTTCACATCTGTAAAGAACTGTATGAAGAATTATAGTTTTGTAAATTTTAACTTTTAAATATTGGGATGGAAGGCGTGAGTTGAGAAAACGAAATACTTACCATAATAAATTATTTATTTATCATTTCTTGTACTTCTCAACTCATGTGCAAAAATGTGATTATTTTGACAAAAATAACTTTCGCCTTCAGAAAAAAAATTGTAAATTTAGTACGCCTGTGAATATCGTGGATACCTCTATAATAGACAATTTACAGTGAAATATTTACTTATTGTTATGGATTAATTGTATTTTTAATTATTATAATATCTTAAATGGAATTTTCTCTGCAGGGGGGGTATGTATACCTCTTTGTTAGATAAGGTTACATAGATGTTTGAATTGAGTTGGATCTTGTAATCATTACGAGGGGTGATCAAAAAGTTCCAGGACTGATTTTTTATTAATTTATTTAAAAAATCTACAGGCTATTGGACGTCGTCCCCTTCAAAGTACTCTCCTTGGGAAGCTATACATTTTTCCCAACGATGTTTCCTCTGTGTGAAGGACTTTGAGAAATCATCTTGTGAAATGGTTTGTAGCTGCTCCAGCGATTTTTTTTTAATGTCATCTACGGACTCAAATCTCTTTCCCTTCATGGGTCTCTTAAGTTTTGGAAACAAGAAAAAGTCTGCAGGGGCAAGGTCAGGTGAATATGGAGGCTGGGGAATGACCGTCATTCCATTTTTGGTGCAGTAGTCGCGAATGAGCAGTGCGGAATGAACAGGCGCATTGTCATGATGCAGCACCCACTCACCGCTCCGCCACAACTCTGGTCTCTTCCTCCTTATTGCCTCGCGCAAATTTCTCAGGGTTTGAAGATAACGAAAGCGGTTAATGGTCTCACCTCGTGGAAGAAATTCATGGTAAACAACACCCTTCCAGTCGAAAAAAACAGTAAGCATGACCTTGACGTTTGATTTGACCTGACGTGCTTTTTTGGGGGTTGGGGAGGATTTTGTCTTCCATTGCGATGACTGGACCTTCGTTTCCACGTTGTAGCCATAAACCCACGTTTCATCTCCAGTAATGACTTGTTTTAAGAAGTTTTCATTGTCATTTGCCATTGCAAGAAGTTCCTGACAAACTTGAACTCTGTGTTCTTTCTGCTACTCAGTCAACAGTCTCGGAGCAAACTTTGCAGCCACCCTTCTCATCTGCAAATTTTCTGTTAAAATCTGTTGACACGAACCAAATGAAATGTTCAATTCTTCAGCCATCTCACGAATGGTTAGTCGACGATTAGAACGCACGAGACTGTTCAATCTTGCAACATGATCGTCGTCAGTCGAAGTTGATGGGCGCCCTGAACGAGAATCATCTTCACACGATGTCCGGCCTTCCTTGAACCTTTTGTACCACTCATGACACCTTGACCGACTCAGACATTCATCACCGAAAGCCACTTGCAACATTTGAAAAGTTTCAGTAAACATTTTACCCAACTTCACACAAAACTTTTCGCAAACGCGTTGCTCTTCCTTTACATTCATTTCACAAAATCGCCGAACACAAAAAACTTTTTTTTACGAAAACAGCAGTAACTTTGCAATGAAGAAGGTTATCAACAAACTGAATAAACAGCTGAGCTCAGGAAGAGTCACGCTAAACAATGCTGCCAACCGCACTGCTCTATGACACTCCATTGCCGCGCAATCTCAACAGTCCTGGAACTTTTTGATCACCCCTCGTATCATTAACCTTGATTAACCACTCAAGTTGGTTTGCCACTCAGGAGAAAGAGATTTTATTGCAAAAATGATTACTCCAAATATTATACCAGTGCAATTTTCTATGAACTGGATTGTTATTAAGTTGTTTACAAAAAAATTTAAAAAGTCCAAAAATTTCGTGGTTTTTAGGCCAAAGAAACTTCTGAATGAAATTCTGTTAGAAAACTTGGTTTTTAGAAGATTTGGAAACTGTCATCAGGATCAGAAGACTGAAGTTCTCTGTGCACAGGGTCAGGATGAATATTGAGAGACAGAATAAGAAAATTTTTGACAAAGTCTGCAACTATAAAAGTATGGGGGGGGGGGGTATGTTCAGCAAATAAAAGAGGAACTGGAAAGGCTAAAAATCACAGATAAAGATTGCTTGGATAGAGAGCTTTTTAAGGACAAACTGAAAGGGGTTGGGTTTCTTCTGGGCAAGGAGAGACAGGGGAGAAAATGGACTGAGGAAGAGCGAAGGGAACAGTCCAGGAGGATGAGAGAGTATTGGAGTAAGAGGAGGGCAGAGGGTGTGAAGAGAAAACTGAAATGATATTCGCGTGGTCCTTGCTGGCTGTTTCGTGCTAAAAAAAATAAAAATAAATAAATATGTACTTACAATCAATATCAGTTAACTGAATTTGGATACAATGAAATCATTTTTCTTGGCCATAAAATTTTAGCGTCTGGGCCAGATCCTGATCGTAAAAGGTTGAAATCATACTTAATTAATATATAAAAATGTAAATATGAACAACCAGAAACGTATCATGAACACCGACTGTTCCTCGGTCTATTGAACTTTAAATGTTTAAACCTTAAAAATGGGGCTGGAAAATATAATAAAATAAATAAATTAAAAACTTTGTCCTAAAAATTGTTATCATGGTAAAGAAAAAATCGTTTCAAATCTGATTTACGCACCCACCTCAAAGAGGACTGCATGAATCTTCTAAAATCTATTGCTGAGGATTGATTATTTACTGGATTAAGTGCAAAAGTAAAGAACTCCAGCCATGTATTTTGCTCCTTGAATGACAGAAAACATGTTTACTGAGGCAATTAACTTTGATAATATTAGTAGTAACCCCACTTTGCACAAAACATAAATCAACAATTGTGACTATGATACATCCCTATGTGGTTATATCTATAGGGTGCTTTAGTAGATTAAAGGTAGAAGTTATGAATTGTGAACTTCATACCATAGAAGGCAGTTAATGAAAAGCATATAAAAAGAAATAACTAAATAATGCGCCAACCATCTAATTGCCCCACACTTCATCTTATTTATTATTAATATAACTGCACTTCTGTAACTAAAAGTTCTAAAAAAACAGACCAAACAGCTCTCCCCACGCATTACAGGGTAACAATACATTTATTCAAATTTGATTCTCCTAAAATTATACACCACAAAAGAAATAATTTTAAATGAAATAAAAAGGAAATGATAACCATAGAAAAATATAAAAACCGCTCTATAAAAAAATAAAACAGAGGTCCTAAATCATTACTTGGTATTCAAATTTAATACACTCAGATTAATATTATTAATTATGTACTAAATTATATAAAACATCACAGTAATAAATTAGGTATCAACTCTGAAGTAAATATACATACCAAAAAATTTCTGCCTACTTGTATAATCCCAGTAGTGCCATAAGGTCTGAATATATATATATATATATATATATATATATATATATATATATATATATATATATATATATATATATATATATATATTTATTAATTTTTTAATTCCTTGGTAGGGTCAAAAAGTCTATAACTTGCACAAGGAGAAAGGTGATAAAGCTTTATCATTGTATAAAGTCTTTGCAGATGAGATAAATGAAGTGTCTTCTGTAACATGTGGAAACTTTGTTGCTGTTTCTGGATTGAAGGTTTGTTATATTTTATAATATATAATGCTTTTGTTTGATGATGTTTTTTATTATATTGTAATGTATATGCTTCAGCTTGATTCTGTATACATATTTATAAAAATATAATAAGTTATAAAGGAAAGTATTTTGGATCTTCGTCTCTACTACTGTTTATTATATTTTGTACATAACAAACGTTTCGACCTCCAGGGCCGTCTTCAGTGTCTAAAAATTACATAAATTAATGTTTGGTTAGTCAACTTTTTTAAAAATTAATAAAAGATATGTATAACAAGGAGATATTACTTCTTTAATTACTGCATCATCCTAATCATATTACTGCCTTCCCAGTAGTTAACCCTAAACGTACCAAAGAGGTTTAACAAGGATGTATATATGTATTCTAAGCATAATAACTGTCAACTTAAACATATTTACAAGCAGGCCAGTGACTGTGTTGTCTATTACGACGATGTAGGCCAGTGTTATTTGTGTTATTTAATTGTACACAAAGAGGGTAACGGCACGAAGAGAAAAATAATAGAGTCAATGATAATTTCTCAAAATCTGGATAAGGCGGTTAATTTTCGTACAGACACAAATAATTTACATCATGCATATGCAGAAATATTACAAAAAATAAAATAAGATAGGAGTGATAACTAATGTGTTATTGAAATAAGCAAATTAAAAATACTAAATTATGGTTTTCATTGTTATGTTGAATATTTTAATTTGTTGTTGAAGTAGAAATTTATGATTAACCTACATAGAAAGGTATATATGATGTGCTTGTGTAGTGTGTGTAGATAGATATATTTAACTTCATATGGTTTTTATTTTTTGAATAAAGTTAGTTATTAATTGCTATGTATTAATTTAGTAATATTTATTAGTAATCTATTGGAATTTATCTATTATATGTTTTCAATTAACTAGTATGGTAGCTATTTTTATAATGCTTGGTTTGTTTCGACAATTCATATATATTATGAAATGTTGGCTGTTTTGTTTAGACTCACACTTAATAACACTGGCCTACATCGTCGTAATAGACAACACAGTCACTGGCCTGCTTGTAAATATGTTTAAGTTGACAGTTATTATGCTTAGAATACATATATACATCCTTGTTAAACCTCTTTGGTACGTTTAGGGTTAACTACTGGGAAGGCAGTAATATGATTAGGATGATGCAGTAATTAAAGAAGTAATATCTCCTTGTTATACATATCTTTTATTAATTTTTAAAAAAGTTGACTAACCAAACATTAATTTATGTAATTTTTAGACACTGAAGACGGCCCTGGAGGTCGAAACGTTTGTTATGTACAAAATATAATAAACAGTAGTAGAGACGAAGATCCAAATTACTTTCCTTTATAATTTCAAAGTCTCTAACCCCTATTTTAAATAAATTTATAATAAGTTATGTTAAATACTGAAGTAGTTTTAACCTTGATTATTAGCACTTACAGAGTTAGGAAAGTCCAAGCCAGAGACTCTCCTAGTACTGAAAGTCAAATTTCTTCATATTATTCTCTCAAAAGTTGATAATGTAAGTAAATTTATAATTAAATAGCCAGCAATTACTAACAATTCCTCAAATAAGATATGTAGTGCAATTATTATTCCTTAAAAGCCACTAATCACTTTTTGAAGTATTTGATTGGTGGTTCCTGCAACTATGCTCCTCAGTGTGTGGTAAACCTTCGAACAGATAGGATCTCCATAGAATTAGCAGCCTTCAGGCCAGAAAAGACATTTTTAATGTCAATTAATTTCTTTTTTCTTTTATGTAACAGTGTTATTTAATTTTTTAAGTTATATTAGTACATTATTTGGCAGGTTTTTGTTTCTTTGTATTCATTTTAGATAGCTTTAGTTATTTTAATTGTTAGAAGCTAAAATGCCAGGCTCCAGTGATGGTAGAAATGATTTCCACCAGATATATCACATAGTTTACACAATAATTTATCTAAGGAACAACCCGTTAATTTAAATTCAACTGAAGTAGAAATGGAAGGTTTTGATAATTAAAATTCAAATACTACCCTAGTAGAAAATAGTCCAGCAATCGAAACTAATACAAATATATATAATTCGAATAAACCACTTCGTTTATACGAAGAAAGAGATTTAGGGCCTTACTGCGTATTTAGTGAAAGCAAGTCGAACGAAGGGGCCGGGATAAGCCGTATTCACCCTATGACCATAGGAAAAATAATAAATGAATCAAGTCCGGAAATACACAATAATATTTTAGCAATCAATAGAACTGGACGCAATAGAATAAAGGTAGAGACCAGGTTGGGTGTTCACGCGAACGCTTTGGCTACTTCGGAAATTTTAAAATCAAAAATTTTTTTAGCATATATCACGCAATTCATGCTGGAGAGAACAGACGTAATAAGGGAAGTAGATATAAATTTATCGTAAGAAGATATTCTCAACAATGCTAAAACATTATATTCCGAATCCCTCAAAATCGTTGATGTTAAAAGGTTTAATTAGAAAGTTTTCAATAACACCACAAAAGAATACGAATATAAACCAACAGGTACTATTTTAATTACTTTCAGGGGTCAATTTTTACCTAATTATATTAGTATACACTATGTATGGTGCGAGGTACACCGCTATATTCAATCTGTTATACAGTGTCAGAACTGCTTCCGATTTGGGCATCCCACCTCTCAGTGTAAAAGTACAAAGCCCAGGTGTCCTGTCTGTGGCGAAAAACGTAAAAAAGAAGAGCGTACTCCAGGTACTTTATTGAAATGTATTCATCGTAATGGGAACCATTCTTCATTAGCGAAAAATCTGTGCCCGGAATTCAATAACCAAAAAAAGATTAAAGAATTAATGGCCAATCAAAATTTGATGTATTTAGAAGCTAAAAATTGTTTAGTAGGAAAATCATACAGTTGGGCCGTTCTTAGACAAACTCCGGAATCATTTCCAACCTTAGACCACGCGGATAAAATAAACTCTAATTTCAAAGCCAATTCATTCATTAAAAGTAAAATTAGTGTAAACAAAAGACTTCGAGTCACAAGTCCAGTAAAACAAGACGGGAACGACATAATACGACAAACAAGAGATATAAACAATAGCTATTCCGCTCCTTTGTACCCAACAAGTCCAATATTTACAAACAGCAATATCCCTAAAAATAAACCTTCCGGAACACTGTGCACTAAGCCCAGGAAAACCCAACAAGTCTCAGAAGCTATATTCCCAATAGTAAATACTATAATAACGAACAAAAATGTTTCAACATCCGAAGAAGAAATTAGAAACATGATTAGAGATAGAAGCGAAAGCCTACAAATATAAATAAATTAATTTACAAATAATTTGAAGATTATTTGTAAATTAAATTTAAAGATTTAAATTAAATTATAACAAATTAATTTTAACTAGATTAAAATATTACTACATATTTTAAAAAATAATAATTTAAAGCTATTTAATATAAACAAAAAAATAAATACATTATAAAATTTCAATTCTATGTTTAGTCCAGAATCTTTCATGACCGAAACAATACGATTAATGCAATGGAATGCAAGATCAGCTATTTCGAACAAAAATAGCTTAGAATCATTTCTTTTCACGGAGAAAATAGACATCGCCTTAATCTCAGAGACTTGGTTTAAACCCAATAGGTACGTGAACATACGGTTACAATGTAGTTAGGGAGGATAGACCAGACGGATACGGAGGAGTCGCAATCATAATTAAATCAAAATTCTATTTCACCCAAATCTTAAATTCCCCCAAAATAAATAATGTAGAAATAGTAGCGATTAAATTAACAATAGATAATAAACATAAACTTGACCTAGTTTCCTTATATGTTCCTCCTAAATACTCAATAACTAAAACTGATTGGGAAAATTTGATAAACAGTTTTGGGGGTGTGAAAATTGTGATAATAAAGGCAACAATCTAGTTTCTGCTATCGAAAATTCGAATCTGATTTGCTTAAACAACTCCTACTCTAGTAAATAATATTCGTCAATCAAAAAATATTTGTTTGGACGTCACTTTCTGTACAGTCAATATTGCTCACTCAATAGATTGGAAAGTATATGACGAACCTTTAGGATCAAATCACTTGCCTATAGTTATGAACATTCTCTATCAAATCAATAACCTACATACAACTCCGATTCTACATTCGACTAGAAAATGGATTATTAAGTCTGCAAACTGGGATGAATTTGAAGCTGCCGCCGATTCTAATTGTTCTGCCCTATCAGATATACCAAACTATTTAGAATTGATTGATTATCTTAACAAAATAAGCACTCAGACAATTCCTCAATACAAAAAATTTTATAATGATAAATTTAGCAAAAATTGGTGGGATAGAGAATGCTCTTATTTCCTACAAAACAGAAAAAATGCCTTCAGAACGTACTAAAAATCTCCTTCCATAAATAACCTCATAAATTATCAAAAGGCAGATGCTCAGTTTAAAAATATCACCCGTAAAAAACAAAAAAAAAATCATGGCAATCATTTTGCTCAACCATAAATAAAAATACCCCCATTAAAGATGTATGGCATAAGTTATCACTACTAAAAAACCGGAAAACGAATAATAAATTCTCTATCACAATCGGTGAATGGTGCGAAGAATTCATAGATCAGTTGGCCCCCCATTGGCTAGCATTCCGATAGAAGCAGACAAAATAACTAATATAACACCAAATTCAGAAAATATTAATAATTTAACTGAGGATTCAATTATTAATCATAGCAATAGTAGTATATCAAGGGAATCAGATAACAAAAAAATATTATCAAATTTTACATTACCAGAGCTCTTAAATGCACTAAAGGGTAACAATAATACAGCGCCGGGACTAGATAACATTCACTACATTATGTTAAGCAAACTACCAATCAACATAAAAAATCGCCTCCTAAAAATATTTAACAATATATGGGAAACCAACTTGGTGCCGGATTCTTGGAGGGAATACTGTGTCATGCTGTTTCTCAAATCAGGAAAAGATCCTAAAATCGCTAATTCTTATCGACCCATAGCCCTTAGTTCTTGTATTCTCAAAACATTTGAAACAATGATCAAATTCCGACTAGAATGGTGGTTAGAATCAAATAACAAATTACCCAACTATCAATATGGTTTTCGAAAAGGGAAATCCACAATCGATAGTCTTTTGGCGCTTCACACCGATATCCAAATTGCATTCACTAATGGTAAAAAAACAATAGCTATATTTCTTGATATAACGAAAGCATACAATACCGTTCCCATACACATACTGGCAAGAAATATGGACAAAATTGGAATTCCACGAAAAATTATAGATTTTATAATTAATCTAATAGATAATAGAAAAATATATTTAAAATTGAATAATTCAATAATTTTAACTAGAAATGCAAGAGTAGGACTACCTGAGGGAGGAATTCTAAGTTGTTTACTATTTATAATTTTCTCATCCGACTTAAGAAAATATATCCCGGATAAAGTTTCAATCCTTCAGTTCGCTGATGACATATGCCTATACGCATCTCATAAAAATACAAATAGTGCGATAAAACTCTTAAATGAAGCTATAAAAGGTTTTAAATGATGGCAACTCGACTGTGGCATGGAAATTTCGGCAACAAAATCAGTAGTTTGCCCATTCAGTAGGGAACATATTTTTCCACTAAGGGAAATAGTTTTGGAGGGAATAACTTTTCCATGCGCCCCTAGTGTCCGATTTCTGGGGTTGTATTTTGAAAGGAAATTGAATTGGAATAAATACATTGCAGAAATCATCAAAAAATCGGAAAAAAATGTTAACACCTTAAGAATGATTAGTGTGAACGCCAAATGGGGTGCGGATCCAAATATTTCGTTATTATTTTATAGGGTTACTGTAAGGGCGATATTTGACTACGGAGCAGTTATATACGGCGAAGCGACAGACACACCATTAAAAAAACTAGATGTTATACAAAACAGATGTTTAAGAATATGCGTAGGTCTCCTTAAGTCCACCCCAATAAATATCATGTTAAATGAAGCAGTAGATATGCCATTAAAGGCTAGAAGACAATTAATAAGTGATAAGATCATGTTTAAAGTGAAAGCAAGAAATCCTATATGTTACAATAAAATAGTAAACTTAAGCGTACTAGTATTAAGCAAGGCTTATTGGCAGAAAAAAAAATATACACCGCTTATTTATAATAGTTTTATAAAACATCAAAAAAATCTAGACCACGTTCATCCGGCTAACATACTTCCTCAGTTTTCGGTTGACTTCGAAATGCTCTTTCAAAAATTCAAGATAATAATAAACAAAAAATTAAATTCTCTCCCTCAAACAGCCGTAAGCCAGGAAATAAAAGCCGCTATTTCTGATAATTGGCCGCACCACATTTGCATCTATACCGACGGGTCAAAAATAAATAACTTGTCAGGCAGCGCATTATACGTTCCAATTCAAACATATTGCAAAGTTTAAATTACCGCCAGGTTGTTCATCGTTTACATAAGAATTATTCGCTATTCTTGAAGCTTTAAAATATATTCATCAGTCGGAAAAAAATAAATTTGTAATATTATCAGATAGCCTAAGCTCATTACAAGCAATAAATAATTTTAAAAACATAAACAATAACAATGTCCTATTGGGCATCATTAAATTACATTACGAATCTTTAAAAAATGACAAACAGGTAGTATTCTTATGGGGTAGTATTCAAAGCTCACGCAGGGATTTCAGAAAATGAAAAAGTCGATGGTATTGCAAAAGAGGCTATTTATACAGGCGAGCCAGTCAACATTTCGGTACCTTATACTGATTTTCATTTAGTTATTAAAGAAGATTGCAGGAACTCTTGGCAACAACAATACCAACAATCCCAAACAGGTCAGCATTACAAATCAATATTTCCAATCATTTCACGTAAGCCATGGTTTTCAACAACAGAACTGTATAGAGACGAAGTAAAAATATATTGTAGACTCAGGTCGAACCATGGATTATGTTACAGTTATTTACATTGAATAGGGATTTCGAATTCGGCCCAATGTGTAAATTGTACTAATCCCGAAACACTTTAGCATATTATCATGGAATGTGATGCCTATGAGCCTCATAGAAGAGTACTTTTACAAGCCCTCGGCAATAGTAACATAACATACAAACAAATATTGTCACTGAGCAGCGATGAACAGATAGCTAGCGTTGTGAAGTACTTGAAAGCTATTAAGAAATACATTTAATCGAAAATAGAATACAGCTTTAACTCTGGCTGTATGGATTTATCCAATGCCATAAAAAAAAAAAAAAAAAAAAAAAAAAAAAAAAAAAAAAAAAAAAAAAAAAAAAAAAAAAAAAAAAAAAAAAAAAAAACTTGCTCCTATTAAGTTCAAAAATGGTGGTAACAAAAGTGTTTTAAGTATTCCCCTGCAGTAGATATTGAGTATTTTACTGAACTGAGTACTCAAAAAATAACGTGGTTATAATAATATGTTATAAAAATAGGATCTTATACTTTATAATGTATATTAACATTTTATTATATTAATATATTATAATATTTGTTATAAAAATAATGTTATTTTCTTTATTGTTTCAAAAGATTATTAAGTTTATATGTTAAAATTGGAACATTTCTTATTATTAAATAATTAATTTATAATTTTTAAACAATTTTATTAGAAGAGAAAAGATTCGACTTCGGTTGGAAATTGAACCCAGGTCTTCTGCATCTCTGTTGCAGCATTCTTTCCCAGTTAGTTCAGTGGCCAGAGCACTGCAACAGAGATGCAGAGGACCTGGGCTCGATTCCCGACCGTGGTTGAATCTTTTGTCTTCTGATAAAATTGTTTAATAATAAAAAATGATCAAATTTTAGCACATAATGTATAACTGTGATGGTATGTCAATTAGATTTGGTTGTCTAGACAATTGTTCAGCCCCCCAAGCCACTAAGCTGCATTTTGACGAGACCTGGTGGGTGGAATCCCTGAAGAGAAAGATTCGAACACAGTTGGGAATGGCCCCACAGTTAGCTCAGTGGTAAGAGCCCTGCAATGGAGATGGAGAGGACCTGGGTTCAATTCCGACAGTGGTTGAATTTTTCTCTTCTAGTAAAATTGTTTAAAAATTATATAAATAAGTTTCATTATTCACTAGCATAACTTTTAATTAGCTTTGAATAAATAAAATATATAGCTACAAAATTTGACTCAGTGGGGAACAATCTTAGAATAAATATAACAATCATGTATAGAAAGAAGGGCGTAATAATCTTGAAATTTATCACCCTAAAACACCTACTACTATTACTGTATAGAAAGAAAAAAAAAAACACCATTAATGAAATTCACTTAAATAAATCCACTTATTATCTTCTCTTGGTCATGAAGCTTTAAATCTGAAAGTATTAAATCCCATTTTCAATCTTGCTGAGCTAAAAGTAATTGTCCTTAAATATTTATCATAGCCCAGAAGTTGAATTGAAGCCAATGTAACTTCACTATTTTCTAAAAAAATATCCATATGTGCTTATTAATATGACATTTTATATAATATCAATATTATCTGTAAATCTTGATTATCCACAATTGTTAATCCGACAAGATCCTGTCATCTAAAGGGAACATCATATTTGCAGGTCATAGTGATGGCAGAGGAAAGGACACAGGTTTGCTTTCCTGTCATATGTTCTTTGCTTACCCTTAAGAACCCGTTTTCTAGCCTGATGTAAACAGGAATTTGGATGGGACTTGAATAATGGACTGCGCTACAAATTTTCATCTTTATTGAAATTACTTTTAATTTTGTTTCTTCTTTTTATGACATCCATATCAAATAATAAGCATAAACACACAACACTTGCGCTAATAGATAGATCACAATCCTTGTGTATGAACTGCGTTTAGAGTGAGGTTTATGGAGGGTGGGTTATTGATTATGACATGGTCAAAAATAATGATAAAATTAAAATTTTTCTAAAATCCATCGTAAATGAACCCCGTACCCAAAATATATTTCAATTTGTAATTTACATATTTTATATTCAAAATTGCTTTTTAATGTGGCCATTATTTTTTCTTTATAAGATGTATCGATAAAAAAATCTTGGTCTTGCTTTTTTTTTTTTTATCTGATTCCTTATTTCGCATTTTTAATGCAGCTTCCTTGGACTCTAGGTAATTTGGAATGTTTGATAATCAGACTACTTGTTAGTCCCTTATTATTCGGGTTATCAAGATTGTACTTTATTTAGAAATTAACGAGAATTCTCAATCAATAGTACTCATATAAATAAACAAAATAAATCGCCGATAAGGTTAAAAAATTCAGGTCCAGTACATCTATTATACAACTTTTTCTTGGCACCGTTAATAGAATAATAAAGAATGCAGTAACACAGCTAATTAAATAATTATTACATAATAATTAAGATAACTGTTATGAGATAAACAGATAAAGGTATATAGCGAAAATGATGAGATTCTATATTTTGCCATCATGGAAATTTCAATGGCATCACAGAAGAAAACAATTAGTTTGTACTTGAAATCTACATGGGGCACAGTGTTAAAAAATGAATTACTTTCATGGGAGTAAAAACCTGTCAAATCTGCCACAGAAAAATAAAGTTGATATTAGCATAACACGATATAATTTTAGGTAGAATGTATACCTCTGGACTTCGCTTAACCGTTGCTCCTGATTAAATCAGCGCTAGAAGCCAAAATAGAAACAAATTAAAAAATCTATTTGCGACTCGATATCAGCTAGATTATACACTTTTGCTGTTTTATGTTATAATATTCTTGACAACCCTTTCAATATAATTTTATTTCATGAAAAAATCTAAATTTGATAAAGCAAAAAAATATTGTCATACACACGAGCCATGAATTAATTTTTGCGCTATATATCTATCTATTGAATAAATCTTAATATTAGAATATAATTTTTTTAAATGCGATTGGGTTATTAGAAACCTACTTTGTGCTAGGATTCCAACTAACAGAATCCCAGCCTGAATCTGATAATATTAAATGTCTGAGCTTACGAAAAAATGTCTAGGGAAGCTGTTTATATATTTTTCCTATGCTTGTTCTAGTGATAAGACTAATTTCAATTTTTTTTTTTTTTAAATACTCTGCTTAAATATTCATATTATTATTTTTTTGTTTGTTTAGACGGTGCATAGTGGAGATATAATATGTAGCTCTGCGACTGTAGCTAAAAAACTTATTTCATTTAATGGTGATACTAAAGACGAATTTGGGAAACTCCTTAAAGGTAGTGTGGTACCTAATCCTGTATTTTTCTGCTCAATTGAGCCTCCATCTCAGGTATGTGTATTATATTATTATTATTATCAGAATGTGTTTTTTTTTTTTTGTTGATAACATATTTTGTTTGCATCCAGTGTTTAAACTGCTGATAAATATTTCTACAATTCAGGTAGTAATCAATGAAAATTGTCAAATTTTATTTTGCATATTCGATGCTAGTTATTTTTATAGTTCTGTAATTTAATTATCCATGAAGTCTGGCTATTGTAAAGTTGCCTGTATGTGTTTAAATTTTATATTCATATTTTTCTTCTTTGTTTTTTTATTGAATTTTATTAATGTTACTCATTTTTTAGTTAGTCTGATTTTATGACTACGAAATCTTTAAAATTTTGATTAGGCCTGTAAATCAAATTCGAGAGGTTCAGTAGAACCTTTACTCTAACTCAACTTAATTATGTTTACCCCAAAAAATGTGTACACCCGGGTATTAAACAAAAAAAAAAAAAAAAAAAAAAACTGTTTCATAAAAATTTTCTAAAATATTTATTAAAAAAAAAAAAAAAAAGGGACTTAAGACATATCACAGTAAAAGAGAAATGAACAACTACAATTTGCTCTATAAAATGAAACGAAATAAATAAAAAATTGATCATGAACATTTAAGTAATTAAATTAAATTATTCACCTAAGGTATTTAAAAATAAAGAAAAGATCTACTAGAATATATTCAAAAACAAAAAAAAATCCTTTTGAGTTTCTTATTAATAAAGCTAAATTATTTTATGTTTGTAAAAAAAGATAAAAATATTATATTCTTGTTAGAACTTCTAATATTACGAAAATTAAACTATTCACATGTATATTTGAATTAAAAAACAATATTGAAATAAAGGTTCATTCCTTGGTTTAAGAATTATGTTATGTAAATTGGTCATGGACTCTCTAAAATAAAGCACTAAAAAATACTACAGTTCATCCACTATGGGAACCTGTTTTTTCGGAAATTGTAGAACCAATGGGGCTGATCCTTGACCCCGATATGAGCCAATGTGGCCTAGGCAAAATAGATCGTGATGGCTTGAATAAGAGTTTAAAAAAGATTTCTCACCATGGTAAGAGCTCCTACCATTTTCAAAAAGTCGATTCTCACATCTAATAATGCAACATTAGATCCTAATAAGGACAAGTTGGGTTTCATCACATATTTTCCAAAAAACCTGGTTTCCAGCTAAACGACGAGTAAGTCCCGCTACTAGCTGCTTGCGGCTTACTGATGCATGGCCCTCTGTACGGGAGTGGGGACAGATAATACCATAGTGGGCTGTTTATGTGCGTAAATGAACTGTTATACTGTGACCTATTTAAATAAAAATTACACTAAATCAATTTCATATTCTAATTTAACAAAAATTAAATAATGCATATCAAATCCAAAATCAATAGAAAATTAGTTCACACATTGAAATTAGTAAAACTTTTTTAAAAGAAGAAAATGGACACCTTGCCAGGAATATGTACAGTGGTATCCATCAATTTTCATGTGTCGAAGAGTTAAAAAAAAAACAGTTCAGGAGTAATGGGCCAAAATCTTTTAAGTATTGATTCGCTGCCATTTCACATCACTTCCCGATCGGATGATTGCTGCTTTTCATTTTCGGTTTAGTAATGTTTAAATAATATCATTATAAAAATTGTATTGTATTAGAACTTAATAATATTTATAACTGTGCTATTATTTTGTCCTACCTAAAATACACTATTACTTATTTATACAAATCGTTTTAATTTTTCACCTATTGGTTAACCATACTCTTAAACCTAAGCAGTAGAAGCTATTTATGGTAAAAGAAAATTATAAACACTGGTCAAAGTTCAATAAACAGAAAAATATTAAGGTATCATTTTGTCCCGGACCTTATATTCTCAGTCAATCTTAACAGTTTATTAGTTATACCACTTCTCAATTTTTATTTTATTCTTCATACCACTGAATAAATTTTTTATTATATTATTTTGTTTGTACACAAATTTATATTATCCCCTGAGTCCAAATAACCAAGTCCTGCGAAATGGTCTGTGTGTGAACAGACTTGCTCAAAAACTATGAACAGAACAAACCTAAGAATAGGAGTCGGATTTTTATGATGGGGAAGGTGAAGCCATAAATTATTCTGACCAAGAGCACTACAGTGACTCAGAACAAGAAGGCAGTCCGGATGATGATGATATCGAATTCGTTTTTGGAAAGGACGGTAACACAATGTGATCAACGAAAATTTTTTCGAAACCTAATTCCAGAACGAAGTCGAAAAATATTTTAAAAACATTTCTTGGCCCTTAGGAGGATGCAAAAAATACTTTTTTATAAATTAAATGCTTTACTCAAATAATTGATGTAAATATTATAGATCAAATAGTTGTTAATAGTTTTAAATAGTATTTTTTAGATTTTTCGAAATATTTAATTTTTTTTAAATATTCAAATTGATTATTATTATTGTTTTCTTGTTTTATCTGTACAAAAATCATAATAATACAACATTTATAAATAATTTTAAATTATTCATATACCTATACTTAATTTTAAGTAAACAAATGTAATGGTGTCCAAAGTCAACCACGCGCCCGGTAGTGTAAAAACATTTGGCGCACCTGGTCTAGGGTTAATAAATTTTCTCATTTTCACACGTGTTTTTTTTTAATTACTCAAAATGGATGTAACAATGTTGATCAAACTGGGTATTTGATGTATTTATATGCCAATATTTCATCAAAATTGGTCTAACGTAGGGGGCACTTTATTTAATAAATTTTGTCTCATTTTCAAGTTATTTTATTTTGTTGTTTTAGGCTTCCATGGTATGCATTTCTTCTTCAGGGTTTGACCATGTAACAGGTTTTTTCAACTGCCAAGCTTTCACCTATCTTGCTGTGGGCTTCTTCAGGTTCAATACAAAAATGAGAGTGGAGAAGGGATCAGTAACTTATAATCTTCTGTCGGGGATGAAGTCTGTGTTCCCATTGGCTAGCGCCCGAGGGGGCATGGTCAGGTGAGGGGATAGAGGAGGGGGATGTCGTCAGCTCTCTGAGATATATTATGTTCTCTAATGTTGTTTAGTGCAGGGTACCAGTTTCTGCTAAGTCTGTATCTGTTTTCTTTGTTTATATTGTTTGGTTGTTTTATAATTTCTATAGCCTCCCTGATGGATCTGTAGTGGTAGTTTTCAATCCTAACTATGGCTTTGGTGTCTTCAAAGGCTATAGTGTGTTTTGTATTGTGAAAGTGTTCTGCTATGGCTGATTTATCTGTCTGTATTTTCTTAACTGCGGAAATATGTTCTTTCAGTCTGTGGAGATGTTCCTTCCTGTCTGTCCTATATATTGTTTACCACATGAGCAAGGGATGCTGTAAAGTCCAGGTTTGGTCCAAGATTGTCCTTTGGATTGGGCAGGATCTGTCCAATTTTCCTGTCTGTGGTGAAAATTGTTTTTATTTTTATTTTTGATGTTGTTTTTTGTAAGTGTTCTGGCTATTTTTTCCAATGTGCCTTTTACATAGGGGATGACAGCTATGGGCTTCTTTTCTGTTTCATTTTCTTCAGGGTGGTGGTTGTTAGTTTTGGATTCTCGTTTAATGAATTCAGATGTTATGGTTTCCTTCTCCACTCTCATTCTTGTATTGGCCCTGAAGAAGCCCACATCAAGATGGGTGAAAGCTTGGCAGTTGAAAAACCTGTTACATGCTCAAACCCTGAAGAATAAATGCATACAATGGATTCAGACCATGGAAGCACATTTAAGAAACCTGTACAGGGAGGATGTTGCTAGGAGAGTGAGAATCATGGAGATGCTCCGATCAAAGTAGGTCAGAATGCTGAGCCAATTAGCATTTCTGAAACGTTGCCGGGACAACAGAATAATACCTGATTGCAACAAGATCCTGAGAAGAGAAAAATCCAAGAAGATGCAAAGAACGTCTGACAGGTGCAGTATTATGTTTCTCAGAACCATGATACATGACACCAGAAGAGATCTTGCACATCTGGAACGGTCATTGCTACAGGAACACCTGTTCTTGAGCAACAAACTTGCCGCTAAAGACTGGACCAAAACCGACAGAGCCATCTGGTCTGCAGCAGAGAACATCAGAACCCACACTTGCATATAGAAACGGAAATTCATGAAACTGGCCTCAGAGGAAAACAAACTCGATCCCTACCGAGAATCGCTAAGGAACATCGTCATCAACCTCACGTCGCGAGAACTTCCTCCAGAAGCTGTTTCAGTTCTTCAAAGAGGTTTTAACTTTGCTGTAGCTCCCAAACGCATACCAGTTGAGAAAATTATCACCAGCGTTGAAGTAAAGGATATGGAAGAACTCACAGCAGAAGCAATTAAGACGTCAGCAAGATCCTGCGAGAAGCCAGACCATCGAAACCCAACCTACATAAAGAAGAAAGAAGAGCCCTCAGCAACTCAAGAACCGCGAAGACCTTGTTATTTTACCGGCAGACAAAGGAAATTCCACAGTTACAATGTCTAAAGAAGATTACATTTCGAAAATGTTAAATCTTCTCACTGACGGGACATATGGAGAACTAAACAAGGACCCCACCAAAGACGTAAACAAGCAACTGACAGGCATAATGAAAAGATTTCCTGAAAACAACCAGTCTCTTAAGAAACTTACGAGATCCGACCCAGTTCCACCCAGACTCTACGGACTACCCAAAATCCACAAAGACAACTATCCTATGTGCCCCATAGTCAGCTCAATAGGATCACCCACTTAATACATTGCAAAACACCTCACACAAATCATCAAACCACACATAGGAAACTCAGAACACCATATCAAGAACTCTAAAGACTTCATCGAGAAAATTAAGGAGCTCAAAATTTCAGAAAACAGTATCCTGGAGAGCGTTGATGTAAAATCATTGTTCACTAAGGTTCCTATTGATGAAACTATACCGTCACTAAAGAAGATACTTACAGCGGGGGAATTGGACATGACCAAGATATGTCTGAAGACAGCATACTTCCTCTTCAACGGGAAGTATTACAAGCAAAAAGAAGGAGCAAGCATGGGCAATATAAAAGCAAGCAAGAGAAATATAAAATGGAAAATACAGACAGATAAATCAGCCATAGCAGAACACTTCCACAATACACAGCACACTATGTATGAAGAAACCAAAGCCATAGTTAGGATTGAAAACTACCACCACAGATCTATCAGGGAGGCTATAGAAATTATAAATCAACCAAACAATGTAAACAAAGAAGAGGGATACAGACTTAGCAAAAACTAGTACTCTGCACTAAACAACATTAGACAACACAACATATCTCAGAGAGCTGATGACATCCCCCCTCCCCTACCCCCTCCACCTGACCATGCCCCCTCAGGTGCTAGCCAATGGGAACACAGACTTCGCCCCCGCAGGAAGATTAGAAGTTACTGATCCCCTTCTCCACTCTCATTCTTGTATTGGCCCTGAAGAAGCCCACAGGAAGATGGGTGAAAGGTTGACAGTTAAAAAACCTCTTACATGGTCAAATCCTGAAGAAGAAATGCATACAATTATTTTATTTTATTTTTCTCAAGAACTGCTGTATCTATTTTAATCAAACTGGGTATTTGATGTGTGTATATGTCCACGATGTGACAGCCAAAATTTCATATCCCGTATTATCACTGAAGAAAATAAAAACTTTTATTTAACAAAAAAAAAATTTTTTTTACTTTAGAGAGTAAATACATGATGCTCAAATTATTTAAAGTATTTAAGGTGTGAAAAAATATGATATAAGATAATCTTTAATTAATCATATTTTAGTTTAGAGACTTTAGTTCCATAATAAATTTCTGAAAGCAATATAAAGTGATTTTAGAGGAACAGTAATCGTTCTCGATTTCCAGAAAGGTATAAGAGACAAACTGGATTCGTAAATACACTTCCTATCGATTCACTTTCACAAAATATTTACAAAAAGCAAATCGCTGTAAAAAAACAACCAAGCAGTAAAAAAAAAAAAAAAAAAATCGACTGTTGATAAAATTAGATCCCTTAAAAATTGACCAATTATTAAAAAAACAATTATTGCTTATTGCGAATAAGCAGTAATGAATCGAAAATTACTGAGAACTTTCAAGTTTTGCATTACTGATACATTATAACTTCTGGAGATATACAAATATAAGCATATAAATGTGGCGTTTACATATTATTGAAACAGTCAATTTCTAATCTAAGTAAGTTCGTAAGTGAAAGTTGTGTGTTGCACACATCGCACCAGATTTTTTATACAAATATACATAAGAAATACAAATTCTGTTTTATCTTTTTCCACTATGCACAGTATGGATGAATAAAAATATAATTTAATTCTGGGACAAATGTGTTTGGCATTATTTGGGATCGATTTCTTACTTGGGATTGATGAGATAAAAAGGAGCTGAATCACTTAAGGACGCTATATGATATGAGAAATTTTGAAGTTTGGAGAGGAGAATCTTATAGTTAATGGAATCGAAGGATTTAAAAAAGTCAAACAGGATAAGGATTGATATTGTTATCTATGGCCGATTGTAAGTTGAGTTATTTTCAGCAGAACGGATTGAGTAGAATATTGGGATCAAAAACCAAATTGTAGATTGTAGATTGTGTTAAAAATGAGATTTGTTTCGAGGAAGTTATTAAGCTGAGAGTGGACTAATCTCTCCAGAAGCTTGGATAGATCGGATAAAATTGAAATAGGCCTGAAATCAGAAACTAATGAAGGGACAGGAACTCTCTCAATGGGCGAATCATAGCTACTTTCCAGGCTTTAGGAAAAACAGAATTTTGAAGGCAAAAGTTTTATAAGTGCAAAAGAAGAGGTAGAAGAACGGTAATACAGAGTTTGATCATTTTAATTAGAATTAAGTCGGAGCTGAAGTCATTAGTTTTGGACTTAACGATTGCAGAGTAGTTCATATGGTGAAATGTTGAGGAAGTTATAGAAATTGTCCGGGTTGAAAGGAGTTTTCATGATTTCATACGGTGAAAATCAGATTGACACTAGGATGGGATTGAATATGCAAAAAAGGAGTTAAGCTCGTCCGGATTTACAGGATAATGTGAGCTAGTTTAATATTAATAACAGTTAGGTTTTTGAGGATTTTCCATTTGGATTTAGGAACAGGTGCCAGTTATAAAATGTTATGAAAGTATTCCACCTTCGCTTGGCATAAGGATATTCACGTAAAGTTTCAGAGAGATTTGAAAGTGGTAAAGTTTTTTGGGATTCGAGTTCGTCGATGACGTCTTCTTCATTCTTGCATTAGCTCTCTGAACTCTTGAGTTAATCCAAGGAGGGGGGCGTCAGAAGATACAAGTTTATTGAGGAAAATAAGGAGGTTTGGGGATAAGCATTCAACCGTTTCATCAATAGAGGAAGAATAATATATGGGTTCTAATCTATGAAACAACCAATTAAGAGAAGAGCCAATGCTTTCAGCGTTCAAGGAATTGAGATCACACCATAAAATTTGTTTAGGAATGAACTTGGGATTGGGGACATTGCAGGAGATGTGGATGAGATCATAGGATGAAAGGAAAGGCACAGGAATTCACGAGGAGGATAATAGGTTTTGGAAAAATCAATCATGAATAGATCAAGCGATGTATCTTTGAACTGGGTATGATGGTTTGGGTTCAAAAATTTTATATGTTCCACCGCTTAATGTTAACCCCACTCTGGATAATGATTTTCAATTCGAAGAACTTGTAACGGGTAGCGATTGAACGGCCAACTTTTTATTTATGTTAAAGGCCAGTTTAATTAATTTACCATTGATTACAGTTTTTTATATTTTTTTATTATTATTTTATTATTTAATCTTATTATTTTATCTAATCATAATTAATTTTTTTATTCATGTTTTATCAAAAAGATTTTTATTTTATGATCAGTGGTAAATACTTCTTAGCAAACAAGTGAAGTGTTAACGTTGTTGTTTAAAAAAAGTCAATTGTTAATTGTGAGTGATTCGGCCTTAGCAAAGTGTTATTTTCTTGTATATCGTAATTATAATTGTCATTGACCCGGAATTTGTATATGGACTTATGCCTTTTGATTTGCGATCTGGTTTTGTTGCCTTGCTTATTTAAATAAAATTGTTTTGTTTGTGCCATTTGTTTATTTCTTGTTTGTCTTCTTTATTCATCTTAAATAAAACTCTAAAGTAGTGACCCCGACGTGATCCTCCTCAACATTGGTGAGTACAATTTACATATTTATTATGGCTCACGCAGTAGTTCACGATTTACTATCACTGGATGACCAAGAAGATAGCAAGTCAGTGGCGCTTATTCCCCAGCCAGTAGAGGCCGCCTCAGCAGCTACGGTTAAGTCCCATTTTCCTCATTTTTTGAAGAGCGACCCTGAGGTTTTCTTTCTACAATGTGAGACGATTTTCAACCTCTATCATATTAAAAGTTCTGTTGATAGGTTTATGTATGTTGTCTCTAAGTTGGACAGTAAGGCTGTGAGGGAAGTAATAGACTTAGTTAGGCAACCTCCAGATGAGACTCCCTATGAGATATTAAAGGCCAGGTTAATGAAAGGGTTTGTGGAATCTGATAATACTAGAATTAGAAGACTACTAGAGGATCAGCGGCTCGGAGACAGGCGTCCTTCTCATTTTTTGCTATCGCTTCAGCAGTTGGGTGGTTCGATGATAACGGAAGACCTGTTGCGAACCATTTGGTTGAAGGGACTTCTGATCCGCATGCAATCAGCTTTGGCAGCGACCGAACAAACGGATCTTACGAAGCTGAGCATCATCGCAGACTGCATCGCTGAAGTGCATGAGCCTGGAATAGCAGAAGTAGCTGCAGTGAGGCCGGGAAGGTCAACTGACTGAGAGGATAGGCTGTTTGCAGCATTAGAAAAGCTTACAGGGCGGGTAGCGGCCCTGGAGACAAGAGGAGATTCTACCAGGACGATGGAGCAGACCATTCGCAGTCGGAGCAGAAGAAAAGGTCGACGACTGTATTTCTACCACGAGCGGTTCCGCTCAAAGGCTACCAAATGTCGATCTCCATGTGACTGGAAGCCTTCACCGCCACCCAAGCCGGCGGGAAACTAGTTTTAGCGACGGACGAGGCGGGAACCGTCGCTGGGGCTGCTAACACAGTCTGCCTACTTTTCGTCACAGACCGGAAGTCCGGGATCAGATACCTGGTGGATACTGGAGCCGCCCTATCTGTTTTCCCGGTGAAGTCAACGACGAAGAAGCAGGAAGAAGAGGCCTTCACACTGTATGCAGCGAACGGGACCCCAATCCCCACTTATGGCACCATTGTTATGGATCTGGACCTACGCCTTCGCCAGAGACTTATATGGCGCTTTATTCAGGCGAGGGTCAGTTACCCCATCATAGGTGCAGACCTTCTGTTCCACTATAGCATTGTGATGGACATCGCCGGATGCCAGCTTTTAGACAGTATCACCGGGCTAACGTCACAAGGAAGACATGCACATGTCGAAGAGCCTGCGATTTATTCAGTACCAGCTGGAGAATGGTACACAGATCTTCTCAGGCGCTATCCTAAATTGACACAGCCCACCTCTTTCGTAAAACAGCCCAAGCATGATGTAAAGAAACCATATTGAAACAAAGGGTGTACCTGTCACAGCCAAAGCCCGTCGTTTACCGCCAGAGAGATACAACGTGGCTAAGCGGGAATTTATGCAGATGGTCGAAGAGGGGATCTGCAGGCCGTTCAGTAGTCCTTGGGCCAGTCCCCTATATATAATGGAGAAGAAGGATGGGGGTATACGCTTCTGTGGAGACTATCGGCAGCTCAACGCCAAGACCAAACCAAACCGCTACGCAGTACCCAACCTGGCAGACTTCAACAAGAAGATCTTGGTAAGAAGATCTTTACCAAGCTGGACCTTAACCGTGCATACTACCAGGTCCCCGTAGCGAAAGAAGACGTGAAGAAGACGGCAGTAATAACACCCTTCGGCCTGTTTGAGTTCCTACGGATGTGTTTTGGTCTCAGGAATGCGTCTCAGACCTTTCAACGCTTTCTCAACCGAGTTCTTCAAGGTCTGGAGTTCGCATGGTGGTATATAGACGATATCGTCATAGGATCGGAAGATGAAGAGGAACACCGGACACATCTGGAGGAAGTCCTTCAACGACTGGAAGACCACAGACTCACTATTAATTTAACTAAGTGTGTCTTTGCGCAGTCCGAAGTTGAGTTTCTGGGACACAAAGTCAACAAAGATGGCATTACTGCGCGCCCTGCTAAGATGGACGCTATTGCCAACTATCCCCGACCATCTACAGTGAAGGACCTTCCATGCTTCTTGGGTATGTTCAACTTTTATAGACGTTGTATACCCAGGGCTGCAGAACTTCAGGCCCCCCTCAACAGATATCAAGCTGGAGCGCGGAGGAATGACAAGACTCCCATACAATGGACAGAGGCGAGTATAAAGGCTTTTGAAGACTGTAAGGCAGCGATCCAAAACGCAGCTGTCATTGGTCATCCCAAGCCCTACGCAGAGCTCGTTTTGGTATGTGACTCCTCTAATATAGCCATGGGCGCAGTCTTGCAGCAAAAGGAGGGCAAAGATTGGCGTCCCCTAGGATTTTTTTCTAAATCCCTCTCTCCAGCTTAACAAAAGTACGCGACGTACGACAGAGAACTTCTAGCGATCCACCGAGCCATCAAGCATTTTCAGTGCTATCTGGAGGGCAGGCATTTTGTTGTATGGACGGACCACAAACCTCTGGAGCATGTTTTTCAGCAAAAGCTGGAAACCGCAACGCCCATGAGGATTCGGCTAGTGAACTTCATTAGCCAGTTCACTACCGATATCCGTCATGTACCCGGAGAAAAAAACGGTCGCTGATGCATTGTCGAAGTGGAGGACATCGATTGCACAGAAGATTTTCATCATCTTGCAGCGGAACAAGAGAAAGATCTGAAGATCGCAGAACTGCAGAGGAATACTCACAATTAACTTTGTCGACTCAAGCTCCCAGGATCTTCTGCGGCCATCTTTTGCGAAACCTCCACACCTCACGCACGACCATACATCCCCGAATCGATGCGTCAAGAAATCTTTAACCGTCTTCATGGATTCAGTCACCCTGGAATCCGAGCATCGAGACGTTTACTTGCCCAGCAATTCTTTTGGCCTAACATGAACGCCGACATCTCAAAGTGTGCTCGTTGCTGCATTCCATGCCAGCGTGCTAAAGTAGTGCGACATACCATCTCTCCACCAGGAAGTTTTGCTCCCAGTTCACGTTTTGAGCATATTCATGTGGATATAATTGGGCCTTTGTCACCATCAAACGGCAAGAGATACTGCCTCAGGATGATTGACCGGTTTACTCGTTGGCCAGAGACATGTCTGCTGGAGGACATTACGAGCAACACCATTGCAGAAGCTATAGTTGGCACTTGGATTTCGAGATAGAATCACTACGGACCAAGGACGCCAATTCGAATCAGACCTGTTCAAGAGCCTTACTCACGTCCTTGGTATCCAGAGATGTCGCACAATGGCTTACCATTCTCAATCTAATGGCTGCATTGAGAGATGGCACCGCACCCTGAAGGCATCTATCATGGCGGCGCTCAATACGGAAGGATGGACGACAGTGCTGCCAACAGTTCTTCTCGGTCTCAGGACCGCAGTCAGAGAGGATATTGGTGCTAGTGCTGCTGAGATGACTTTTGGGCAGACACTACGTCTCCTGTACGTACGTGAGTTCTTCGAGCCCTCTAGACGACCAGAAGACTCTGAGATGGCGCTCAGGCTCCATCAGGCTATGAAGGATCTCCGCCCAGCGCCTCATCGCAGTAGTAACGCCAAAACCTTTGTCCACCCACATCTACAAAACTGCACGCACGTTTTCGTGAGAGATGATTATGTTCGTGGAGCACTGATTGCTCCTTATTCTGGCCCTTACAAGGTCATTTCAAGGGATGAGAAGACTTTTTCCGTAATGCTACCTTCAGGCCCGAAGACCATCTCTATAGACCGTGTGAAGCCAGCACATCTGCAGACTAATGCAGGTGACACCGTCATCAGGGATCGACCCACCCCAACGCTTTCGGACAGCAGTCCATCGAATGACCTCAACGCAGAACCTCCTGCAGCCTGGCTACCGCACCCGCTTCGGCAGAGAAGCTAAAGCCGAAGGTGAAGTTCTGTGCCGATGTCATTGGGGGAAGTGATGTTATGGGTTGTGATTGAACGGCCAACTTTTTATTAATGTTAAAGGCCAGTTTAATTAATTTACCACTGATTACAGTTTTATATATATTTTTATTATTATTTTATTATTTAATCTTATTATTTTATCTAATCATAATTAATTTTTTTATTCATGTTTTATCAAAAAGATGTTTATTTTATGATCAGTAGTAAATACGTCTTAGCAAACAAGTGAAGTGTTAACGTTGTTGGTTAAAAAAATTCAGTTGTTAATTGTGAGTGATTCGGCCTTAGCAAAGTGTTATTTTCTTGTAATCGTAATTATAATTGTCATTGACCCGGAATTTGTATATGGACTTCTTATGTCTTTTGATTTGCGATCTGGTTTTGTTGCCTTGCATATTTAAATAAAATTGTTTTGTTTGTGCTATTTGTTTATTTCTTGTTTGTCTTCTTTATTCATCTTAAATAAAACTCTAAAAACTATAATATCATTTTTAAGGCGAAAAATGGGAAAGCTCCTGGGTTAGGCAAAGTTCCGTATGAAGATTTTAAGCATTGTCCTGATAATTTCCGTCAAAGTCATCTCAATTTTTTTAATTGTATATGTGAAAAATCCAGTATACCTAACAGTTTCTCTAAATCTATAAATTTCCCTCTGTTTAAGAAAGGTGCTTTGAATAATTATAGGGGAATATCCTTTACAGACTGTATAGCCAAAATATTTACGGGAATGTTATTATTGAGATTGGAAAGGTGGGCTGAGGAAAATAAAATATTGCATGATTGCCAGGCTGGGTTCCGAAAAGGATATTCAACATATGATAATATTTTTAATTTGTTAAACATTATAAAAATTCAAACAAGTAAAAAGTGTCATATATTGTATTGCCATAGATTTTAAGTCAGCTTTTGAATCTCCTGATAGAAATGCACTGTTTTATAAACTATACACTTTAGGTATGTCGAATAAATTTATTAATACCGTCCAGGGTTTGTATAAATGTACCGAATCTTGTGTTTGGACAAATGGAGGTGTAACTAACAGCTTCGGAACATCTCGAGGATTGAGGCAGGGTTGTCTGCTTTCCCCAGCTCTATTTTCGTTTTTTATTAATGATTTCCCCGACTTTATAGGTGGTGGTATAACGATAGGGTGACAAAACATATGTTGCTTAATGTATAGGAATGATATTGTTTTGTTAGCACCAGAAACTAAAGTTCTTCAAATGATGATATATCGGGTTGTAGAATATAGTAATTTGTGGAATTCAAAGGTCAACTTGAAAAAAACAAAAATTATGATATTTCGAAATGAGGGGAAATTAAGAAGGGATGAAAAATGGAAAATGGAAGGGAACAGTCTAGAAATATTAAATTATTATAATTATCTTGGAATATGTCTAACTCCGCTTTGTAGTTTGAAAAAGCATTTTTTGGATAAATTAAGTATCTCAAAATTCGCAATACACACAACTTATAACATTATTATAAGTATCCAAAAATGTTGGCATTGGAAATAGTTAGAAGGAAAATATTTTGGCACGGGGAAACCTTGAAATTATTTGAAAAGGTTGGTGTTTCGTTGGATTACGCAGATAGTCATTTGATTTCTCAGATTTTGACCGAATTACAGGACCATTATAAGATTGAAATGATGGAGAGGGGCGTTCTAATTACCATGGGTTATACAAGAAATTAAACATGGACTTGGGGGAGATGCCCTATATATGTGATTCTAATAAATAAATTTTATGAAGGTGATATTCAAATTGCGGGAACAGTTAGTTTATCTTAATAACAACGTAGGGAGGAGCAAAGAGCAAAGATTGTGTACCCTCTGTAATTTGAAAGTAATTAAAGACGTTTATCATTACATTGGTGTTTGTCCTGTTCTCCAGGAGTTTAGGTTTAAGTATTTTAAGAAAAATGTGTTAAGGCAGGAGGAACTGGTAGGGCTGCTGAATGGTGGTGATTGTAATGCATATAAATGTAGAAAATTTTTAGTTGAGCAATACAATTCATAATATAGGAAATTTCTTAAATTACTATTATGTATTATTCTGTTATTATTATTATTATTTCATTTTTGACTCTAAATTAATTAGGATTAGATTATTAATCAAATTAAGTTAATAATTTGTGATTAGTATTTTTTAATAGTGCTAATATTGTAATGCGGATATTGATTTTTGTATAATTTTATATATCTAAATAATTTTTTCTCTTATTTTGTTTATTTTCATAACTATTCTCACACTGCTTTTAATTGCATGAATTTATATATGTTAATAAGGATGTTTATTTTTTTGTGTTCATTATAAACATTGGAAAAGAGTATATTATTTTATAGAGACAGCTCTTGGCACACAGTGGTAACCATGCCAATGCAGGCTTATATTTTTTTATAATGTAAATGAATATTAATTGAAAATAAAGCTGTTTATCTATCTATTTATCTAGTTGACCGTAGATACAGGACATGGTTGGGGGTGTGGTCAAAATAAGTAGCACAAATATGTGAGATTTACATATTTTATTGTAGCCGATGTTTCGACCCAAATTTTAGGTCATCATCAGGGCTAAATGAGAAAAACCAGAAAAAAACCTATCAGAGGAATTATATAAACCAATATTAAATGGATGTGAAACATTAAATATAGGAGCTAAAAATAAATTTAATTTTTTTTTATATAGAATTTAAAAATTATAGTTAGTAAAGTAAGACCATGATAAAAGTAAAACTCATGAAAATGAAATAAAACTCGAAATAGCTTATCTGAGGTAATGTGAAGTAATATTGAACTGAATATATTATAATAAGGTTATAATGGTCTGTAACAATGAAGCCTAATTTAATAAGATAAAAATTTAGTATCAAAATAGGTATAATGGTGTACAAATCGAAAATGTTGAAAAACTTAATAAGATGGATAATATAAAAATATAATATTACAGGATAAACCACTGAATGAAGGGTAAGAGATTATGGATAAATTATGATTAAAGAATAAACATAAGATTTATGTTATAAAGGGCTATACACTAGAAGGATAAATGATTATATTACTGAATTATGAGAGCTATATAGTAGGGTGTGGGACTAAAGATATGTATAGTTATATAAATTAAAAATTACATTTTATATGGTTCTACTAGTAGTTTAGACCCACACCTTACTCATAATTCAGTTTAATAATCATTCATTCTTCTAGTCTATAACCCTTTATAATATAAATCTTATGGTTATTCTTTAATCATAATTTATCCATAAATATCTGAAATAACAGAAAGTTCCTGAAAAAAAAAATGGCTAGGTAGATTATTTGAACCGAAGAAGGTTTCAAGTAGAAAATACAAACGGTTAATTAAAAGCGAATTGCATAAGCTGTTCCAAATAGATATGATTGAGGTGATTGTAGAAGGACAAAGAAAAGAGGTGTGCAGATGAACAAATCCCTAAAAGATTAATTGGTAAGTATTTTGCATATGGTAAATGGGTGGATTACATCAAAGCTGATCTTGCAATGTTCGGTTTGGATGTTGGTCAGTGGCATGGCTAGCAGTGGTCTATGGGCATCAAACTTTCTTCTTCACTTAGCCTTTTTTGTGAGGATTTTCACACAGAGAAAAAAAAAATCAAGGTAGAGAAAAATTACCATATAGAGGAAACTGGTAGCAGTTAAAAAGTGAAAGGAATGGACTGTATAAAAAAAAAAAAAAATAAAAAAAATCTGGTGCGATGCAGGCAACACACAACTTTCACTTACCAACTTACTTTGATTAGAAATTGACATGTTTTGTTTAATGCCATTTCTCCTAGTCACACATTTTTCCACATTCGTTTACTTATTTTTGTTTGCATTTGCTCTTTAAAGTACACTAAACTTTTTTATTATTAAATATAAGTTTTTACTTATGATAATTCGGCAATGCAAGCATAATACTCCAAGTCGTCTGATTTTATAATTCCCTATGTAGTTGTTGAAAACTTCATATGGTTACCATGAAACAAATAATTTCCATTAAATGAACAGAACATCTTTAATTATAAACAATCGACTGTCATTAAAGGCATACTGAGCATGCCTGGGCTCAACATGTTTTATGAGATGACGGAATATTTTTCCTTTTTTCTCCTGTATATGTTTACATGATTTTTTTTTTTATATTTCATATTTATCTATTTCTTATTTTTAGGCAAAACGAGAGACAGATAATTTCTTCATATAAACAAAAACAATGGTACTTTATAGGAAAACAAAAAAGGCCCCTTCCCCATTTATGCCCCTTCAGAACATTTCAATAATGATAAAGCTACTCGATATTAAAGAATACTTGATTCTCATTAAACATGAAGAGTTTAATCAAAATTGTTATAGCTATTTTTGAGAAAATAAAAAAAAACGTAAAAATGGGAAAAAAAAAGTTATGAAATAAAGGGCCCTCTCCGTTCGATCAATTTTGATGAAATTTTTACTTTCATATCGCGGGCATATACATACATCAAATACCCAGTTGTATCAAAATCGTTAGAGCCGTTTTAGAGAAAATCGAATAAAACGTAAAAAGTTATGAAATAAAGCACCCCCTCCGCCTCCGTTTGACCAATTTGATGAAATTTGTGCTGTCACATTGCGGGCATATACATATACCAAACACCCAATTTGAGGTTTGTACTATTTATAGTTTTTGAGTTAGTCTGTTAACACACACACACACACACACACACACACACACACACACACAAAAACACACAGACCTTTTCACGGGACTCGGTTATTTGGACTCAGGGAACCCCAAAACGTGTATTTCCGTTGAAAACCGGAAGTCGAACTTTTCACGATCGCAATATATTTGCGTCAATATTTCATATATAGGTAAGTGAAAGTAAAAATCAGCTTACCTGCTGAACATTTTTGTTAAAGAACACTTTTTACTTAAAAATAGATTTATCTCATTTATCAAATTGCATAGTTTTGTTAGCATGTAATATTGGTACTCTAGTTATGAGCTGGATTTCCAATTAACCTGTATAAATAGAATGTTTCTCCTCTTTTATTGGCCATTTGTTTCAGAAGTAAAGGTTTGTTCTCCGGCTTATTGATTTAGAATGAAAAAAATTATTTGTGAAAATGATTCATATTAAATTACATAGTGACTTTTATAGGGCAACATCTATTTGATTAATGTATTTTGAGAATATTTCAACATCATATCAATTGAATTTTTTTTATATTATTTTTAACATTTTATTTTTATTGTTTTTAGTTATATCAGTTCGCTCTTGAAAAAGCTCTTTTAGAACTATCTCGTGAAGATCCTAGCTTAAGGGTGACATTGAATTATGAAACTGGACAAACAATTTTAGGAGGTAATTGACTTTGATATATTTATATATGTATTGTATAGTTGGAGAATTTTGTTAATTAAATTTAAGTATCTAATTAGCACTTTTCTATTATTGTCTGACCATGGATAAAGACCTTAAAGCCCTTATTTCTAAACCATAATTAATAATTTTTACCCACCTTTAAGGTAACTGTACCATAAGTTGATTCCTTCTCATCATCATCCTCCTTATCATTCCTTCTCTTTCTAATTCCACTGTAAATTTAAGTTTATCATGAAAGTTATTGAGGGCTTCTAAGAAACGAGCTGCATCCTTCTTATCCACAATACTAAAAAGGTCGTCAATGTATTTCAATAAAATCCTTGGTCTTATCCCTGTACTTTTTATAGCCTCATCTATTACCTCGTTCATTACAATGCCTGAAATTGCCTGAAAAAGTCCGCTCTACAATCTTTCCAAATTTATAAAACCTTCCTTAGATAACCTTGTCAGGGATAACATCTATGATTTCAGGCATTGTAATGAACGAGGTAATAGATGAGGCTATAAAAAGTACAGGGATAAGACCAAGGATTTTATTGAAATACATTGACGACCTTTTTAGTATTGTGGATAAGAAGGATGCAGCTCGTTTCTTAGAAGCCCTCAATAACTTTCATGATAAACTTAAATTTACAGTGGAATTAGAAAGAGAAGGAATGATAAGATTTTTGGACATGAACGTAATCAGGACGGGAAAGAAAATTCTTACACAGTGGACGAGAAAAGAAACCACAAGTAACAGGGTTTTAAATTTTCTATCTCATCATCCATGACATATCAAGATAAATCTGCTAAACAATACCATGTCCAGGGCAATGAGATTGTCGGATGCACAATATATGCAAAAGATAAAAACTAAAATCTTTGATCTATTTCTGGAAAATTTTTATCCAAAATCATTAATTAAGAAATATTGGGCAATTAACCACAATAGAATTTTCGGAAATACTCATTTAAATAAGGATGTGGTTCAAGGTAAAAAACCAGTAATAAAGAAATTCCATAAATGCACATATGTAAAGGGGCTGTCGGAGACAATTAGTAGGTCATTCAAAGATTATGATGTGGATGACATTAGCCTGGCTTTCAAACCAACAAACGAAATACAAAACTTGTACACCAATCTGAAAGATAAAATAGATACAAATCTACAGTCAGGTCTGGTTTACAAGATTGATTGTTTGAGGTGCCCGGCTACTTATATTGGTGAAACTAGGCAATATTTAAAGGATAGGCTTTATCAGCATAAAAATGATTGTAAAAAAAGTGAAGAGAACTGGAAAAAGTCAGCACTAGTTCAGCACCAACATATAAGCAAGCATGAATTTTACTTTGAGGGGGCCCACATTTTACATAAAGAAAGTAATAACAAAAAGAGGAAGTTATTAGAAGCAATGTATATTGCAGAAAATATTGACAAGTCTATCAATTTTAAAACAGACACTAAAGGTCTCAATATGCAATATGGGGAAATATTAAGAAAAATTAATATTTAAGTTTATATGGATTGCATGGGTCATTAATTTTAATTTGGAAGTATACAGCTGATGTTCATGATATAGTTTTGGGTTTTCTAAATAATAGGCCTTTGCTGGAGGGTGTATTATAATGAATTGGACTTTGCTCACCCTGAGTGTTTTGGGTGTCTTGGGGTTAGGGAACATTGGTTGAGAGTTGTATCTGCCCTGTGTGACTTCAAATGATTTGTCTGCCTGTTTTGCTGGTCTGTATATATTAAATACAGATGACTAAATGACTGTATTCACAAATATTTTTGATTTATTAATTTTATTGTTAAATGTATTTAGAACTGAAGATGGCTCAAAAGAGCCGAAACGTCGTATAAATAAAAAACTGTATTGTTGAGACTAATTTGGTCCCCTTCTTGATAACCTGTTGAACAATATAGTCTCAAGAACTTAATGTCTTATAAGTAATATTTTTTTCTTAGCCTGTCAACTATTGGTACAGTTACCCTATATAATTCAGACTTTTTTATTTTTTTAAGTATACTGTATTGAAATTTACAACTGCATTTACAATAAATACATATAGTAAATGTGATTGTAATGGGAAAAGAAAATGTCATGAATAGAGACCGGATTTTTATGTATTTCAAAAAAACAAATAGTAGAGATGAGAGATGGTCAACTGTTCTTCAATTACGATAGGTTAAATGATGGTCAGGATTTTCAGTTTACAATGATTTTATTATGGTAAGCCAACGTTTCGATCCAACTTGTGGATCTTCATCAGGGCTAAAAGGAAACAAATATATGAGTATCTATGCTAGAGGGTGACAATAAATGGATACATTACAGAACTAATAATAATATAAAAGATGGTGTATACATGAATATTAAAATAAGAGGCTGGTTAACAAGATAAAATAGAATCTGATATTTACCTACTGAGTCCAGGTGGATACTAAGATTAAAGGTAAAAATAAGGTGAGAGGTTTTATGCATTGTTACATTATGTATTATCTCATTTTTATGTTATTATTGAGTCCAGACACAACTATTTGTATACAATACCATCTACTTTGTTAGTTTTTAAATATTTTTGTTCACTCAGTTGTCATGTACCTTCACTTCAAAAGCGTTGGATTTCTCCGTCATAAACCTTTGAAGTCGGCAAACTAACCCCCTACCACTACCTCTCACCTTATTTTTACCTTTAGTCTTAGTATCCACCTGGACTCAGTAGGTAAATATCAGATTCTATTTTATCTTGTTAACCAGCCTCTTATTTTAATATTCATGTATACACCATCTTTTATATTATTATCAGTTCTGTAATGTATCCATTTATTGTCACCCTCTAGCATAGATACTCATATATTTGTTTTCTTTTAGCCCTGATGAAGATCCACAAGTTGGATCGAAACATTGGCTTACCATAATAAAATCATTGTAAACTGAAAATCCTGACCATCATTTAAACTATCGTAAAAAAACAAATATTTAATTAAAATATGCATTTACTATCATCAAATATGTGATTTTCTTAAAATATTTAAGTAAAATAGACATTTTTTTTTTTTTTATGAAAATGGATTTTTTTTTTTTTTTTACAAGTTATAATGATTTATGCAACAAAAGAAAATTTTTATAACTTATAATAATTATTAGAACAAAAGGATTTTTTTTTTTTTTTTTACAAGTTGTAATGATAAATACAACAAAAGAACATTTTAACAATTTATAATATTTTGTTTGTTTAAAGTCACTTTATGCCTCTAAGGCTAATCAGACGGTGCTATAGTGGGAGTCCTAAATTTTGCCTATCCAGGTATAATTAGGATCGTACTGACATCGTACAGGCTCGGTACCTCCATTTTACGTCCTATCCGAGGGACGGCAGAGGTAAGGATTTTTTACTCCCATTAAAAAATCCTAAAGCCACCGCGCGACCTTTAGTATTGTAGGTTGCTATTCTAACCACAACACCATAGTTAACCCCATTTATAATTATTATTATGAACCAAAGAACATTTTTACAACTTATAATAATTTATTTATTTATTTTACTTATTTGTTATCACGGAATCCCCCATACAAAAGAGTTGGCCCTAGACCATTTTAAACAATAATATTAGTACCAAACACCATAAGCTTAATATACAATTTTAAACAAGTTCAATATAATGCAATTTTAAGCTATAAGCCAAATATAAAACAAGTACAATAACAAAGTATTTGACATATATACAAAAAATATGATAATAAATAATATTCAATACTATCCCTAATTCTGTCAGTCCGCTCTTAATAGTCCTATAAGTATAGCTAATTCTAATTCACTGCAATCACTTTGATGAAAATTAATGTCAATACACATAAACCTTATATCAATTTTTTCAATTCACTAGAATTTATTGAAAACTATTGAAAAACCCCAAAATAATGTGCATGGCCATAAATAGTTAATGTATTTATTAGAAAATCATTCATTTATAGTAAATTATCTTATTTTTAAGGCTTCAAGAATGAGATAATACACCAAATTTAATTTATCTAAACAATCGCCAGAGAGCATTATTTTAATCCTTTCATCCCCTATTATGTTGGTCATTGGGTCAATGTCCTTCAGATACGGTTGAGGTAATGAGACCTAATGTTAGCATATAGAGGGCAATTAATTAAAAAATGAAAAAAATCTTACTTTTCATGCATGTTACAGATACTACAGAGCTCGTTGGTTTTTATTGTATATGTGTTGTTATTTGCTGTTATCTTGATTCTGTCTTTACTTCCTATCCTTAATATCCTAAGTTGACCAATGGATCTTAATTTATTTAATGATGTTTTCAAATTTAAATAATTTTCATCAGAATCAAACATCGGTATATTGCACTATATCTTGTGCGATAAATCCTATTATTGTCTTCGGATCGTATATTATTGTCCTATTTTTCACATAACATTTTTATTATATGTTTCGAAAGCTTTATTTCATTAAGATTTGGGCCCCTACCAATTATTCTGAACATTTCTGATACTTGGCTCACCCAATTGAATTCATATTTTTTGTTCATGTTTCTGTGCATTTCAGCCATTTTATTTAAGCAATTCTTTGGGAGTCTCTTTGTAACCATCTGGGTTACTTTGTTTATTGAGATCAACATTCTTTTAAAGACATAGCTACTAATTGGTTTGTTTTTGTTTCACATCTAATATAATGGTTTGGTGTAATTTTTGGCCAGTAGTGTATAGATTTTATAAATCCTGTTTGAATTTGTTCAAGGTTGTCTATATACCTTAATCCCCATATCTCTAGCTATAAACACATTTGCTACCAGGAATTGAAACAAAGTTTGATTTTGTTTTAATCAATATATTTCTGAGTCTTCCATTGCAATATTAGCTTTACTTTTGAAATGGTTTGTTGCCAGAAGGAATTTACCACTAAACGAGAAAGGAATGCCTAGATATGTAAAATGGTCGGTATATTCTATTTCCTTATTGTCTTAGTAAAGCTTGTTTTCTTTTTTATTTCTACCAGCTTTGCGGAATTTAACAACTTTAGTTTTCGCAAAATTCAATGTTAACCCCTTTTTCATGAAATAATCTCATAACATCTGTAATTTTTCCTGGGCGTCATATCGAGACATTGCAAAAATCGCAATGTCGTCCGCATACTGTAGTGAAATGATTTTTGTATTTGAGTCTATAACGATTTCTTTTGCTCCATGTTTTTTGAAGAAAGCATCTAAGTCGCTAATATTCTCTAAAACATATGTTTCCACATCACAAATCAAAATTCAACACCTTAACCAACCTCCACAAACGCCTCATCATTACCTCGGAGCAACACATCTTTCTCTTAAAATGCAGATCTAACAACATCTTCCCTAAAGGCATCGACCAACGTTTTCTTAACCTCCGCACACTCCCACCACTCCAAAAAAAACTCACACAATCCATAAATTGTTTTAAAAAATCACTATTAAATTTAAAAATCAGAGAGGTTATACAACATGTCACGCTCCTAAAAACTAAAATTTCCGCCCTCAACACCCTTTTAACTACCGCCATCGGCGAAGAAAACATGTCAAAACTCCACACCAACATCACTCATATCTGTACTTCCATCCGGCAACATAAAAAACGTTCCCTCATTTCTAAATTCAACGAAATCTATCAAATATCCCTAAAACACAAAATTCATCCCACTGGCAACGAGAAATGGGTCCATAACATCTCCTCTACCACCATACCCTCCCAAATAACCAATATTCTAAGCCTTGGACCAAAATTTTCACTTCCGACCTCTAACTGCTCCCACCTCATTCCCTCTCTCATCACAGACTTAGAATATATCTACAAAGATGACTCCTTTGGAATTACCGATGAGGAAAAAGAAGTATCACGGATCCGTACCAATAATATGGTTTCCAATCACCTCCAACACCCACCTTCACGCCCTTCCCTCTTTTCCCCTCTATTCTTCAAAGAATTATCCCTAACCAGGTCCTTCCTAAAATCCAAGGACCATCTTATTGTTACGAATGCGGATAAGGGTAATTCCACTGTAGTCATGGACAAAGACGAATACATAGATAAAATCCATAGCCTTCTCTCTGACAGATCCACCTACATTCCCTCCACCCGCGATCCGACCCGCTCCCTTACGACCAAATTCAATAAACACCTCAAGAACCTCCTCGAGACCCAACAAATTAACCGTCACACGTACTACAACCTGATATCCTATAATTCCGTACCACCCCGCCTATACGGACTTCCCAAAATCCACAAACCAGGAAATCCCCTACGCCCCATCATCTCCAACATTAATGCCCCTTCCTCAAAACTTAGTAAATTTCTTCTTCCCTCCCTTCAAAAACTCAGCCACAATAACAATTATGATATCCAAAATTCCTCCCACCTGAGAGAACAACTACTATCACTCCATATTCCGGACAATTTCATCCTTGCCTCCTTCGATGCTGAAAGCCTTTTTACCAATATCCCCATCGACATAGCCCTCAATATCGTCCAACATAACTGGTCCACTATACAACCCCATACCTCCCTCAACCTCACCTCATATCTAGAGTCCCTTGAGCTTTGCTGTAAATCCGGGTACCTCTCGTTCCAAAACCAATTTTACGATCAAATTTCCGGCCTTGCAATGGGCAACTCCCTTGCTCCTGACATCTCCAACATAGTACTGAACGACCTACTTGACAAAATTACCCCCCTGTTTCACAATGATATCATCTTCATCAAAAAGTATGTTGACGACCTCCTCCTCGTCCTCAACCCCGAAAAAATCCCCGAAATCCTGTCATCTTTCAATACCTATCACCACCGACTCCGATTCACAGTTGAAAAAGAAACCAACCACCAACTCCCTTTCCTCGAGCTCCTCATCATAAGAAATACCGATGGCTCCCTTACAACAGACTGGTACACCAAACCTACATATTCAGGCAGACTCATCAACTTCCACTCACAACACCCCTATCATCACAAACTAAATGTAGCAAAGAACTTAATTCACCGATCCCTTTCATTGTCTGACCCACAATACCATCCCAACAATATAAAACGCATCACTGATATACTAATAACCAACAATTATCCATCGAAACTTATAACAAAACTCATCAATACATACAAAAACAGAACTATTTCTAGTATCATGACCCCTAGCCCCTTACCTAGCACAGCCTCCCCCCTCCTATATAGGTCTCTCCCTTATATCCCTACGCTCACAGACAAAATACAAAAATCCTTAACAACCTCAATCCCTTCCCTACGTTGCGGCCTTAAGCCACTAAATAAACTTTCCCACCTTTTTTCCAAACTTAAAGATCCCATTCCTATACAATACCAATCCAATATTGTTTACCGGGTCCCATGTTCAACCACCAATTGTAATTCAGCCTATATCGGAGAAACCAAAAACCACCTTAAAACTCGCATTTCCCAACATAAATACTCCATAACGTCCCGTAACCTTTCCGCGTCCAAACTCTCAGAACACGCCTTAAGCCTTAACCACTCTTTCGATTTTGATAAAACCTCTATCCTCGCTACAGTTCCTAACCATGAAAAAAGACTCATATCCGAATCCATATACATCCATCTCGAACCCAACCCTGTCAACCACAAGATAGACAAGCATTGTATATCACTTACTTACAGACACATTTTAAACCTTATCAAACAACAATAACCTATAATATCCCTCCGTCACCACCTTCACACTACCGCCCTCCCAGTAGCTCCTATTCTATTTACAAAATTTCCTTCCCCGCCACCATTTCTTGACACATAACACGTATATATTACATAAACATATAAATTATTTTCAATACTTGTTGTATAACCTCCCCATTCTCACTCCTCACTTAACATATCCACCCATTCATATTATATACCCATTTTATGCAATAGAACCAGATTAATTCATACAATAGACCACATCTACTACTATTCATTTAATAGAATGAACATATTATTATATGAAACAACATTTATTATTTGTACCGAACCTATAAAAATATGTCAAGTTCCACAATTGTACAATTTCTAACACTTAAGGCTACACAGATAATTAATATGTTCCTATCTAATACAGAAATAGCCTATTTATAACAACAGTAATGTAATTCTTTATTTTAAATTTCTGTTTAATCTAATTTTAATGTTTTCACATAATATTAATTACATACATATATAGTCAGCTAGTTATAAGTTTTCTCAATTTTGTTATGCTGTTAAATATGACACTATTTATTCTTGTAACCAATGCTATGTATTTGTGTAAAGTTAGTTTAAGTAAACAAATCCTAACCCTCCTTGCGGCCCACACCTTTTTGCTGACACCCCCACTCCTACAAATCTTACCTAGCTACGACCCTGTCAGCCCTCACTTTGGCTGTGACATCCATCCCTGTCATAAGGTAAGCTCATCCATCTACTATATTTATATTCCATCACATATTAATCCCTCTTCTACTCTGCCCTATTTTGCCACCATATCTACCCATAGTACACCACTCTCATAACTTATCCACTACTATGCGCCTTACCCCATCTTATCACACCACCTATATTATCAGTATCAACTGCATCAGTGTTAACAATACCATAGTCAATAACCATATTACACCATGTATATATAAATCATATGCTTAACCTTATAGTTCACAGTTACTTATATCTTATATAGTCAGTACATATTCTTAGTTTTTTTTGTTTTTGTTTTTTTTCATATTTTTATATTCATATATTCAGTTCATATTCTTTGTCCTAATTACTCATGTTGTTGTCTGTGTCTTGTTTATTTAGCCCTGACGAAGACCTGCATAGTTGGGTCGAAACGTCGGCAACAATAAAATAGTTTTATACTATTTTGTATTTTATTGACCGCCTCCCCGGACTATTTTCTACCTAATTCTATATCCGGTCAACTATCATCTATCTAAAATAAAATTCATAGATATTTATAAATTTTTAGCTGCCAGCCTTGAAACGCTAGTCCAAAACATGAAAACGGGTTCTGAGAATCTCTCGATCACTTTCCCTCATTTGTATCAGTTAATCCCTGACGAATCCAAAGTTGAATTGCTAACGAAAAAAGGAATCTATCCATATTCTTACATAGATTCATTGTCGCGGTTAGAAGAAACCCAGTTACCCACATTAGACAAATTTTACAGTGACCTGACGTTAGAAAATATTTCTCAGTCTGATTACGAACATGCTCAAACGATTTGGAAAATTTTTAATATCAAGAACATAAAAGAATATACTGAAATATATATAAAAACGGACGTAATTTTATTATGTGAGGTATTTGAAAAATTTCGTAAACTCTGTATGGATATCTACTGTTTAGATCCAGCATATTTCATGTCTCTTCCAGGGCTGAGTTATGAAGCAATGTTGAAAACGACAGATATTGAATTGGATATTATAAAAGATTTTGATATGGTTCTGTTTTTCGAAAAAGGCATCCGCGGCGGTATTACACAAGTTGTCAAACGATATGCTAAAGCCAATAATTGTTTAATAGATGATTATGATCCAAATTAACCCATGAGCTATTTAATTTATGCATACGTGAACAACTTGTATGGCTACGCAATGAACAGTTTCCTTCCGTACGGGGGCTTCGAGTGGTACGATCAAAATTTAGATGTGCTAAACGTTCCTGACGACTCGGAAATAGGGTACATTCTGGACGTTGATATTGATTATCCTGAAACATTACATGATTTGCACTCTCAATTTCCCTTATTGCCTGAAAAATCAAAACCTCCTGTCCATAAAAAAACAACTGAAAAGTTAATGACTACGCTTAAACCAAAAACTCGTTACATCGTTCATTATATCAATTTGAAACAAGCTCTAAATCTAGGGATTAAACTGACAAAAATTCATAGAATTTAAGATTTAAGCAAAAAAAATGGTTGGTACCATATATTGATCTAAACACTAAACATAGAGCAATGTCTACCAATCCTTTTGAGTCTGATATCTTTAAACTAATGAATAACTCGTGTTTCGGAAAATTCATGGAAAATGTAAGAAAGCGTATAGACCTTAAAATTGTTACAAATGAAAAAACATTAAACAGACTAGTGAAGAAGCCCAATTTCAAAGAAAGAATCATTTTTACCGATAATGTAGTTTCCGTCCAGTTAGAGAAGGAAAAAATTGTATTCGATAAACCGCTATATGTTGGCTTTAGCATATTGGAACTTTCAAAGGTTTTAATGTACAAATTACACTATGATGTGTTTTTAACAACTTACGGTCCACAAAATATTGACCTCTGCTACATAGATACTGACTCTCTTTTGTATCATATTAAAACACCAGATATTTACAACGATATAAGTAATAATAGTTTAAGATATTATTTTGATACTAGCAATTTCCCGAAAGACCACCCTTGTTATTCTGATAAAAACAAAAAAGTGGTCGGAATGCTCAAGGATGAAACAGCCGGTGACCCGATTGTCGAATACGTTGTCTTAAGGCCAAAAATGTATTCTTTCATAACTAAAAAAGGTTTATTAATTAAACGGTCCAAAGGAATAAAGAAATGTGCTGTTCGAGGATTCACGTTTCAAAATTATCTAGATTCTCTAAGAAATGATATGACAATGTACAGCCAGTTTCATATTATACAATCAAAAAAACATCAAGTGCAAACGGTTTTAATAAATAAAAAGTCACTATGTCCATATGATGATAAACGTCATACGTTGGAAAACAAAGTCAATACTCTTCCTTACGGCCATTATGCATTGACGCAACATAATTAAATTAAATGTGCAGTAATATATTGGTACAGTTTATTTTATGAACAAATTATATTTTAGGTTAGGAAAAAAAAAAAAACAATTTGTGAGAAATAAATATATTTTAAATGTAGAGTTACAATAAATATATAAAATATACAGTTTTTGTAAAAAGAATTAATAAATTTATATTATAACAGTAAGTGTTTTTTTCTTTTAATACCTTATGCAATATCCTTCTTGTCAATCCAGCTGCGTTCATCTAATCCCAGCCATTTTACTTACAATTTATTTCCTTTTCTTTTTAAAACTTTTTCTACAAGGTGTACATCTGGATATTTAACTTTTTGTAGCTCTTCTTCATAAAATGCTCCACTAATCGGTTGTCCTTTCAGATCTTCCAGTAAATAAGTGTAAGGATATGTCTTCTGAATCTTGACTATCTTAAAAATTTCACTTGACCAATTTGATAAATATCCTTTAGAAAATGTTGTTTTTTGTTTAGATATCCTCACAAAATCGTCCTCTTCAAACTTCTACTTTCTCACTTTAGTCCGAACTGTAGAATACACATTGTTTAGCAAGTATTTTTCCGATTTTTTATTACAAGCATCAATTGGTTTCATACCAATTGTTGTATGAAATGATGAATTATATTCTTGTAAAATCTGAGGTAGGATATCTAAAAATTTGTAATTTCCTTGCATACTGAAGGCTTTCCACATTTTCCCTTTTAATGTTCTATTAAACCTTTCTACAATGAAAGCTTTCATATTAGAAAAGGTGGAATAATGATTAATACAATATTTTTTCATTAGAGATTTAAATTTGGAATTGTAAAACTCCTTTCCCTGATCACTTTGAATATATTTTGGAATTTGTTTACTCGAAAGAAACACGCTCTGCATCGCCTTAGTTACATCTTCAGCAGATTTCTTCTTTATTGGTATGGCCCATGCATATTTAGCAAAGCAGTCTATAACTGTTAATAAATATTTGTACCCTTTATTTTCTCGAGAATAAGGTATCATCTCTACTAAATCTATCTGCCACAAGTCATTTATTCCTTTCAAAACTGTCTTTCTCCTAGGATATTTCTTGCGGGCTGGCTTATGTAATTCATTTACAACAGTTCTTTTAATTATTGATGAATCCATTATCAAGTACTTTGTTTAGGTAACCAAGTGTGACCACATCAGATTCCTTTTCAGGTTCAGCGACGTTTGTTATTCTCTTATCAAGAGAGTCATATATACCTTCAACCAAGGTTAAAGCAACGCTGTTTAAAAATTCTTTGGTAACAACATCCTGTTTATTTATAGGTGGTGCAAAGTTGACAAGTCTTTTTCTTTTTCCATCAATCCAATAACCAGGCCAATTGTTTAAATCAGTGTAAGTAGCCGCTAGCGTATCACAATACACCTTATTAGCAGCGTCATCAGCTGTGATTGGGTTGGCAACATTGATTATTCGTAAATTGCGTGCATCGATGTCCTTTACCGACTTCAATATGCTAAACGGAAAATAGCGTTTTTTATATTTGGAGTGCTTTAATGACATGTGAGATCCGAACTTGTTTATTGTCATGTTTATACTAAACCTAGCTATATATAGTCTTTAATATATAATATTTTCTTCTCGTAGCTCTTCAATTATTGATTCTATTTCGTTTTGGTGTCCTTCGTGACTAGCATGAGCGGAAGCTATTAACAGCTTTAGACGATTTACTAGCTCATTAGGATCGTTCCAATACTCATACAGAGGTTTATCGGCTCTCATAAGACCATGGCCCCTTTTGTGAGAACGGAGCTTCATTCTCGGAGCTGCGGAAGCGGCATAGAGTTTTAAGGTTTCCGGTGGTAATAACTTGGATATTATATTTCTATATTTCTCAGATCTGTTTCTTAATACCCCTTGTTCTTCGCTATAGCCTTTCCTGTGTGCATTGGTCGAGATTAAAATATTCTTATAATTTTCCAAGTCGGTCCCGGTATAATCTTGTGGGTTTTTCAAGTAGAGTAGCTGCAACAATCCCGGAGTTCCTTCATACTCTATGTCGTTTATAGAAATATCGTCGCTGTTTGGAAACAGCCGAACGTTTGTCGAATCTCCAATAGCTAATCCTCCTAAAGGCATGACTCTAATTTCATAACGATCGTCATATGCCTCATCATCTTTTTTTTAAATCTTATCCAAGTATTCCCTTTGCAGGTTTCCAAATTCGGCGAGATGTTCCTTCAATTCGGCTTCTCCTTGTGGAGTTTTAGCATATTCTTTGACTAGCTCTGATAGTGGTTCGTCAGTCACATACTCGTCCTCGCATTCTTCAGATGATAATACGGGAAAGGAAAAACTAGATAACGGTCTAGCTCTTTTGTAGTGAGTCGTTGTTTTCGGCAATAAAGTTGATTTTCGGTAAATACTAACAGACTCGTTTTTATCTGGCGATTCGTCCCGCTCATTAACACCTTCTCTGGAAGTCTGTTCCGGTTTAGGTTTTAATGATTGTTTAATGTCTTCTAAAGGTTGAAGCACGGGTGTAAAAAATTCTTGACGACCCGTTTCAATATCCTGGAGGTTAGGCTTCAATGCTCGAAATTTGTTTTTCAAAATCTCACTTGTTTTTATTATTTCACGAGTGACTTTCGGGTCCATGATTGTTAATGATAATTACTGCCGAGATCGCTCTTTATATATCTACAATGTATGTGTCGATTCCTTTTCTAAAACGTCCATCGTTCATACCCCTACTTTTATCAATAACGAGATAGCCAAACGGTTCTTTCCAGCATAACGAGCACATGTATTTAAAAAGAGTAAAACTTAAATCTGGCATGCTTACGTGTTCATCATAAATATGTTTTAAATTTAATTTATCTTGAGGAAAAACTATTAAAAAGTTAAAATTACACCTGATAAGATGTCTCGGGATACAAACATAACTTTGTGTTAAATAAAAGCAATCGAGGTTCATATGACGGCCATAACTAAAGTATCGTTTAATTATATCCTGATCTTCCATGGTGACATCATCAAATATGCATACCGAATTTGATTCGACTTTTTGAGGCAATTCCTTTGCATCTTCAAATTCATATAATTTTATTTCTGGGACAAGATTTATGACGCTTTTTAAATACTGGTATTTAGGTTGATGTAAAGTTTTTCCAAACAGATACACATTTTTAAACTTTAAGCCGTTAGGGTTCAATAGCAATCGAATCATAATATTAGTCTTTCCACATCCGCTCGGGCCACATATCGAGGCTCGGATAGTGTTTGGTAATAATGAACGATGTCTCTCCTCCGATTGTCCTTTAACTGGGGAAAAGTTGGTAGTAGGGAAACATTGCACTTGTTTAACTAATTTCATTCTGAACGCAAACAACATCAAGACGGCTATATATACCCTATTGTTTCATTTTCTGAGTACAGTATGAGTCACAAGGCTCGCAGAGGCAGAGGCTTGCTGAACAGTCTTATCAATAGGTTGCCGATTGAATTGCACCTTCCAGGATATCAATATTGCGGTCCCGGTACGAAACTAGAAAAACGCTTAGCTAGAGGTGATAGCGGAATAAACGAGCTTGATAGAGCTTGTAAAGCACACGACATAGCTTATAGCATAAATAAGGATATGGAGAGTCGTAAACAAGCGGACAAGATTCTTGCTGATAATGCTTGGAAACGGGTTAAAGCTCCAGATTCGTCATGGGGAGAAAAGGCCGCGGCTTGGTTAGTTACAAATGCCATGAAAGCAAAAAGGAAAATTGGTTCGGGGCTGAGGAAGAAAAAGAAGAAGATTAGTTTTAAAGATTTGGTTAAATCGTCAAAAGTAGATGATGTATCATCTATTCTCAATGCATCAAGAGCGGCATATAAAAAGGCTAAAATGCATCTACGAGGTAAGGCAAAACCTTCACCGCCAAGAGTTCTTCCGCTGCCAAAACAGGGAGGTTTTCTCCAATTTCTTGTACCATTGATGGCAGGACTTTCCGCTGTGGGGTCTTTAGCAGGGGGAGCCGCGAGTGTAGCCAAGGCGATCAATGAAGCTAAAGAAGCCAAACTAAAATTGGATGAACAAAAGAGGCATAATTTGGCCATGGAAGGTCAAAAAGTTGGAAACGGACTTTATTTGAAACCGTATAAGAATGGTTACGGTCTATTTATAACCCGACAAAAAAGACCAAGAAAAATATGACTACCAAATAAACCATTGACCGATTTGGAATTGAATCATTTAGCAAAAGTTTTAAATGTTCCAAATTTTCGTGGAGTGTTTATGATTGATAATCTTCCAAAATATCCAAAAAAAATCGAGTCAGCTATTGTAAATTTAAATACAAGTTCAGAACCTGGTTCTCATTGGGTCTGTTATGTAAAATAAGATAATGTAGTGAAATACTTTGATCCTTTTGGAAATTTAAAACCTCCTCCTCAATTGTTAGATTATTTCAAAAGTTGTCAAGTATTATATAACCGCCGTCGTCATCAAAAGTGGAATACTCCGGTTTGTGGACACCTTTGCTTAAAGTATTTAGCCGATGTTTCTCATAAATTTTGATCATTAATAATCATGAGCTACACTGTAACGTTTACTGGCAATTCTAGCGTTCTTCATGCAGACTTCCTACTTCTTCTAGAATTAGGGTCGGATTGTACAATCGGGTTATTATCTTTTGACACATATAATACTATTCCAAACATAAGAAAGGGTGTTAACGATATGTTTTATTTTGGTGATATGGCCATTTAAATACCTGAAGGATCGTATGATATCGATGCTATACAATCTTTTCTAAGCGATGAAATCGCTCACCGTGATCGGGGTGCTGGACTTGTACTTAGAGGAAATCCAAGTACCCTAAAGACTGAAATTAGATTGTCTAAGCAGGTTTTTTTCAACTATCAAGGCAAACCACATTGCATAGGCCCGCTATTGGGTTTTACTAGCCCCGAACAAGTCATTAACCCAGAGCATCAGTATACTGAATCAAACGACATTGTGAAAATTCTTAGTGTAAATACTATTTCGATTCATTGTAACATCGCGTCGGGGTCTTTCATGAATGGAGATCCGGATCATAGTATACATCAATTCTTTCCTGCAGTAGAACCAGGATATAAAATCATCGAAACCCCGAATCCAGTCATTTACTATCCTACTAACGTGAGGACTGTTGACAATATTACTGTTCGTTTAGTAGATCAGAACGGCGAACTTATTGATTTTAGAGGAGAAACAATTACTATAAGATTACATTTAAAGAAAAATGGGGATTGATTTTACCAGAGATAGTCTTGACCGGAATCTAGCTGGTTATAAAAGGAGATGTCAGACCCCATTAAGATTTAGTAAACCTAAACCATCAAGGCGGTTAACACCTGCAAACGCAAACTTTTTAAAACAGTGTGGTTTTCGGTTAAAAATAAAAATATGAATAATATACTAAACATAACATCATACGTGAAATTTGATGAGTCCCTTACACAATTTCAATATCATTCGCATCAACCGTATCCAGGCAACACTTTTAACAAGTCTGATGAAATCAGAATTCCGATCCATCAACAAGATGTTTATACGTTTCCTTCTTTAAGTTTTATTTACATTGAAGGACGAATTTTAAAAAAAGACGGTACTCCAGGAACTACTTCAAAATTGACTAATAACGCGTTTGCGTTTTTGTTTGATGAGATCAGATACGAATTAAATGGCATTGAAGTTGATAGAGTCAGAAACCCTGGAATAACTACAACGCTTAAAGGTTATGCTTCGTTTTCACCTAATCAAGTAAAAAGTCTTGAAAATTCGGGGTGGATAATACCTGGCATCGATAAAACTCTTTCAATCGATAAAGACGGATTTTTTAGCTTATGCCTGCCACTGGATATTCTCTTATATGGGGATATGTGAGGACTATCGCAAAATTTTAATTAATCTTAAGCAAGAACTCGTTTTGATCAGATCGAGTACGGACTTGAACTTCATAAAGGGTAGCGATGACGTACAAATAAAATTAGATAAAGTGGTCTGGAGGATGCCACATGTTCGTGTTTCCGATCAAGAACGACTGAGGTTGTTGAAAATGGAAGAGAAAAACAAGATAATTACTCTACCGTTCAGATCATGGGATCTTTATGAATACCCAAATTTACCTACTTCGCAGAATGAAAATTGGACTGTCAAAACATCGACAAATTTAGAAAAGCCGCGGTATGTTATTAGCGCATTCCAGACTGGTCGAACGAGAAACGCAACCAAAGATAACAGTCATTTTGATAGTTGTAAATTGAAAAACTTGAAACTCTATCTGAATAGTGAACATTATCCTAATGATGATTTGAATTTAGATTTTGCACAAGGAAAAGTCGCCCTTCTCTACGAAATTTATAATGAGTTTCAAACGAGCTATTATGGTAATAGACACTCTCAACCTCTTTTATCACGATCCGATTTTGAGACCCTCGCACCTATAGTCGTTATAGATTGTTCTAAACAATCTGAAGCAATAAAAAGTACGACTATTGATATTCGCGTTCAACTAGAGGCGAGTGAGAACTTTCCGCCTAATACTAAGGCATACTGCCTCATTCTTCATGATAATATAGTGGAATTTGAAGTGGGAACCGGTTTAGTCCACAAAATGTACTGAACCTCTGCACACGTTTGGCTGCATATATTCATTATTTAAAACCTAAACAAAATCACTCCACTGCAGGACTTTGACTGTGACACACATGATGCATTCAGCGGTCATTGATTTTCAAGGCTATCGATCAGCCTCCAACTCATTAATCGTTAAAGAACTATCTATAGTCTCTGTGAGTCATGGCTCATCATGGCATTGGTTTTTCAAACCGCCTCAGGGTGCGAGTGAAGAACTGGCTAAAGCACGGACGAACATCTGGGTAATGAAAAATATTCACGGATTGAACTGGACCTATGGCGATGTAGAATATGAAGATATGAAGAATTTATTAGTATATGTTACAGTAGACTATGACATGTTATGGGGAAAGGGAATGGAAAAGTGCAAGTTTATAGAAGAACTCATCGATAGACCAGTCTATGATCTACATGATTTCGGCTGTCCTAACTTGAAACAGTTAAATAATGAACAGATAGCTTGTCATTTACATTTGAACACTTCCCTTGTTTGCTCATTAAATCAAGCCCATCGTTTGGCCACATGGGTCAGAAAAAATTCTGAAGCTGTAAATTTAAAAAAAGAAGAGATAAGAAGACAAACATTTAAGAATATTGGTACACCTCATCATCTACTGTCATGCTGGATTTATTCGAGGAGTCAAGGATAGAGTTGAATGTGTATACTGTGGACTGGTATTCGACAGCACATCATTAGACAACCCTTTCAGATACCATAAAAAAAATAGTCCACAGTGTTTGTGGTTCCAGGAGGAGTATTTATACTCCGCCTAGGAAGTACCTTACCAGTGTGATGGATAAAATGGAGTCAGCAATACGTCGTTTGGGAGAGGAAGGAATCGAAACTTTAACTACAGAAGAATTGAGAGCTTTACCTCGATCATTACTTTTGTACCTTTTCGACTATACATTAGACTACATCTGGGAAAATTTACCTGAGGAGTGGCAAGAGGACGAGGAATTTATCCAGAAGCGAAGACTTTCTTATCTCAATGAATATATTAATTATTAATTGTACTATTATATCTGTAATTTATCCCATGTATTATTTCAAATAAACTATGTAAATTAATTTTTTTTATTTATTTACCTTTATTCTCATTTTTACTTAGGGAAGGGTTCAAGAAATAAAAAAAGTATATAAAGAAATATTATTTATTACATAAATTACAACTCATAAGGGTCTTTTCTTGAGTTCATTTAATAAATTATAAAGAGTCTCAGTATTAATATTAAAGTCCATTGATGTTGGTTCCACAGGTTCAGTCAGTTTACCTTCTTCATGTTTCTTATATAGTTCAGCCATTTTGGTTATCAATTTCAATGAGTTGTTGATGTTCTTAACGTCTTTACAAAGCTTTGCCGTTTCATTTCTGCTAAAACATGTCGAAGGTGAATCGAGCTGAAGGGTTGGCGAACTCTGATTAAACATTCCAAAAGAAATAACAACCTGTTCTATTTTCATAACTCTGTTCCTTCCCCTCTTGGAAAGTGTACAATACACATTTTTACAGCTTACTCGGTCTTCAACCTCAAATTTCTTGGGCCTGCTTTGCAAAAGAGATAACATCCTTGGAATCTGATCGGCGATGAATCTCCATTCTTCCGTATCCATATACACTGTAATTTTCTTGTCGATGACTGCGACAGTGGGCACAAAATCGCAAAGACCGACTCGCACTATTTTGCTAGTGGTGATGGGGTAGTTGGTCACCAGTTCCAATCGACGCGGCACAACCATCATCCAAGGCTTCAACATTGAGACTAAAAGGTTCAATATAGAGGAGGGGAGAAAGATGAAGTTTTTCTATTTTTTTTATTAGTTGGGTTATTTTGTCTCTCTTTATTTCATACATCGATATCTGGTTTTTCAAGTCGTTTATCTGTTGCAGAAAATTTCTAAGTCTCTTGCGGACATCAGCAACATCCCCAATAGTTTTTCTCTTCTTTTTTATCATATAAGTCATCTATCATCATTGGTAGCTTCTCTAGTTGTTCCAAGTACTCAATAAAGGGAAAATATTTAGACCATTTCTTATGATCTACAAGAGGATCGTCATGTTCCAACCATTCATGTAATATTACTCCACAAAAAGGACACCTCGTCCGATCTGAGTTTTTCAAATAATAAAATCCGGCTGCTGCTAGTTTCAATGCACTCACTGGTGAATTCCAACCGACGAATGTGGACAGTCGGTCGGCCTCATACCTCATATTCTTACTAGTTAGTCGTCCCATAATAGACAGGTTTATCAGTACTAGGACTATGACGAAGGCTTATGTATGTGGTGGGGGGAGAAACCTCTTGCTTTTACTAAGCTTAGTCAATGAATTCAAACGATGAATTATGAATGAAACAGCTGAACCAGTAAACTGGTTTATCAGTACTAGGACTATGACGAAGGCTTATGTATGCGGTGGGGAGAGAAAGCTTGATCAATGAATTCAATTGATAAATTATGAATGAAACAGCTGATTAAATCAAGGTCACATATAGCCTTGCTACAGCACGATGTAAACAAAGCGCTGTTGCCACATCTACAATCCAACATTGCCATGTTGGGCATCTCGCATCCGTTGACCCCTTGAAACCTCATAACACACCTCAAGGTCACCCCCCTCACCCTAGCACAACACCCCCCTCGCCCTCACAAGGTCGGTCAATGACCCTCAAGGTCACATATTGCTCTGCTACAGCACGTAAACAAACAAAATTCCCACTCAGAGGATGACATCACAGGCATAATGTAAACAAAGGGTCAATGAACCACATGCACCTACACACACCTAGCCGAGTTGTGAACTGGGTCAACCCGTTAAATGTAAACAAACAAAACTGCCACTCAGAGGATGACGTCACAGGCATAATGTAAACAAAGGGTCAATGAACCGCATGCACCTACACACACCTAGCCGGATTGTGAACTGGGTCAACCCGGTTAAATGTAAACAAACAAAACCCCCCCTCACCCTAGAACAACACCCCCCTCGCCCTCACAAGGTCGGTCAATGAACCTCAAAGTCACATATTGCTCTGCTACAGCACGATGTAAACAAAGCGATGTTGCCACATCTCACACATTCCATGCGACGTTGCCGGATTGTGCAATCAACCGTCCCCCCTCACCCTATTTACACACCCCACTCGCCCTGCCTGACGGCGTGACCTAGTTCACAATTGCACAATCCGTCGTTTCTACAACTGTAGTTGAAGAGAATCTCAAGATCACCCAGATGAATGTCAAGTCAGCTTTTCTGGATGGTGGGACAGTTCGATGGCCACCAAGATCTCTTGATCTTAACCCCATGGAATATTTCGTCTGTGGATATCTCAAGGAACTGGTCTATCGCACTGAAGTGACAAACATAGACAATTTGAGAGCAAGGATTTTCTCCGCTGCTGAAAAACTTCTACGTTTTCTCACTTTTGGTGTGATAGTTGGGATACTCCCTACTTTCTCATACTGAGAAAACGGGCACATTTGTGTATTGCAGAAAACGGCTTCCAATATGAACATAAATGAAATTATTAAAAATAAATTTATTTTAAAGATATTGGTGAGTTGTATTTGTTTTTATCAAATTTAAAATGTAAATTCCCAAACATTAACAATCCTTGAAACATAATTTTTTCTCTTTTTGTCATCCATATCTTGGATGGCAGTGCGCCATGCTTATTTCTTGTTTCCCTAGTACCCTTTATAGAGTTATTTTCTGACAATTTTTCATTCATGTTGAGGTTCCAATGCAATTTCTCGAGAAGAAATCTGGAAAATGTCATTTACCAGAGAAATACAATCCGTAAATAGATGCTGTTGAAATGAAAGACATCATAGACTAATCCCCCAACAATAGAAAGAAGATGATGTAAAGGAGAAACTATGAATTGCTATTTTTTCTAGATTTGTTTATATAGTTACCTAGTTGTTTTGTTTTGTCGTATTCTATTTTTCCCATTCCCATTTTGTTGAAGAAGTTCATTTGCAAAACTATCTTTAATGTTAGTTTAAGTTTTGCCGATGTTCCTATTCAAGATATCCAAGTGTTATGAATTCTCAGGACATTTTAGAAAAAGAATATTAATAATAATAATAATATTTAAAAGTAATCAAACTGTCATTTAAATGTGTAATTTCATATGAGAAAGTGGTGAAACCATTCCTACCCCGTGTTTTGGGTAGTCTATGGTCATGGCCATATCTTTTCTCTCACTATACACCTACGTTAAATAATCCAGTGAAGTTATCATAAAAATAATTAAATTGAGTCATAAGAAATATGAGTGAAAACATCTTGTTATCAATAGAGAGTATAATATATTACAAAATCATTGGTAATTGAATATTTGGTAAAAATATAATTCTGGACATAAAGTAGTAGTAAAGTATCTCTTATCGTGATTGACTAAATAATAGTAAAAAACTAGTTTATAAGCAAACACAACTGACATGCTTTTTTTTTGCCACTATCAAATTTAGGCATGCATTAGAACATTCAGGCTATTTGATGCAATTATACATGCATTTAAACTAAATCACTTATTATCATCTACGTATAATATTGTTTATGAATATTTGGTTTATAAACCTGAGATACAAATATTTATTTTATTGTGACATTAATATTAATTTATTTAGTTTTATTTTGTAATAGTTATTCTGATTTTAGTACATTTATTGCTGTTAAAGTAATTTTTTCTTAAACTTGTTTAAGAATTGCAATCGGTTAATGATTGATTACTAAACTTGTTATTTTATTATTTCAATATGAACTTTTGCAATATTGATTGAGGATTTATGTGTATAATAAATTATTGACCAGATGGTCCTGCCAAAAAACTTCTAGCACATCTACACCAAATTTCCTACCAAGAGTACCTTAAGGTAATTAAGACTAAACTCATTTTTTAAGAAACAATTCATTTTTATTGAAAATCTCATATTGAGTTCATTTTTATTGATTCTCATATAGAAAATCTCAAACAAACAAATTTTCAGTTTTTGCCATTAAAAAGTGCACTCCATTTCAGTGGGATTCGCTATTTATTAAGTTTGTAATTAATATTACGTTAACTGTCAAATAATATTGAGCTTCATCTCATTTTGGTTGGCCAGAAAAATATAGTCAAATTTTCATGTGATAATCTTATTTGATTATTGACTGATTGATAATTGAATCAGCTATAGTTTTTTTTTTATTTTATTGAAAACACTGGATACGTCAATAAGCATTAAAATGCTATAAAATTTCTGTCTTATTTTGAACTTTTCCTGGAAAACCGATAGAAAACTAAACACAATTTTTGAATGTATTTACATAATTTTCAGATTTAGAAATTGAAATATAATTTTTAAATTACTATATATTCCAAATGTGCCATATTAAAGTGTTTCTCATTTCTTAAAATAAAGAATTTTAGGGAGAAAGTTAAAGGAAAAATTAATTTTGTTTATAAATAAATAATATTTATAAACAACTGACCCGATTTTTAACTAAGATCAATTTTTATTTAAATCAAACAAAACAATATTAATTTTTTTTGTTATATATGAATTTTATTGTAAGCATCTTATTCATGTAAATATATATAGATATAATAGAAGATATGTGATAAGTGGTATGTCATAAAAGCCAAATAATAAAAGAAATTTTTTTTATAGATACATTCAGGAAAACTCCACATATACAGGGCGACATGCTACTCGTGCGACAAACTTCACCAGTAGATTCTCCACCATAAAATGAATAAAAAAGTTCATATTGACCATGGTCCGATTCTCAACCATTTCGGAATAGTTTCGCTTTTTATCGATTTTGAATGATATCACGACCTGGCATCGGAGAACCGCGATATCTTTAAATCTGAAAATTTCTCCGAAAAGCTGATAGCACCGTTGAAATCTATATTAATTGTTCAATAACAAAATGGTCATTTCAAAAATTTTGGGCCAATTTTTGTTTTTTTATTTCAGCCAGAATAATAAAATAAGTGAAATATTTTATAAATCGAAAAGTGTTTAATGTAATCCAGAGTTTCTAATTTTAGTTTCAAAAGGCAGCAAATTAGAGGGAAAATACCTTATTTAATAACGCTTCTAACGCACTCTTCATGTTTTAATTTGGTGTTTCTGAGACCAAGATATGGATGACAAAAAGAGAAAAAATTATGTTTCAAGGATTGTTAATGTTTGGGAATTTACATTTTAAATTTGAAAAAAACTAATACAACTCACCAATATCTTTAAAATAAATTTATTTTTAATAATTTCATTTATGTCCATATTGGAAGCCGTTTTCTGCAATACACAAATGTGCCCGTTTTCTCAGTATGAGAAAGTAGGGAGTATCCCAACTATCACACCAAAAGTGAGAAAACGTAGAAGTTTTTCAGCAGCGGAGAAAATCCTTGCTCTCAAATTGTCTATGTTTGTCACTTCAGTGCGATAGACCAGTTCCTTGAGATATCCACAGACGAAATATTCCATGGGGTTGAGATCAAGAGATCTTGGTGGCCATCGAACTGTCCCACCACGGCCGATCCACGTTTCGAATGGTCTGTGAAATACGCCTGAACTATTCTAGAGCAGAGTTGGGCATATTTAAATAAAAATGCAATCATGATTATGACTAATAATCAAAAATGTGAATAATGATTGTAATCATCATTCACAAATCATTCTTTAGTGCGTAATCATTAATCATGAATTGTATTAATCACTAGTCGTCGAGTATTCATGAATATAATGTATTCAACAATCATGAATGACCATTATTCAATATTAAATGTTAGTCAGTAATCATGATTAAGAAGAATTCATTATTCATTATTACTAATTACTCATTAATCGTGAATAATGGGAATTCACTACTCATGATTACAGATCATTCATTAATCATGAATTATATAAATTCATTAATCATGATTACAAAAAAATCACAATTCTAAGTACTAATAGTCATGAATGATGATTGAAAATTTGTTTGCTCTTTCTATACTTATCAATAGACCTTTACTAATACCCATTGGAATAAGGGTCTAATTCAGAAATGTATCCTCGTATTTTAAATTTAAATGAATAATGATTATGAATATATCATATTCATGATTGATGATTGGTGAATATTTGTTATTCATGATTTATGAATATTAGGCATTCATGATTGATGAATATTATAATAATCCTGGCTCATGAATATATTTTATTCATGAATAATGACTAATTGAATTTATCAGTATTCGTTAATCATGAATAATTGAATACCAATTATTCATTATTCATTTCAAATGAATACCATATACACTCAATAATTATCAAAAATACTCCGCACTGATTATGAATAATGGTTATTCATTATTCATCTGTTGTATGATTACAATTATTCATATTCATTAATCATTATTCAGATTACAATTTGCCCAACTCTGTTCTAGAGGAGTGAGTGGACGCACCATCGTGCTGAAAAATTATGTTTCTCCTCAATTGTAAATGAAGGTCCTCCAGCAAGGTGGGCAGCATGTTTTCGATACAATTTAAATAAACTGGGCCAGTTAATCTCGCCGGAAAATCCAAGTAGGGACCGATGAGTACATCTCAAACATCAGCCCAAACACTGATTGAAAAACGCCTTAGGGAATACAGTTTTTCTCTTTTTGTCATCGATATCGTGGTCTTAGAAACACCAAATTAAAAAATGAGTGCGTTAGAAGCGTTATTAAATAAGGTATTTTCCCTCAAATTTGCTGCCTTCTGAAACTAAAATTAGAAACTCTGGATTACGTTAAACACTTTCCGATTTATAAAATTTTTCACTTATTTTATTGTTCTGGCTGAAATAAAACACAAAAAATTGGCCCAAAAATTTTGAAATGGCCATTTTACTATTGAACAATTAATGTAGATTTCAACGGTGCTATCAGCTTTTCGGAGAAATTTTCAGATTTAAAGATATCACGGTTTTCCGATGCCAGGTCGTGATATCATTCAAATTCTATAAAAAGCGAAATTATTCCGAAATGGTTGAGAATCGGACCATGGTCAATATGAACTTTTTTATTCATTTTATGGTGGAGAATCTACTGGTGAAGTTTGTCGCACGAGTAGCATGTCACCCTGTATAAATGACCGAATTATAAAACTAGCTATTAGTATAAAACTTTTTCCTCTGCCGTGTTGGGGAATCTATTTCTACTGGTTATATTCCTGAGTCATTTCTTGTTTATATTTTGTTGCAATTTTGAGTACAGAAATAGTTGTTGGTTACATTTGCCGTTTAGGATATCTACGGTTTCTTCCATATTCTTAGTCTGTTTTCCAAAACAGTTTATCCTGATTTTTGTTAGAATAGTGCATATTGAAATAAAGTGGAATGTGTTTTCTATTGTATTGAGGTTGCGCATGGTACAATTATTTCTTTTGTTCATTGCAGGTAAATAGTTGAGGTTCAGTAGTTCTCCTCTTGCCTTAAGTATCAATCAAAGAAAATAAAAGTCTTAATTTTGCATCAAAATACATATTGTCGTAATTCAGAGTTGCGTAGAGCTGGTGAAATTCGGCTGCTTTAGCTCTTTTTACGAATATTTCTCATTTATATTCCATAGTTTTATTGACAAGAATGGTTCTATTTTTTTCTATGTCTTGTAGAAAATTCTCATTTGTTAGAACTATTCCGTGTATTGCTCTTAATCTCTTCAATGATGTTGACCAGGCTATATTGTTGTCTATTTTCTTTTGGGCTATTATTTTTGAAAATCTTTTATTTTCCATTTTTAAAAATTTTGCTAACTAATTTAAGCTGAGTTTAAGGGTGTATATGAATAATGTGTGGCGTCGGGTTGTTAAATACACCATGTAATTGGGAGTGTTCTGTGGTAGGCCAATAGTTCTTTTGATAAAATATCTTTGTACTTGTTCCACTTGGTCTATTTCTTCGTATCCCCACACCTGGCCGCCGTAACATATTATATTTTTTATAACTGCGTCAAAAATTCGAAACTTCTTGTTAATGTTTATGTTCTTATTGAAAATAAGTTTTGACCAAATGGCATTAACAGCGGTATAGTTATTAATTTATCCAATTGTTCTCTGTACTCCTGTGTGTGTGTATTGGTAAGACTACTCTATGACATGGTAAAAATAATTTTACAAAGAAATTGGTGATTTCATTAGATTTTATTTCAGGCCCACATAAATGTTTGCTCTATCTAAAATAGTTGATCTCATTCCACAATTCCTTAGCGTCTTTAGCAATTTGTATTTTTTCTATCGTGTAAACACGATAAGCGTAAAAAGCGTTCTTTTTTTTTCTTTTCACGTTCTTTTGTATTTTGTATTGCAATTTAAGTAAAGCATTTTCACAGTTTGGGATTAAGATTTTCGCAGTAATTTTAAAAGATTGAAGCTTCTTGTACGTATTTTCACGCATTCCCAATCATACCATATGTTGCGAGAATTGAGGTGTTGGACTGGTTTTATCGATCTACTAGCTGATTTGAGGTTGATGTGAGGGTTTCTACATTCCTATCTGGATCTCCTATTTGCACCTGGTATTTTTCTAACGATTTTTGAATTTTACCTGTATATTTTATATATATATATATATATATATATTTAACGAAATTTACAACTCCGCTGGAGCGCATCAAGCAAATTTATAAAATCATCTTCTCTCTTGGTACTACAGACCGAAGTGGTCCTTGGCCTGCCTCAACATCTGTTGTCACAGAGTTCGATCCTCCAACTAACGGATGACCGCCTGCCGCATATCATGCCGGCCTTCACCTTCCATTGGACTCTGGGACGTACCTTTGCTCGGGAGGCGAAGATCCTTTCAGCATATACTTTTTTCACTTGTCCGTCTTCCTTCATGCGGCCGACATGACCGTACCATTTCAGCCTGTTTATCCTTAGTAGATTTGACAGCCGAAGAACATTGTGCAGTTCATACAGCTCTTAATTCTTCATACTTCGCCACACTCCATTCTCATAAGCTTCACCAAACATTCCACGGAGTACCCTTCTTTCAAAACGGTCGAGCTTGAACGTTCACGTGTTCTTGTTAAGTACACAACATTCTCCTCCAACTATGTGACAACGAGTGTAATAAGAGTTTTATAAATGCGGAGTTTATTTTTTCGTGAGACCAGTTTATTTTTTATCAGATGTCGAAGTGCATAATATGCTCTGTTTCCTGCTAGGATCCCTCTTTCAACTTGTTCTGCTTCGTTAGCCTCATTTGTCATTAGGGAACCTAGCTAGGGAAAAGCCGACACTAATTCGATATTTTCTCCGCCTGTGTTATAGTGGGATGGGTGTTGGGGTCTTCTTCTCTCTATAACCACAAGCTTGGTTTTTCCAACATTTATTTCAAGGCTAACACTTCTTGCCTCCCTTTTGAAGGCAACATACCCATCCTTGATTACCTGTTACTTTTACCCAAAATCACAATATCGCCTGCGTATGCCATTAACTTCAATGACTTATTGATGACTGTGCTGTTACCCTCTATTAATACATTCTTCACAACCTTATCAAGCACAGGGGCCAAGGCGTCTACTTGACTCAGTCCATTCTTTATTTTCATGGGATTTAATATCTCTCCATTTACTCTTCCCACACAATTGGAGTGCCTCATTCTCATCTTTGTTAGGGCAATCAGTTTAGGAGGGATTTTTGCTTTTTCCATGGATTCACATACCATGGATCTGTACTTAGCATCGTAAGCTGCCCTGAAATCCACGAACAAACGCCATGTGACTGTGTAGTATTCCCACATATTTCCATCGATTTGTCGAAGAGGAAATATTTCATTTATGGTTGATCTATTTCTTCGAAAACCACATTGGTGTTCGCCAACTGCTTTTTCATAATAGGGTACGTGTCGGTTATAGAGTAACACTGCAAAGATTTTATATGCAACATTTAGCAAAGGTGATATCTCTATCGCTATGGTATTAGGTTTGATCACCTTTGCTGTGAATTAACGTCATTATTCCACACTTCCAGTTTTCCGGAATGCATTCTTCCTGCCATATACGTTCTATGAGCCTGTGCGGTTGTCATAGCATATTATGGCCGAGGCATTTAAAGAGTTCGGCGTTAATATTATCAATCCCTGGCGCTTTATTGGTTTTCAGGCTCCCTATAACTTCTTCAAGTTCCTCTAATGTCGGGGGGATTGCTTCTTTCCATCCTTGCTCCGTCCTCAGAGTTTCACTAGGAGAATTCACACTGTATACTTCTCGTATGTTACCTGCGTCATCATTCAATAATTCTTGGAAGTGTTCTTTCCATATCCGAAGTATCTCATCATTTAAATTCAGCAATTCACCTTCCTTGCTTTTTACCCAATTATTCTTAGGTGAATATCCTTTTTTTTATGGCCCCTTTTTTCCCGTAGAATGTTCTGCTTTCGTTCCTGTTGGTCATTTTTTCGATGTTCCCTAACTGCTCCTGCAGTGCCTGTCATTTTTAACTATCTTTTTTGCCTGTTGCCTTGCTTCGCGGTATTCCACATCTTGTTGTGTTCATCGCTGCAGGCTCTTATGTCGAATGGAGTTCCTCTTTTCGATTGCTTCTTTACGTTCCTTATCAAACCATCCAAATTCTTCGAGGTTCTATGCTTCCAACAGTTTCTGCAGCTATAGTTGTAATTACCCAAGGTATGCTCGAGTATTTTCTTATCCATACTTTTCCTAAACAGAAATGCTCTTTCTTAACTCTTTAGTTTTTCAGTATTCCATTTTCTCTTTGATATATAGTGAGATAGTGGAATAGTCCTTATTCTTTGTTTAAATTTCATTACAACTGGATAGTGATCAGATTCAATGCATGGTCCCCGAAAGCTTCACATACCCATAATACAACTGCGGTGCCTATTATCAACACATATGTGATCTATTTGATTCATATATCTTCCATCAGAGGTGCGCCATGTCTGTTTATGGATATCCTTGCGCGGAAATACTGTGCTCATTATTGTAGACATTTTGGAGGAACTGCATTGATCTTTCTCCCTTGTCGTTCGTGATTCTATGGAAGCTGTGCATTCCTATTGTTGGCTTGTAGACCTCTTCTTTCCCTATATTGTTCTAACGAGGCAAGCGCATCCAAACTCGTGCCGGTCTCTACTACCATTATAATAGAGCGTGTAGTCTTCCTTCTTTATCATGCGTACTCCTAACCATCGTACTTCCTGCAGAGCCACTAAGTCAAATTGATATTTAATGCAATAAAGTCTCAGTTGGTCAAATGCTCCTGGTCCAAAGAGTGTCCTCACGTTCCACGTTACTATTTCGTAAATTGTAAATATGTCCACATGCCGTATGCCGGGCCGTTGAGAAGTCCAAAATCCTAGGCTGTTCTGTAGTGCTTTCATAACAATAGTTTTTTTTTTTTTTGCATAAATGGGATTTTTGGCCCCATACTAAAACCCTCCTCCTTTACCCGGGCTTGGGACCGGCAAAGCCAGGGAAGACCCTAAAAAATACGGAGTTTTTGTATAATATGCAGACTTTATCATAGCAATATGGCGAACTTTGAAAGGTGATAATCGCTACCCATGCCATCTTCAAAAAGTTCAGAATTTATTACCTCAAGATTATGTCAAGAGATTGAATTTTAGTAACTTGTTTCTTGAAAAAAATCGCGATGATAATTTATTTCCATTAAAAATTATATGGACCGATGAAGCTACCTTTACAAGAGGAGGAATTGTTAATCAAAGAAATTATCATGTATGGGCTCTTGAAAATCTCAGAGCTATTAGAGAGAATAGGTTTCAGCATGAATTTGCTATTAACATTTGGCTTGGAATTTGGAACGGATTACTGGTGGGACCAAATTTTTTACCTGAAAGATTGAATGGAATCACATTTACACATTTTTTGGAGAACGACTTTTCTAATTATTTAGATGACATTCCCTTACAACAACGGATTGAAATGTGGTTCCAACTCGATGGATGTCCAGCTCATTATAGCAGAGCTGCCCGAGCTTGGCTAGATATACTCGTAAATTATCCACAACGATGGATTGGACGTGGAGGAGTAGTACCTTGGCCACCCAGTTCACCTGATATGACACCCATGGATTTCTTCGTATGGGGAACCTTGAAGCAGGAAGTTTATTCGGTGTCAATCAACTCAAGAGAGCAATTAAGAGACCGAATCATAGATGCAGTGCACCAAATATCTTAAGAACAATGTTTAGCTGCAATTTATCAAGTGAGTGCTAGATGTAATGCTTGCATTGTTGCAAGATGACAACATTTTGAGCAATATTTACATTAAAAAGAACATAACATAAATATAAATGTAAATAAATAAGTATAAAAATGAAAACTTGTTTTGTTTCTTTTTTTGAGATTTTCTCTAAAACTAAGCAAATACGAGCAAATCTCTAAAGGACTTTTTGTCTTAGTTTTTCGGTCCCCTATAAGTTCCTGAAGTTATGCCATGTAAATTCGGGACACCCTGTATATTAGTCTTTTGTTTCGTAAGTTAAGTGATGATTTGTTGTATAGAAGGTGCGACAGTTGTTTGTATCGTTTGGTTGGTTCTTGTCGTTTTAGTTTTGTATTTATGTTGCAAGTGTCTTTTTTCCAAGCATAACCTAGGTAACGTACGTAGTTTTTTGAAGGCACTGGAGTGTTATTATTTTTTTATTTAAAGATCTACACACTGATGTAACACTTATATTTTAATTTTAATTTTATTATTAATTCATGTTTAAAGAAAGAAGTTGCAAACATTAAATTGTCTTTAAAAAAAATTATCATTATTTATAAATAAATTTACCTGTTTTTGAACTTCTAGAAGGTTGAGATTAAAATTAGATATTGCAGAAACTATTATTTTTTAAACTGCACTCCCCCCCCCCACCGCTTTTTGTAGCCTATTCCGGGCTTTCCACGAAGTGTTCAAAATTAGAAAAAGACTATATAATTTTAAAGCTTATTGATTTCTCCTGTTTTTCCAATAATAAAAACTACCTGTTTTTTTTTGTTAATTCAAATTCAATTTATGCTACTAAGGTTAAAGGAACAATGCTACAGTGGGAGTTCTAAATTTTGCGTATCCAGTTATAATTAGGATAGGAATCTTTACCTGACACATCGCACACTCTTTGTTGATTCCAAGAGTTAAAAAATTACGATCACGTAAAAATTTGACTGCATTATTCTTGCCAACGAAAAGTCCTTAACGACCAATATTATTAGGCGCCAATATTATTATAATTATATAACTTAAATTACGAACTAAATAGGTAGTTTTAATGAAAATTTACCGTATTTTTTACTAGGAAATACTTCTAGACAGTTTTTTTTGTGACTATGAGATTTTCAATATAAAAAAAAAAAAAAAATAAAACCCTCAAGTAACCGAAAGGAGAGGGAAATACTTGTCATTACAAGAACTTTTTGGTTAAAATTTCATGTAGAATCGTTGGTATTTTTTTGTCTCTTCTTATCCGGAAGCAGTGCTGTACATACAGTGCTGAATCCGTTCTTAATGGACAAACTCTTGGAAGCGATTTAAGACAAAATTTATTTGATGGATAGACCGATTCCACACTGGAAATGAGTTACTCTATTTGATTTCTTAAGAGAATGATTTTTTTTACTTTCACTTACCTATATATGAAATATCGTGAAAACTTTCGACTTTCAACGGAAACACACGTTTTAGGTGCCCTGAGTCGAAATAACCAAGTCCCGCTAAACGGACTGTGTGTGTGTGAAAAGACTGAAAAAAACGATAAATAGCACGAACATAATATTGGGCATTCGATTGATCAAAAGGAGGGGGCACTTTATATCACAATTTTATTTTTTCTCATTTTTACGATTATCTCAAAAAGTCCAACTATTTCGATTAAATTTCTCGTGTTAATTGAGAATAAATTATTCTTTAATAAAGTACCTTTTATTTTGTTTAAATGGAGAAATTAACTGTCTCTCATTATGCATAGTAATAAAAAATGAGTAACTATGAAATAGGAACAAAATCGAGAATCAAATACAGGAAAAAAAAAAGAAAAATGTTGAGTTCGACAACCATTAAAAGATGAACCCCCGCTTGCGCAGTAATTTCAACGCGTTTTGAAACATGCGTATTTAATGGAAATTATGTTTTCCCATGGTAACTAAATGAAGGTATAAACAAATAGAGGATTATACAATCAGACGCAATGGAGTGTTACGCTTGCATTCCCCTAAGTAAAAACTTTTATTTAACAATAAAAAAATTTATTGTACTTTAGAGAGTAAACACGGGATGCTAACATTAATTAAACGTAAGCTAACATTTAAGAAGTGAAATAGGTACATATGGTGCAAGATAATCTTTAATAATTATGTTTTAGTTTACAAAATTCAGTTCCATAATAGATGTCTGAAGGAAATATAAAGTGGTTTTAGAGGAACAATAATCATTTTCAGTTTCCGGAAAGGCATAAGAGACAGACATTTAAATATTTAATTTTAATTTACTATGAGCCGTAAATACACCTATTGAATTGATTCACCTTCACGATACATTTACAACAAGCAACTCGCAATAAAAACAAGTTAGCAGTAAAAAAAATCGAGTATTAATAAAATCAGAATTTCTTTAGGCCCCTAGATTAAAAAAATTAATAATATACTCGTACCTTAAAGTTAATCGACAAGTAGTGAGGGTTTAAAATCTTTCAAGAATTATAATAGGCGCGAGGATTCCTCTTAAACTATTTATGATGGTTGAAATTCTAAGTGTACCATAGTAAATTAGATACAATTTTCTACGAGTAAAGTTATTAAAACTTCATTAGTATACTAAGGTCATCGATAAATGGGACTCTCTTGATATCCAATAACGCGAACTCATTTTCGATAAAATAGGTTTTTCGCGAATCACTTCCTCTGTCTCCTCATGGAATTCAGATTTGACGGATTGGTTAAATAATTGACTCCGATTTAAAAAAAAAAAAAAAAAATACAATATAGTTTCTAGAAATTTTATTACAAGAACTGGGTTCAGGTAATTTTTTTTTTTACCATTTATTTGAACCGATTACAGATATTCATTGAATAGAATAATAAAAAATAATCTCATATGTTAAGATGTATTCAATCAGGAGGATGAGGAAATTATCCTCGTCTCAGAGAAATTATTAGGTTATTAACGATAACCGAGAAATACAAGTATGCGTTGTTAGACGTCAAGAAAATCCCATTTATCAACGACCTAGCATCCTAAATAATTGTTTTATCGCAGAACATTTGGGTGATTCTTGAACGTTCACTTGGAACTCAATTATTTTGAATAATTCTTATACAAAAAAAAAAAAACGTGACCCGTTTAAGAAAACTCAAAAATCCTTACGATTCATAATCGGGCTGTTCATCAAATGAGCTTATTTGTAGGAAATAGAGTCTAGAATCACTCACCTGAGTTTCTACACTTAGTAAAGGAAACATAGACGAAGTAAGAAAAAATTTGTACCTTCATAAAAATTCGGTTACAACTTTGTCTTGGGGGTAAAGTTCGAGCACCGTAGTTGAATCCAAATCAAAGGGGCTAAATAACTAGGAGAGGTGAAAGGTGGGGGGCTTGCAAATTAATGGTGGTGCAAGTAGGTCGAATATGGCATTGTTCCTAAAAGAATGTGCTTTTGAATCCAATCAAACCATTCCCATTACGATACAGTCACTAGTTTATGAGTTATTACAGACTGCAGATAAAAAAATTAAGTTTTGCCTCCGAAAGATATCACAGCTAACAAAATTATTAATTAGTTATGTTGATATTTTTTTCCTTATTCGTTCTATATTTATTAAGATATGTGTAACTAGGATTTACAACAATTGTACAAACACAAACTAAAGTAATTATATTTGTTAATTTTCTGGTAGGTTTTGTGATTATTTAATTAGTTATTTCTCATATTTAGCTAAAGAGTTTTGAAAATATTCAGACGTGAATAATTCACACTTTAACATGAAAATCCGATCTCCTCTTCATAAAAGTTGTCTATGTACCTACATTACATAATCATTTTGTTAGCATTGATATCTTTCACTCGCAAAACGTTATTTTTTACATATAGTCTAAAATAACTTTTAAACTAGAGACTGTATCGTAATGGGCATGGTTCGAATGGATTCAAAAGCTCATTCAATTAAGAACAATGCCATATTGGACCAGCATTAATTTGTAAGCTACCCTTTCACCTCCACCCCTCAAGGGTTAGTTAGCCTCTTTAATTTGGGCGGACGCAACAACGGTGCTCGTACTTTACCCGCAAGACAAAGTTGCAACCGAATTTTTATGAAGCTACACATTTTTTTCTACACAAGGGCATTGTTGGTTTAGGTTTCCTATACTTATTTGAACTGCATATCCATAGGAACTGTACAGTACTGATAAATGTACATATATCATAATTTCATTTACTCTTTTTATTTCAATAAGAACTTAACAGCATGTAGTTATATTCTGATTTTTCATTCCCATTTATTTTTATTGCAGTAATTTAAACTGGTTTACTTATAATTATGTTCATATTTTCGTACAAAAAAAAAAAAAAAAAAAAAAAAAAAAAAAACCTTTAATACTCGAAATTAAAATATTTGCATTCCGAAAATCTGAATTTGAGTTATCAGTTTCTCATTTGTCATCTAATCATGTTTAGAGTATAAAAACATCCTATATGAAGAGGTAATAGTCTATCCAAAATATATTTTAATATTTAAACTAGTTGGCTCACATGAACCTCATATTTTGATTGGCCTGTACATAACATTGAACAAATACACATACATATAATGAATTAAATAAAAATATAAACGCACTTTCTCTGGAGAGAGCATAGTATCTGCCAACATTTATCCGTTTTTCTTTCTGCTTATTTGTATTTCTTGGAAGCGAAGGAGCCCCTGAAAATATAACAGTGTATAACCCAATTGCCCCGAATGAAGGATGATATAGGAAAAATTAAAGCTTACGCTTGTCAAAGTTTACGAAGAATGTTCGTAAACTGGTGGGGGGGAGTTACGTATAGCAGTGTGCTACGTTATTGCCTTAATATCATCATACATTATTACCTAACCGCATATGTGTTCGATCTAACATTATAGCATTGTTGTGATAAAATAAATCTCAGTGTTTGTTCAGTCTATGCTTGTATCATTTAAATCTTTCGTATTTTTAAACCAAACCAAGTTAAGTTATATATATATATATATATATATATATATATATATATATAGGGCATATAAATTTATAAGTGGACTGTATAAATTAAAAAAATGAATTTTAATATTTTCCTAGCAACCAGCAGCCTCCCGAAACATTAAAATTATTAAAAATTATTTTGTGACTCACCAGCATGCGACTTCCAATGGCTGCACTCCTTTCTACTTCTTTTTCGGGATCTGGCTAGTCGCCTCTTCGTTGTCCCTAAATTTTCAACAAACCCAATGGTTCGGGAGTACTCATAATATTTTAAGAAACTATTTTAAAAACTGGTGCTCAACTGAACATTAGCAAGTACAAACTTGACTCAACTGAACACTATCAAGTACAAAGACTTGACTGACTGCACACTAGCAAGCACAAGGACTTGACTGATAATATTTTAAACGATTATCTTATAATTGATGCTCAACTGAACATTAGAAAGTACAAAGACTTTACTGAAAGGAATTACTATATGCCATATGGGAAAAACCAAAAATAAAAACAATTGACAATCAAATCATATGGCCCGACAGAGCCGGACCAACTGTGTTATTTATAATATTTAAACAAAAATTATTCGCGTTGGCGCGACCAATATTAATATATATATATATATATATATATATATATATATATATATATAATTTCAGGCCCATTACCATTCTCCCAAATCTATCGAAGCAGTTGAAAAAATTAAGTCCATTTGCAACCTACATCCTTTCTCGAACAAGACGCCCTCCTTAATATTTTGGAAACCAATGGTCGATTAGTTCCGCCTTTAATGTAGCTTTAAGATCTCCATTGGCTGCTGGATGGTAAAATGTGGCAATAATCTGTTGTACACTGAGAACCTTGGTGATTTGATGGAATAGACCACAGTAAAATTGTTTCCCATGATCATTAGTTATGAATATGGAAATCCCAAATCTTGAAATCCTTACAGACAAGAGTGTAAAAGCAATTGTGTCTGCTGTGATACCGACCATCGGCACTGCTTTTGGCCATCTGGAAAAACGATCAATCAATGTTACTAAATAGGGAAATACTTGAGATGGTGGTAGAGGTCCAAATATATCGATGTTGATGTGGCTAAATCGCAGCAGCGGGTCAGAAATTGCAAAGGAGCCTATTTCACTATTTTTACTCGCCACACTTTTGCTATCTGTATATAAACTTGGGATGATGTGCTGATATCTTTTTTTAAAGAAGCCCATACAAAACGATTTTGAACTAATGCGATAGACGCTTTGATTTCTGAATGAGCAAGATTATGAGAGATTGGAAAATTGTTGGCCTCTGGTCACACTCGGTGGAACATAAGGTTTTAGCCTGTCGCTATCATCAGTCAGTGTCAAACTCGCTAAACGGAGGCAACTTACCGATTTGTGATTTGTTTATAAAGCAAATTATCTCTGTTACCAAAAATGCCTTACAGCCAAATACGCGGCCAGTAGTTCTCTGTCATAAGTGCTGTAATTTTTTGTGAGTCTTGTGTAAATGTGTTTACATTACCTTAACTACCAACCAAGACAGTTTTTATATTTGTGGGTAATATTTGAAGAAATTGAGTTCGAACTATCACCTAGGGAGCATTTAAGTTGACGTTTTTTGTCTCCTTGTTGTAAAGTCTTAGGTGGCTGGAGGACGTGGAGGCAGACTTGCAGCAAATGGTAGTGAGCAGATGGAGAGCGGAGGCGGAAGACTGAGGAAGTTGGATGAGGATTCTTTCGGAGGCCAAAGTCCTTCATGGGCTGTAGCGTCAATGGATAGATAGTTGTAAATCAGATATAAGTGAGTTCACTTTAACTGTGTCTGATGGTACAAATTCATCTATAAATCTTGTTTTGAGGTCAGAATAAGGAGTTTCAGAGGACTCGAGGTAAGATCTCTGCTACTTCGTTGTCCAGTGTGCTAAGAATATAATAATATTTAGTAACTCCATAATTAATATGTGAAATAATAAATTGTGACTCTACCAGCAAGAACCATGTATTTACATTCTTACATCAGAACGGTGGATTTTTTACAGCAATTCGGACTATCTCCTGTGACGAAAGTTGTGATGTATTTTCATCTGGCATGACCAATTAAAAACGACTAACTGTATTCACTGATAACGCCAAAAGTAATACATACTAGAATTAGCAAATAGGTTACAGTTATAATCTTGTTGCTATGGGTTCAATGATAGGGACGCCAGAGGAGGATCGTGGCAACCCTACATGGGGATACTTTTGATTAACAATTCTACTCACGGTAGAACACCAATTTAAGCTAAGTCGGCAGGATTCTAACGAAATGGTGCATGATATCACTGATTTTAAAATGTAACCTATTCTAATATCTACATATGAATGTCTTGTTGGGGAGCGAGTCGTAACCAACCAGGGATAATTCTAAAACTATTTTCGGAGAAATGTACCTAAGTAATATTCCTTAAATCTACCTAACTATATTCCTTTTTTTTTAAATGAATGCCATTGAATCAATAAGTAATACGAAGTTGGGTCTTACTATAGGAGACTTTTAAGTTCAATAAATGGTGTAATTCATTGTTCACTGTTTGTAAAAGGAATCTTATTCTTCACTAACATTAAAAAAAGTCTCCTATTGTAAGACTCTTAGAAAGCGTATTTATCTTAAAATATTTGGATCCTAACAGCGATAGAAGAGAATAATGTAGAAAAACGGACATGAAACCTTTTCATTGGTTTTTAGGCCCTATTTATACTCGTCATCGAAGTAACAGATCAAAAGGGAACCCCCCAATATCGGGGCTCTACTCTCATTAGGCCCAAATCTTTCTCCTTCCCTAAAATTCCCAAAAAGGCCCGATCTGACATTTTTCTTAAAACCTGAGGTTACCTGCTTTTGGAATTGGATCAGTCCTACAAGTTTGCTTCTCTTTAAGGTTTTGTTAAAACCTTTAATTTCTGAGATTATTCAAGCGTGTGAAATATCCGTTTTATTTTGTACAACAAAAGTTAGAAAAATCATACTAATACTAATATAATATTGGTTGAAAATGTCTACACATCTTTAAGATATTTGCAGTGTGGCCGTTTTATTTAAGACTCCCTATATACCTACTTTATGAGTAATTCTATTGATTCACATAAACGATTTGCGTACTCTGAACGGACTTCATGCAATCAGCTTCAATTAAGAGTGGTAACTATTTTGCTGATAAGGTAACCAAATCAGCAAAATGATAACACCTATTGTGAAAAGAAACCAAGTGACACTTTACAATGTTAAAATCATGATCTTTTCTATGCTAATTTCTTAAAAATAACAAAACAACTTATTATAAAACTTATCTTAATGTTGGATGGGAGAATGTGACGACAGAATGGTTGAAGTATGACACGGGAAGATGTGTGGTGTTGTTAGATTCTTGAGACACTTCCAGAAAGAGTATCCATCTCTGTGCGTCTTTTCGAAAAGCTCCTCTTTCCTACCCCCTTGTTAGAGAGTTAGTTCCACCCCTTCCTGTTAGATATATTTTTGTTTTTGGATTTAGTTACTTAGTAAGAGGCTGTTTTCAAAAAAGCGTGTACTTGAAGGGTCGTAACAACACCTTCAGAAAATTTTTGAATTTCTCTTATAAAATCTTAATTAATTAAAAAATTATATATATAGTATATGTGTCAGTGTTATAAATTGTATAAAAGTAGAAATCAATGACCATCTGCAGACTAAATTAAAAAATGAAGTAAAAAAGAAGGAGAATTGCTAATTGCAAATTAAAAAAGAAAATTAATAGACAGTAAAGAACACTAGTGGATAGTAAAAATATTTTATGGAAATTGAAAATTGTTTTTCAGAGAAGAGACGCATGCCTCACAACTACATGGTATAAAATTTTATTTAAAATTACAATAACTTAACAATCTACATACGTCTTACTGGTTTTTGCATTTACATTAACTACACTGTTTAAGTTAACGTATAATTTTATATAAATTTATTAAAACAAGAATTACTAGCCATGCAATTTAATGAAATGCTTTTTACCTTAAAAATAAATAAGTATAATGAACTTGAAAGTATAGGCTTATAATTATTTTCCATACTCTGTAAAGTCTGGCATTGTCGTTCTGGTAATTCACAATGATTGTTGGATTTCTCAAAATATGATAAAACAGAAAGAGGAAAAAAGAAAAAAAAACTTTAAACTAGACGAAATATATAACGATGGCTACATAAGTTCCTGCAATTTAGATTACAGTGGACTTTGTTAATGATGTGTAAAAATAAATAATTTACAACTTAGGCTAAACCTACATTGGATCCGCTTCGTTTCGATCCTGCATTTCCCATTGGTCTAAATAGCATCTATCTGTCGAATGATGTCACGAGGAAACACTGCGAAGGTAATCGGTTGCAGGATGGAGTTGACTTTCAACGTGAATGCAGATTGTTAGTCTATTGTACATGTCTCTTCTTAAAATATTCTCTGTGATATTATTTTTATTTTATAGCTGCTGAGGAAATTTTTAGCCAAGGAAATTCTTCATTCCAACGCACCTTTTTTTTTTTTTTTTATTCTTGAAGACAAGTGTATTTCTTTATTCTTTTTTATAATAAAAAAATGTCAAATTTTAATTGTACTATTTTTCAGAGCAGTAATTTGTTAACAATGATAAGATAGTTTGGATCTTAGAAGTGATATTTAATAAACATGAACGTTATCGATTATATGATAAGACACTGGACAGGGGAAAATCTTGCCACTTTTTTTTTTCATCACACCGTTATACGTTCTATTCTTTTCTTTTTTGACTAATGCACTGTTATCAGGCCTCAGAGCCATAAAAGGGTATTATTTAATTAGCTTATAAATCATTTATCATTATTATTAAATACTCGAAAAAATTTCATTTTTTTTAATGTAAATTTTAACAAATTTAATTTAATAGTACTCATGTGAATTGAAAAGTGATGTTGAACATAATGAACACTAAAATAGTTTCTTTTACTGTCAGTTTTTAGCTAAAAGGAATTTGTCTCAGTTTAAAGGTTCATTTTCCAAAATGGCGGGTCGGGTATTATGGATTCCTTGGTACTTCATTATATATATAGTTGTGCTACGCGTCCCGCAACTTACATCTTTACCAATTAGTTTCTTCAGAAATTAATCTGTCTTTTATGATATTAAAAATGCTGGATTTAATAGAAATTGAAATAATGAATAACGAGCAGGAAACTCGGAAACTCTATTTTAAGATTAATTTCAGTGTTTGACAGTATGTCTACTGAACCAACTTCTTCAAAAATTACAAATTAAATTCGAAGATTTATGAAAAAAATAAAACCTCTAATCTCATATGTACAATAAGTATATCTGTACACTTATTGTATTATTTATTTTTTGTCAGCATGCATATTCTTAACATAGTATTAGTGCATATTTTTATGAGGTCTTGATCAAAGTTAAGCGATTTTTTTTTGGTTATCACTCTTTCTATTTATAATAATAACTTTATCGTCTCTACCTATCTCAGGCTCCATTTTTATTATTATTTTTATTTAGTCTTGTCTGGAATTATATCTACGTCAGGCAAGAAATTAAGGGAAGAGATACCTTCAGTTATGTAAAAAGTTTCTTACAATCCTGCCCCTGTCGAGCAGGACAGATTTTTGGGCTCATATTAAGTTTTTAAGGTCAAGGCCGAGCTCTCTGTATCCTCACTTATACTTTTCAGTCCATTGATAGGAATGACAATTGAGTCAATATTATTTGGAAATGTTGGAAAGCGATAAAGAAATTAAAGATTAAAGCAATTTGGTATTTTCTGATTTTCACGGCCCTGGTGATTAGAAGGTTCCAATCGCTGGGAACTGAGATCCAGGCGGTTTTACGATACCCTATGATCCGTTCAAATCAATAAACTTTAGCAGGTCTGTGCTCTTGATTTTGTAACGAGGCGCGGTGCGATCCGTGAAAATCCCGGGTTGTGGCGCCATCTCTGGTACAGGGAAGGAGTGGGAGGTGAGGTTTTTGACGGGGGAGGTTATGTTGGTGTGAGAGGATAGAGAGTGATATCTTGAGTTTTTTTTGTGATCCAATGTCATAACTACCTCGTTCTGTTTTTCCTTCCACTAAGAAAAAAAATAAAGGAGACTCTTATGAGTAGATGAAAGCTGCCATCTGATTTCAATGCCCTGTGCTGGTCGAAGTTAACTCAGTGGAATGGGATATACTTAAACGTCTTTCTTTTTCCATCTAAGTTAGTAGTTATGTGCCTATATATATTATTTATTGGATAAATACCAAAGAAATAGGACCTGGCTGAAGGTGTATAATTAACTATACTTATGTATATTATTTATGGGATGGATACCAATTTTATAAGGGTTGACTGAAGGGGGGGAGATGGTACATTCCCGTCAATGTGGGGACATAGATCGTCAGAATGTTGGTTGATACTGGATCTACCCGGTCATATGTGCGGAGCGGGGTAGTAAACACGGTAGAGGGGTATTCCCTTGGATTACCCGATTCGTACTCTTTTCTGGTTGTGATGGCTAACGGCACCACTAGCAGGGTGTCCAATTGTTTTGATTTGCCTGTTTCGATTGCAGGAGCGGTATTCACACTGGGGTTCCACAATATGCCAGACCTCTCGGTACCTGCTATTCTCGGATTGGATTCTATCGTAAGGGTTGGATTATGTATTCACCCAGCGGGTTTATGGTGGTTGATGAATAGACCGGAGGAAAAACATGCCTTCCTTAAATCCTCAAGTGATGAATATAGACTTGACGCACCCTCACCGGGATACAGAGTCTTCAGAGAGAAGAGGCAGAAATTTTAGATCGTGTCGTGCGGAGGGGTTTCAACATGTTGAAAAGAGTTCGTCTCGGGAGACCCGGGGGTTGACAACAAAAATAACACACCGAATTGAGGTTGGGGAAGCTAGGCCGGTACGTCAGAGGGCTTACTGTTACTCACCGAAAGTTCTTGAGGCAATGCATGATGAGTTAGATAATTTCCTGAGAGAGGGACTGGTGGAGCCTAGCCATGCTGAGTCATCTACCATACATATACCATGACTGTTGTCATGGTCCGAAAGTCCGATGGTACATAAAGGTTTTGTGTGGATACCGCCAGGTAAATGCCGTGTCTAAGAAAGACCATTACCCTATGCCTAATATGACCCAACTCCTGGATAGTCTCAACCAGGCCGCATATCTCTCAAAAATTGATCTGAAATAGGCATTTCTGCAGGTCCCCTTGGCTGACGAAGGATCAAAGGACATCACTTCATTTATTGTTCCGGGAAGGGGGCTGTTCAGGTTTAGGGTTTTGCCATTTGGCTTGACGGGTAGTCCAGCGATATTTCAGCGTCTAGCAGATTCTATATTCGGACCCGAGGTGTACCGCAATGTGGTAGTATACCTGGATGATATTCTCATTTGCACCAGAGATTTCCGGTCCCATTGCAAGTTGCTAGAAGAGGTTTTCAGACGTCTCAGGGATGCGGGCCTCAGAGTCAATCCTGAGAAATGTGAATTTGGGTGCACCGAGGTGAGCTATCTCGGTTATCGAGTAAATGCTGAAGGCATGTCGGTTGACCCAGAGAAGGTATCCTCTGTAGCTGAATATCCACGGCCATCAAACCTTAGAGCCCTGAGAAGGTTTTTGGGTATGGCGGGTTGGTATAGGAGGTTCATACCGGCCTTCTCTACTATGGTTTAGCCTCTTACAAAGTTGCTCAAGAAAGGTGTCAGGTGGAAATGGTCCACAGCACAGGAGGGGGCTTTCCAGGGCTTAAAACGTTTGCTTACCTCAGCCTCTATTCTGGCTCGACTAAACTTTGATTTGCCTTCTACTCTTAGTACGGATGCAAGCCAGGTGGGATTGGGTGCAGTTTTAACCCAAGTGCAAGATGGGGCCGAAAAAGTCATAGCCTACAGTTCAAGGACTCTAAATCGTAGTGAGAGAAACTACTCTGTGACTGAAAAGGAGTGTTTGGCCGTGATTTAGGGAATCCAAAAACACCGCCAATATTTGGAGGGCTACCAATTTACAGTGGTAACCGACCACTCTAGCTTAAAGTGGCTTCTTAACCTGAAGGACCCCACTGGTCGACTCGCCAGATGGGCTCTACAACTACAACAATACACATTTGATATTCTATTTCGAAAGGGGAGCCAGAACGTCGTGGCGGATGCACTTTTCCGCATTCCTGAAGGGATTTCTTGCATGTACGTCATCCCTCAAGGGTCAGACGACCCATGGTATGAACTAAAGTTCTCTAAAGTACTGGCCAGACCCAAGGACTTCCCGGATTGGCAGATCAGGGTGGTAAGCTGTATTACCATAGGCTTTCGGCCGGACCTCGGGACCCTTATATGCAAGAGCAGACCGGTGACTGGAAGCTGGTCATTCTGAAAAACCTTAGGCAAAGGACATTGCATGAGTGCCACGATCGACTAGAGGCCGGTTATTTTGGGGTTGTGAAAACATATTGACGGCTGAATCGATTATATTATTGGCCCGGAATGTATGGGGATGTTGAAAGGTATGTTGGGAGGTGTCAAGTGTGCCAGAGGGTGAAGCCCCCAAATATAGCGCCACAGGGGTTGATGAAACCGCGCATTGCACATACGCCGTGGGAGTGTGTGAGTGCCGACCTTATGTGGCCGTACCCTCGAAGTAGTAAAGTCTGCACATATCTATTGGTGTTTATGGACACCTTTACGCGCTGGGTTGAATTGATACCAATACGTAGGGCCTCATCCGAGGTCATTACTGAGAAATTCAGAAACGTTATTTTGAACCGATATGGGACTGCCAAGGTGCTAACAATGGATAATGGGTCAAACTTTGTGAATCCGTTAGTTAAGTCCCTGGCTTCTGCGACGGGCATCAGGCTGTTCCGAACCCCATTCTATCATTCTCAGGCTAATCCCGTTGAAAGGGCTAACCGGAATGTAAAACAACTGTTGGTCGCCTATCTCGAGGGTAGTCACCGAAATTGGGACAAATTTATCGGTGAGATTCAGTTGGCATTAAACTCAACCGTACATGACTCGACAAAGTTCTCCCCCGCTTTCTTGAACTTCGGGAGGGAGATTGAAGTGGGTGATACCCTGTATAGGAGTGCGGAGGAGGAGCAGCGGGGGTTCTCAGATGAGCAGATGGGACCCTCTCGCGACAGGTGGTCAGCCAGAATGCGGAAGTTAAGAGAAATCTTTCATCAGGTAGAAGAAAACCTGGCTAAGGCAAGTACTGGTCAGGCCAAACGTTATAATTTAAGGAAACGGCCTCTGACCTATGGCATAGGGGAAAAGGTTTTATAAAGATCCTTTCAGCTTTCTTCTGCAGCTGAGGGAGTAGCTAAAAAGCTATTCCCGAAATATGAAGGGCCCATCTGGAGCCAACTTGAGGACCTGGAAGGAAACGATGTCGGGCTGTGGCATTCTTCCAAGCTGAAGCCCTTTCAGATAGAATAGGAATTTTTCCGTCTTGGAGGGGGGCATTGTAACAAGGCGCGGTGCGATCCGTGAAAATCCCGGGTTGTGGCGCCATCTGGTACAGGGAAGGAGTGGGAGGTGAGGTTTTTGACGGGGGAGGTTATGTTGGTGTGAGAGGATAGAGAGTGATATCTTGAGTTTTTTTTGTGATCCAATGTCATAACTACCTCGTTCTGTTTTTCCTTCCACTAGGAAAAAAAATAAAGGGGACTCTTATGAGTAGATGAAAGCTGCCATCTGATTTCAATGCCCTGTGTTGGTCGAAGTTAACTCAGTGGAATGGGATATACTTCAACGTCTTTCTTTTTCCATCTAAGTTAGTAGTTATGTGCCTATATATATATATATATATATATATATATATATATATATATATATATATATATATATATATATATATTATTTATTGGATAATTACCAAAGAAATAGGACCTGGCTTAAGGTGTATAATTAACTATACTTATGTATATTATTTATGGGATGTATGCCAATTTTATAAGGGTTGACTGAATGTGTGTAATTGGTTATATTTATTTAGATTATTTATTATGTATTATTTATTAGATGCATATGCAATTAATAGGAGCCAGCCTCATGAGTATAGTTAGTTATATTTATATATATTTATTTATTAGATGGATACCAAGTTAAGAGAAGGTAGCTGCATGTGTATAGTTAGTCATCTTTATGTATGTATTTATTAGATAGGTATTAAGTTAATAGGAGGTAGCTGCATGGGTATCGTTAGTTATATTTATGTATGTTATTTATTATTATATTTATGTATGTTATTTATAAAGTAATTAGAGCTAGCTGAATGTGCATAGTTAGTGATATCTATATATGCTATTTATTAGGGGGATATCAGAATGATTAGAGCTGGCTACCTGTGTACAGCTAATTGTATTCATATATATTATCTATTAGATGGCTACAAAAATTATTAGAGCTAGTGACATCTATGTAGTCAGTTATGTTGATGTATATAATTATTAGATGGATGTCAAACTAACTGGAGCTGGTTCCAAGAAGTTTGGTATGTAGAACTGGTTAGTATTTGTTATTAATTTATTTCTATCTATCATCATCTATCTATCTATCATTAATAGGCATGTACTCTATACCTTATATATATATATATATATATATATATATATATATATATATATTGTATAGTATAAGCATAGAAATATTTTCGAGTAATTGCATGTATATAATTGCGCTTAGTATGTATTATGGATTATTGCATATATATATATATATATATATATATATATATATATATATATATATATATATATATACATACTATATATATATATATATTGTTGATTATTGTATAGTTTATTAAATAGATGATCGTGGCACATTGGTTCTATTGATATACATGAGAATTCTTGGATGGTTGAATGTTTGTTGAATTTATGCCCTTAATGCCTACCCCTAACCCAGGATATAGCTGTCCGAGCAGTGTGCTGGAGCCTGCACTGAACCCACAGTACATTTTAACATTGGCGTGCGGGAGTTTCTGCTTTGAAAAGCCCTATTGCGGGACGCGTGGCACTACTATATATATATATATTGAAATACCTAGGAATCCATAACACCCAACTCGCCATCTTGGGAAATGAACCTTTATGCTGAGACATATCCCTTTCAACTAAAAACTGACTCCAGTATAAGAAATTGTAGTTTTTTTTATTATATAATAATAAAAAGTAATACATTAAGTAAGTAAGTAATATAAATTATATGTTGTTATTTAATCATTGATGATTTTATTTTAACTATTCAATTAGAAGATAAAAGATTCAATCACGGCAGAAAATCGAACCCAGGTCCTCTTCATCTACGTTGCAGCGCTCTTACCACTGAGCTACTGTGGGGCCGTTCCCAACCGTGTACGAAACTTTCTCTTCTTTGATCCCTCCCACCAGGTCTCGCCACACTGTAGCGTAGTACTAGGTTCTACATTAATATTAGCTTTGTGGATGCTTCAAACGAAAAGTTTACATAATGTTTTACATATGGTATTTCTGAGGGTAAACAAATTGTTCTTTCTCAATATGTGTAAGGTTGAGGAACATTTATGAGGGATTCTGATATGTCTAAATACAATAATGCAGTTAACCTATGATGTATTTTCATTGTAACAGCACTTCAACCTCATGTCAACAAAGAGGGGTTACATAATGATATGCAAGGCATTAATTAGGGTAACCTAACATTACCTGGATATAGTCGAAAAAGCTGGTGGTGAATGTTGTTTTTTTGTACATTGATTCAATTCAGTTGTGTGGACAAGTTAAAAACCTTTTATTTCTTTTTAAAGTGAATTTTTATTTATTTATTTTTTTGTTACAAGCAAGAAGATACTTTTATTTTTGTTTCAGTATTATTTTTTCTTTAGTTACTTTGAAGTTTCAATATAGTGTTTTCTTTTCAATTTGTTTTTATTCCTTTTATTTTTCCTACAAACACTAAATCATATTGCTATTGTTAGGACTTTATAGTAAATTATTAGTATTAAATATAAGATAATTATTTGCTAAGGGGATATACTTTAAAAAAGGTTTAGGGTCACTAATTACTAAAGATTTAGAATTATTCAAATCCTTATCTTCTAACAATTCAATAGTACATTGATTTTCTATGTTTGATACATTTATAGAATAGTAATTTCAATTAATTGATGAGCTATCTCCACTAAATAATTCTTGATATTTTAATACCAATGAGGGATGGACATAAGCTGTTATAAATTCATTCTCTTTTATAACGGGATAATATATTGGAAGAATGTTTCACATGTAGGAGAAAATTAAGGGAGTTGGACAAAATATGAGACATAATCACTATGAAGGGAACAGTGTACTTTGCCTGGTTGCCATAAAATTTCAGGTACTTATAAGTTTTATTTTGGCGTTATTCACTACTTCTTTAAGTTCTACAAGGGACAGAATGCTTGAGTGTGCAATATTAAGTTTACAGAATTCAAGGCTGGTTTCTATGCCATTAATTTTATTATAGAGTAGCATGAGATTATTTAGTAAAAATGAATATTGTTGATTTATTTCTATGCCATTGGTTTCCATTCGATTTGAAAGGTTCTGGAAATATTATTTCATCATTTCATTATTATTTTGAATAATTTTAATATCGTTATTGAAATTATTAATTACTTTCTTATTTATTGACATTTATTTTTCTATATTGTGTTCTAAGGTGCATTCATTTGATTGGACTCTACTTAAAATTTGGCCGTACCTAGACTTGTCATCTGCGTCCATAGTGCCTGTGAGACAGGAAATTGCTGAGCCTAGCCCATTTATAAGGCCACGTTTAAATCTACGTTGATTTAGATTAAGGTGTTCAAATTTTGACTGAGCATACTTTAGGTGGGCTTTTGTAATATTGATGTGATATAGATTTTTACTTTTAATGGATACGCTATTAACAGTTTTTGCAATTGACTCAAATTCATTTTGTAACAATCTTGTATATATGTGTGTGTAAAAGTTTGTAATCGCAAAAGAGTCCTGAATTTTAATTGGGGTAACTCCGGCTGTTTTACTAAGGTCTGTCATCTTGTAGGGCGTTACTGGTATTAGCCACATCGTTATGACAAGGCAACAGCATTAGTTTTTCCGGATACATGTTTTATATCGAATTCGAAATCGGATAAAAGACACTTCCACCTTAATAGTTTCGAATTTGGTTCTTTAAGACCATGAAACCATTGGGGAGGCTTGTGATCGGTTTTTTTTCTTTAATTTATTGAAATTTACAACTGTATTCACATATAATACATACAGTCAGAAAAGATAATGTAAGGAATAATCATGAAGAGAAACTACCCATTGGTAGCAATCAACTAATCCACTGAACATAGAAGGTCTCGAGGCCATCTTCTTTTCAGACGCCTAGGAGGATTGTCTGGAATAGAGGAGGAAGCGAGGCTGAAAACAAGAGGTTTCGGATAGTTCGGGAGTTTATTGTAAAAGGATCGGTATCCGGATCGGGCCAAAATCGGTGACATATGGAACATTAAGGTCTGTATGGATGAGTTTAATTGTGACGAACTAAGGAGCATTAAGGAATTTACGAAGGTTTTTTAATTGCAAGGATTGGATTCCTAGAGAAATTTGATGGTTTCGTGGAGCCCCAAAGCTTATATAGGTCTTATTAATGTCATAGAAATTAGCCTTTATAATTGATTGGGAGTTTTTAACGTTTGAACAGTTGTTAAGTAAGTAAGTAGTCGGTAACGACGAGCAGAATTGATAATACAGAAGATGAAACAGAAAGCGAATCCTCGATAACTGAAAATTACTTGAATGAGACTAATCATGAAAATGCCGAATCTGCAGAAGAAGAATTTCTTCGTAGAGGAAACGTATTAGACGACCTCCTAAAAATCTCCAAGATTATGTTCTGCTCACATACCAAGAAGCCATTGACGGTCCGGATTGAACTGAATGGACGAAGGCCATCAACAGTGAGAAATCCTAACTCCGAAAAAATGATGTTTTTAAATTCATACCTGTTAAAGACATCAAGGATAAGAAAATTGTAAGCAGCAGATAGGTATTTCGACAAAAAGAAAATGGTAATTTCAGAGCAAGGCTAGTTGCAAGAGGATGCGAACAGCGCTAAGGGGATTATTATGAAACCTTCAGCCCTGTTGTAAACACCAGCATACTTCGTTTCTTGCTTGCTTATGCAAAAGCTACTGATAAAACCATTACGACTTTTGATGTTAAACACTATTGTCAGCCATTTTGAAGTCAGTCTCTGTTATTCCTAAATTATTTTCTTTGTTATGTGATTTTAAATGTTTATAGTTGAGGTGTCCCAGAGTTCTATGCCAATACACAGCATCGTTCTTTCTTGAATTTGGTACTTGGAAACATGTCAGTTGTTCAGGAGAATCTGAGTTTTAAAGCATACAAACCATTTGCTTGTTTTCCCCTTGTAGAACATGATCATTTTTGGAGATCACAACTTTAAACCAGCTGTGTTACAACTGCTTTGGCTCCCATCTGAAAGCCGATTGCCCTTCGAAGGCATCTTGTCGTAGATGCTCATCCAGGGATCATCACACGCTGTTGCATTCTAATCACTCAAATGATTCAACGCCTCCACCTAACCCTAACGCCAATGCTCTTGTTTCCTTTAGCGGCACTTCTTCAAGTGCCAAAATAGCCCCAGCTTCTGTTGTGAACTTGCTGGGTACATTTCGAGCTCGCATTATAAGCTCTTGGTTATGTACCAATACGAGGGTACAACCTCACCTTATTGACCCTGGCTCCCAGATCTCATTTATTTTCCAAAGTCTGGCTCGATCTCTTCCTCTCAAAGTGAATCGTGCTCCCATTTCCGTAGGCGGAATAGGCGGCTTGTTGTCAACCTCACCTGGCACCGTATCGTGCAACAAGCAACTCCTTATACTCGACCCAGCACGTTAGCGCTGATTTGTCGGTGATTCCCAATATTGTCGGATATTTGCCTACTGTTGAATTGCCTCCTACGATTCCTCAATCGTTCATTCAACTGCAATTAGCTGACCCTCATTTCCATTGACCCGACCGGGTTGATATTTTACTAGGTGCTGACTTGTATCCACAGTTATTGATCACAAGAACATTGTGAATCTCCTTTGGTTCTGACTGACGAGGACTAGTCGTTAAAAATCTTGGGCTTAAATAGGGAACCTTCTAAAGATCTGTTTGTATACAGAGTGATACCCTTGAACGATAAGTGCACCAATGGCTCGTATCTTTGACCCCAATGGCTGTTTATCGCCTAACTATCAAAGTCATTATCCAAAGGCTTTGGAAGGCTAAGCTTGACTGGGATCATAACGTCCCAAGCCAAATTGAAAAAACACAATGGAATGATACGGTACACCATTTGCCTAGCGTTTCCACTCTGTCGTTGAGATGTGTACTTCCTCCTTGCTACCACTCTATTCGATTGGTGGGTCTTGCACACATCTCTGAGTAACTCGTTTCTATTCTTTCTTACGCCTACAGCGAGTGGTTGCCTGGATGATGCGCTCCGCTCAGAATTGCCGTGCGCGTTCGAAGTCAAGAACGAGCGTTTAAGGTCCCCTTACCAACTCCGAAATTAAGCAAGCTCTCCTCGTTGTAGTGCTGTTCAGAGCCCGCATTTCGCTGAGCGACTCCGTCTTATTCAGTCGGATAAACCCATTCACTCCTTGAGTCACATGTCCCAATTTTCGTCGAAGCCGGAAATGAGGATGCTCAGGGTGGGTGGCAAGCTCCGAAATTCTGACCTCCCATTATCAGCGCAGCACCCTATCCTCCTGCCTAAAAAGACTCATCTGTCTGAGTTGATATGCTCTTATCATCTTATCACATATCTTCTATGCACTCTGGCCCTTTAACACGACAATCTCTCATTTGAGAGAGATTTTGTACCTAAGACAAATATTGAGATCCACCATTCACCAATGTGCAATTAGCCATAGGTTTCAGGCCACTACTTTACAACCCATCATGTCTAATTTGCCTTCCTCTCACGTCGAACCCAGTAGACCATTTTACACCACCGGCGTTCTTGATTTTGAACGCGCACGGCAATTCTGAGCGAAGTGCATCATCCAGGCCTCCACTCGCTGTTGGCGTAACCACTCTTATTATCACATATCTTCTATGCACTCCGACCCTTTAACATGTCAATCTCTCTTTCGAGAGAGATTTTGGATTTTGTCCCTAAGACAAATATTCAGATCCACCATTCACCGATGTGCTATTTGTCATAGAGTAGTATAAACGACGGATTGTGCAATTGTGAACTAGGTCACGCCGTCTGCCAGGGTGAGGGGGGTGTATAACTAGGTTGAGGGGGGGGGGGGCGGTTGGTTGCACAATCCGGCAACGTCGCATGGAGTGTGTGAGATGTGGCAACATCGCTTTGTTTACATTCGATACAGCGTGCTGTAGTAAGGCTATATGTGACCTTGAGGGTCATTGACCGACCTTGTAATGGCGAGGGGGGGGGGGGCGGTTGGTTTAGCGGCCTTTGTTTACATTACCCTCTCCCTGGCAACATCGCTTTGTTTACATTCGATACAGCGTGCTGTAGTAAGGCTATATGTGACCTTGATGGTCATTAACCGACCTTGTGAGGGCGAGGGGGGGGGCGGTTGGTTTAGCGGCCTTTGTTTACATTATGCCAGTGGGTCGGGGACTTCGATACAGCGTGCTGTAGTAAGGCTATATGTGACCTTGAGGGACATTGACCGACCTTGTAAGGGCGAGGGGGGGGGGCGGTTGGTTTAGCGGCCTTTGTTTACATTATCATCTCCCTGGCAACATAGCTTTGTTTACATTCGATACAGCGTGCTGTAGTAAGGCTATATGTGACCTTGAGTGTCATTGACCGACCTTGTAAGAGCGAGGGGGGGGGGCGGTTGGTTTAGCGGCCTTTGTTTACATTACCATCTCCCTGGCAACATCGCTTTGTTTACATTCGATACAGCGTGCTGTAGTAAGGCTATATGTGACCTTGAGGGTCATTGACCGACCTTGTAAGGGCGAGGGGGGGGGGCGGTTGGTTTAGCGGCCTTTGTTTACATTACCATCTCCCTGGCAACATCGCTTTGTTTACATTCGATACAGAGTGCTGTAGTAAGGCTATATGTGACCTTGATGGTCACTAACCGACCTTGTGAGGGCGAGGGGGGGGGCGGTTGGTTTAGCGGCCTTTGTTTACATTATGCCAGTGGGTCGGGGACTTCAGCGGTACAATTTGTTTACCTTTACAGTGGTGACACAATTTAGCGATCATTGACCCTTTGTTTACATTATGCCTGTGACGTCATCCTCTGAGTGGGAGTTTTGTTTGTTTACATTTAACGGGGTGCGTTGACCCAGTGCACAACCCGGCCAGGGGTTTGGCTGCTGGTGTGTGACTCAGCCGGTTCATTGACCCTTTGTTTACATTATGCCCGTGACGTCATCCTCTGAGTGGGAGTTTTGTTTGTTTACATTTAACGGAGTGCGTTGACCCAGTGCACAACCCGGCCAGAGGTGTGACTTAATGCATAGGTGCATGACTCAGCCGGTTCATTCAGAATTCATTCATAATTGTCGTTACGAAGCAATGATGTCGGAGGAATAACGGACAGTTCCAACCCATACCGTCCTGATGGTCTCGCTCTTATATAGCCCGCTTGCAGTGGCGGGGAGAGATGCTCATTCAGCACTGTTTACATTCGAGCGATGCCTTGAGCTTGCTCGCGACGGGGTCTATTATCTGTTTGAAAGGACGCCGCCCAGACATTAGCCGCCGCGTGAGGATATAAGGAGCTCGATTTTTCCAATTTTAATAATTGAGTACCTGGAGTATTGTGCAGTTTTGCCTAAAGGTGAGTCATTTTAACTTTTTTGAACTAATACTTACATAAAGATAACAAAAAATTGTTAATTTTTGTAAATATTACAGATGTCTTTAATTGAAAAATTGAATAGGTTTACAATCGAGACAATTGGTGAGCTCGAGAAAGGAGAAACTTATAAGATTTTAGAGCTGGCTCGCAAATCAACGGAGTATGGAGAAGCATTACAAGCCATCGTAGAGGGGGTAAACGGAGAAAAATATCGGACATTTTTACCAAAAAGATACCAAGAATGCTTTTCTGGAAACGACATCGAAAAAAAAGACGGCGAGTAATTTATTTCTTTTAAAATAGCAATAATAACAAAGTGTAATATTTAACTGAAATGATATGCTTGATTTTAGGATCATTAAGCATGGTATATGAAGGAAAGGAGAAACAAGCTTACAAAATTAGGTTTATGTAATTAAACTGAATGATGGCCGAAGGAAAAGGTATTGATGTTATATTATGTTCAAAATGTGGTTTGTTATTATTAAACTCGAGCGCACACAGATGTAAATGGAAATTTTATACATGCTTAGATTGCAATCGTGAATTTAAATCTAAATTTAGCTGCGAACGTCATAAAAATTTCGCATGTAAAGAAAAACGTGTCAGTTCCCCTCAAGCATTTGGTGATATTGGTAGCCAATTATCAATGGAAAACTTCACAACACCTGCTGTTTCATCTTCGAAGCAATCACATTTACCATTTAAAAAAAGAATACATTCGCTAATACCATCTTCATCTGGGTCTAATATTGCAGAAATAGGAATTAGCTCACCCAAGAAACATAAATTCTATAGTAAGGAACAACTTGAAATTTTAGCTACGATTGAACCAGGTATTAAAAAATCAGCATTTGGTAATAAAGTGATAGATTTTTATATTGAAAATCGTGATTTCAATGCATTTCCGAAAGACTTTCTGGAGTCAAAAAGAAAAAAAAATTATTAATATGTTAAAATTTTACTTAGAACTATGGAACATAAAAAAAAAACAACCTGTTCCACTACCACCATACAACTGATTTGTACAAATATATTAATAACTCATATGAAAACATAGTTTCGGAATTAGATTCCTTTGAAAATAAAGGTTCTGGCTGGACATTTGTATCGTGTAATTATCTTTGTTTGCATCTAACTAAACATAAACCTCTTGATGGAAAACAATTTATGGACTTGCCGAAAGCGATAGCAAACAAACATGCTGTAATTAACGTAAAAAACTTAAACAACGATTGTTTTCGATTCGCAATATTAAGTAAAATTATTGGTTTGAACGATCCTAAGTCCTATGAATATTTAGAAAATAATTACAATTTTGATTGTATTTCATATCCCACTTCCTTTAAAGACATTAAAATATCCGAGGATGTAAACAATGTTTTAATCAATGTGTATGGTTTAGATGAAAAAAACAAGGTATTTCCTTTGAGAATAAGAAAAAAAGAAACCTTTAAAGAAAGATTTGACCTTTTATTTCTTCAAAATGAAAGAGACTCCCATTATTGTTATATTACCAATTTAAGCAGGCTTGTTGGCAGTCAAATATCCGGTAACAAATCTACTAAAGAAATTTGTCACAGGTGTTTAACATCTATTTATTTAGGACAGATTTCCCACGCGATGATAAAATAAAATTTAAAAAGTTTCAGTGTACACAGAGAATCAAAATTGTAGCATATGCTGATTTTGAATGTTATTTAGAAAAGATCGAGGGCCCTTGTGAAAATCCGTCAATTTCTTGGACGAAATCCGTGCAAAATCATAAAATCTTTTGTGCATCACTTATGGTTAAAGCAGATATTCCTCTATTACATCTTCAACCTTCAGTCTATACTGGTGCTAACTGCATGTTTTTGTTTATGGAGACTCTTCATGAATTGGCAAAGAAGGTTGATGAAATATATTGCAAAATCGAACCCAGGGGAGTCAGTGTTTGGAATTAGGAGAGAGAGGACGTCCCTAGCTCTGCTAGCTTCTAACCAGATAAGGCCAAATCAATTTATATTACCTATTATTTTTCTATTTATTTTTATTTTTGCTCTACAATATTATCGTAAGTTTAAATTTTGGTTAATTTATCCGTTATTTTCTTTCTCTTTTTTTTTTTTTTTTTTTTTTTTTTTTTTAATTTTGTTCCTTGTATTCGTTAAATTTTAATTTTTCTATGGATGATCCCATAGACCTTGATAGCCCAGAGGCAAAAAGAAAACGGCCTCGAGGTCGTCACAAATTGTTTCCAGACAATACAGAAAATATTTCAGTTAGGCCAACGTTTTTAATAATGCAGCGAACAGACGAAGAAGATTTTGCCAAAGTTTCACCCTTCTTTATAAGCAAATTTCTTAGTGGTTTTGCCGGTGACCTAAAAAATGTTAAAAAATTAAAAAATGGCACACTTTTGATCGAAACTCGCAACGGAAAACAATCCGAAAAATTATTGGGATGCGATAATTTTGGCGGGCAGTTCCCCATTAAAGTTTCCCCACACAACACCTTAAATTATAGTAGAGGGGTAATACGTTGTTACGATCTCCAATTTTTGGAAATTGAAGAAATTAAAAAAGAGATGTGCCATGTAATAAATGATATAATCCGTATTAAAATCAAAAGAAACAATAACGAAATTCTTACAAACTCATATATTATAACATTCCCTACTCCTAAAATTCCAGAATCAATAAAAATTGGTTATCAGACGGTCAAAGTCCAGCAATACATCCCAAATCCCATGCGGTGTTTCAATTGCTTAGGATTTGCTCACCCAACCAATATTTGTAAGCAACAAGCTAAATGTATTCAATGTGGTGATGCAAAGCACGAAAACAACACTCGGTGCAATTTACCGGCCAAATGTGCGAACTGTGGGGGCCCACACAATGCTCTTGACCGCTCTTGCCCAGTTTTTAAAATTAACAAAGAGATCAAATCAATTCAAATAACTAATAAAATACCCTTAAACGAGGCTAAAAGAAGATATAAAGAACAGAACCCAACACACTTCAGTAAAACATTCGCCGAAATAATAAAACAAAAATCATCAAATTCTGAAAAACAAGATATTAGTACGCAAACAGACACATTATTCATTTTTGGAGAAAAAATAAACAATAAAACAGATAATATTAAAAATTCAAAAAATAATCAGTCAAATTTGACCCCCCTAAATCCTTTCACCCCCCCTCCCCCCACGATCCTTCCCCACTCCCTTTCCTTTACTCCCCCCCCTCCCCCCAAATCCCAACGCGCGCCACGATCGAGGTCTCGTTCCGTGCAGCGCGCAGACTCTATTCCCCCACTCCTTTCATGTGACGATGCGGGGCCTAGCGGAACCGATCGCGTCGCTCCAGCTGTGCCGGATGCCGGCCACAGCTCAGAGATCGACCCGGAAGGAGAGTTCACAGTAGTAAATAATAAGAAACAGGGAAACCGGAAATCTAAAAAAATATGATATGCACGATAACCATCACATACGTACATAATAAATTTTATGTAATATTTAAATACAAATTTTACATGGACAATCTTTACCCTAACACACCTATAATTATTTTACTAATAAATATAGAATTCAAATCAAGGAATCCAATAACAATAACAATAACAAGCCGCCTGATTACGGATTTCATAACATCAATTTAGCAATGCCTTTACTTATCACCATAAACATATACAGTACAATCACTCCTACCGTTTTAAAGGACATTATTTACATTCCGATATTTGATTTACCATACCATAATTTTCTCCATTACCTCAGAGTATATATTTTATGCATCTATAAAATACCGCGATCTCCGTATTACGTACATATCACATGCTACCTTTCCCTTCCTTTTATTATAAAGATCTTATACATTTATATTCTTCTAAATTGTAACATATATTTATACTTAGTCATCTATATTCATGTAACTCTGTATTTATATTTACTAATGTCGTTCCATGGACAAACTCTATTTTACTATTATTTTTATCTAATAATATATTTTTTATTAATTTATATTAGTCTAATTTGTGCCATGTATTCGTCCCTTTTAATTTGTAGTCACTCACTCTTTTATTTATATTCATCATCGTTTTTTCTTCATAAACAAGCTCTTTTTTACCTTTCCATTTATATTGTAATATATATTTTAATTTATATTACTCCATTTTGTATCATACGCTCCTACTTTTTAGTTTGTATTCATTCACTCTTCTATTTATATTCATCATCTTTTTTTCTTCATAAACAGGCTCTTTTTTACTTTTACATTTATATCGTAATATATATTTTAATTTATATTACTCCATTTTGTATCATACGCTCCTACTATTTAGTTTGTATTCATTCACTCTTCTATTTATATTCATCATCTTTTTTTCTTCATAAACAGGCTCTTTTATACTTTTCTATTTATATCGTAATATATATTTTAATTTATATTACTCCAAACTGTACTATATATTCGCACTTTTTAGTTTGTATTCATTCACTCCTATATTTATCATCGTTTTTTCTTCATAAACAAGCTCTTTTTTACTTTTCCATTTATATCGTAATATATATTTTAATTTATATTACTCCATTTTGTATCATATGCACCTACTTTTTAGTTTGTATTCATTCACTCTTCTATTTATATTCATCATCTTTTTTTCTTCATAAACAGACTCTTTTTTACTTTCCCTTTTATATCGTAATATATATTTTATTAATTCATATTACTCTAAATTGTAACATATATTCGTACTTTTTAGTTTGTATTCATTCACTCCTATATTTATCATCGTTTTTTCTTCATAAACAAGCTCTTTTTTACTTTTCCATTTATATCGTAATATATATTTTAATTTATATTACTCCATTTTGTATCATATGCACCTACTTTTTAGTTTGTATTCATTCACTCTTCTATTTATATTCATCATCTTTTTTTCTTCATAAACAAGCTCCTTTTTACCTTCCCTTTTATATCGTAATATATATTTTAATTTATATTACTCCAAACTGTATCATATATTCGTACTTTTTAGTTTGTATTCATTCACTCCTTTATTTATCATCGTTTTTTCTTCATATGCAAGCTCTTTTTTACTTTCCCTTTTATATCGAAATATATATTTTAATTTATATTACTCCAAACTGTACTATATATTCGTACTTTTTAGTTTGTATTCATTCACTCCTTTATTTATCATCGTTTTTTCTTCATAAACAAGCTTTTTTCTATCTTTCCATTTATATCGTAATATATATTTTAATTTATATTACTCCATTTTGTATCATATGCACCTACTTTTTAGTTTGTATTCATTCACTCTTCTATTTATATTCATCATCTTTTTTTCTTCATAAACAAGCTCCTTTTTACCTTCCCTTTTATATCGTAATATATATTTTAATTTATATTACTCCAAACTGTATCATATATTCGTAGTTTTTAGTTTGTATTCATTCACTCCTTTATTTATCATCGTTTTTTCTTCATATGCAAGCTCTTTTTTACTTTCCCTTTTATATCGAAATATATATTTTAATTTATATTACTCCAAACTGTACTATATATTCGTACTTTTTAGTTTGTATTCATTCACTCCTTTATTTATCATCGTTTTTTCTTCATAAACAAGCTTTTTTCTATCTTTCCATTTATATCGTAATATATATTTTAATTTATATTACTCCAAACTGTACCATATTTTCGTACTTTTTAGTTTGTATTCATTCACTCCTTTATTTATATTCATCATCGGTTTTTCTAGATGAACAAGCTCTCTTTTACTTTTCCTTTTATATCGTAATATATATTTTATTAATTCATATTACTCTAAATTGTAACATATATTCGTACCCTTTAATTTATATTCATTCACTTCCTTTTTATTTTTATGTGCCCGTTTACTTACTGTTATATATCTATTGGATTTTGCCAGTCCATATTTATATCTGGCTGCTAATCAATTCACCTACTTATATCTTATTTCAGTATATCTTTTATAAATATATATTTCTTACTTCTAAACTCTTATCCTATATTTGCAACAAATACTCAACGCTCCATTATCTCCCATTCATATTCTCTAAAATTCAGCTGGTGTATTATTATACTAAGACATTAATATGTCAATTATATCATGGAACTGCAACGGTGTCAACACCCAATTTGAAGAACTAAAATTATTAATTAATGATCAAAACCCAGCTGTGCTTTGCCTTCAGGAAACTCACCTAAATCCCCGCAAAAATTTCTCCCTGAAAAATTTCACAACTTATAGAAATGACAAAATTTCATGTAACCGACCTTGTGGTGGCGTTCTCACCGCTGTCCGTAATGACTATCACTCTGAACTTGTTAATACTCATTCCGAACTCCAGGCAATCACCATCAAGTCCATCTAACCTCTTCCATTACCATATGTAATATATACCTACCTCCAACTGAGACTATAAACGAGCCTGCCATCATCCGACTAATTAATTCTCTAGAGCCACCCTATATTGTTACTGGTGATCTGAATGGGTCCCATCAAACTTGGTCTCCTTCACCAACCAATATCAGAGGCAATACCATTAGAAGAATCATTGATACATGTGACGCAATACTTCTCAACACTGGGAAAACTACCTATATCAGTCCTGCGTACGGCAGCGTATCTGCAATAGACCTTACAATTAGCTCACCTAATCTCGCCATTCATTACTCTTGGGACGCAATCAATAACCAATATGGCAGTGATCATTTTCCGACTATCTTACAGCCCACTCGAACGCTACCGCCTGTCAAGAAAAACCCAAAGTGGATTATTGAAAAAGCCGACTGGGGATCCTTTTCTAATGAACTTAAGCCTCAAAACATTAAATTGCCAAATGACACAACAGATATGGTAAATGCACTCACTTCTTACATTAAGGCAGCGGCGGAACATGCCATTCCAAAAACAAGCGGGCTACCTAGGAAAAATTATACCCCATGGTTCGACGACGAATGCCGGCGAGCCGTAAAAGAAAAGAATTCTGCACTGAAAGATCTTCAAACAAATTCTACCTCAGAAAACCTAATATCTTATAAAAAGCAAAAAGCCAGGGTAAGACGACTTGTGAAACTTAAAAAAAAGCAATCATGGATGAATTATGTAGAATCCATCAATATAACTACTCCTATTAGGAATATTTGGCAGAAAATACACAGCATATCCGGCTCAAAATTTTTGGAAGTCCCAATACTAAGACATCAAAATCGTATTACTAATGACCCGCAAGAACTCTCCGAAATATTCGTGGATCACTTTTCCGAAATCTCGGGTTCTCATCCAGACCATTCTGAAGAAATTAAATTCAATTCTATAAATTTCTCTGCCAACCTACCAAATGCAAACGACCTTCTATATGATTACAATAGCCCAATTACTTTCTTTGAATTAAACTCAGCAATAGACGAACTGAAAAATTCATCCCCTGGTTATGATGAAATTCACAACATTATGATCAAACATCTTCCCCATCATGTAAAAGACCTTCTGTTACACATCTTTAATAAAATTTGGGACACAAGTATTATTCCTGACGAATGGCTCGAAGCAGTTGTGATTCCAATACTAAAAACAGGAAAAGATAAACTTCAGATTAATAATTATAGACCAATTACTCTTTCAAGCTGCCTTTGCAAATTACTCGAAAAAATCATCAATAAGCGCCTCCTCTGGATTCTGGAAAAACACAATCTCCTAACTCCAGCACAATGTGGGTTCAGAAAAGGTAGATCCACCATGGACCACCTGATCTCATTAGAAGCGGAAGTGTTAAACACATTTATCGAACGAAAGGAAGCAATCGGTATCTTTTTTGATCTAGAAAAGGCTTACGACACCATAAGAAGAAGCCAGGTTCTTGAACAACTATTTGAATGGGGCTTTCGAGGAAAACTGCCGAATTTCATTAAGTCTTTTCTTACTAAAAGGTTTATCCAAGTTCGTATTGGCGCATCACTCTCGAGTAAAAAACGCATATATAATGGTATCCCCCAAGGTAGTGTCCTCAGTTGTGTACTCTTTGCAATAGCTATCAATTCAATCAATACTCAGATCCCTCCAATAATTAAAAGATCACTATTCGTTGACGATCTTCAGATCTTTTTAAGATTCAAAGACATACAATGGGCAACTTCAGTTCTCCAGAATACGATCAACAAGCTAAATGAATGGGTCAAAACAAACAACTTGAAGTTTTCACCAAACAAAACGAATGCCATCTTGTTCTCCAGGAAAAGGTACACAAGCACACCTCCTAACCTTAACCTAGGAGGCTCAAACATAAACTTCGTATCGGAAACAAGATTCCTTGGGCTGATAGTGGATAGCAAACTAACCTGGCTCAGCCACATCAAAAGCGTCAGAGAAGAATGTTTGAAGAGACTGAACATCATGAAAGTTCTATCCAAAACTACCTGGGGCGCAGACAGACATTCACTTCTTACAATCTACAGAAGTCTAATTTTATCTAAAATAGACTATGGTTCCATAGCCTATTCTTCCGCAAAAACCAACCACCTTCTACCTCTGGACACAATTAACCACACAGGAATCCGATTAGCAACGGGTGCATTCAGAACCAGTCCCATCACAAGTCTTTGTGCAGAAGCTGGAGTTCCTCCTCTTTTCATCAGAAGACAACAGTTAATAAGTTCATATCTCTCCAAAATAGCTTACCAACCTAATAATCCTGCGTTTGATTACATCTTTTCACCAAAACATCTGCATCTATACCAAAGTAAACCGCGACAACCTGCTCCCTTAGCCATCCGCCGAAGAAACCTCATTCTCTCTTTGCCGAAAGTGAATATTGAAGAAGATAACTTTTGTTGTTATGAACCATCTTGGAAGAAAAAGACACCTCAAATGGATCTACGACTTACTAAACTAAAAGATGTAGAGTCCAGAGAAGCAAAGAGATACAAAGCTATTGAAATGATCCAGTCTTACTCGAACAAGCAAATACTGTACACCGACGGATCCAAGCAAGGAGATAATGTCGGATTATCGGTGGTCTATAACAATACAGTCGTCCAACAAAGACTCACCTCAATAGCCTCCATTTTCACAGCTGAAATGCAGGCAATTCGTATAGCACTATATCACGCAATCTCTTCACAACATAAGGACTTTCTGCTATGCACCGACTCGCTTTCCTCACTAAAGAGTATAATTAAATGCAAAAAACAGAGCCCGCTGCTACATATAATTCAGCGCTATATAAATATTCTCGAAGCGATGGGTAAAACAGTCACATTCCTTTGGGTCCCGTCTCACACTGGAATAGAGGGAAATGAGAAGGCTGACCAGGCTGCTAAGGAAGCTGCGACGAGTAACCTAACCCCGGAGAACACACTAGAGCCGCAGGACATTAAAGCATGGCTAAGAGGAAAAGTAAGCTCAGATTGGGAAGACATATGGAAGTCCGAGTCGACCAATAACAAGCTTAGAACCATCAAGGACACAACCAAGAAATGGAGCACCTCCTGCCGCGGAAATAGAAGAGAAGAGCTGGTCCTGACCCGAATGAGAATAGGACACACAAACCTTACGCACGTTTACCTTATAAATAAAGAACCGCCACCCATGTGCCGGAGGTGTAACACCCAGCTAACTGTGAAGCATATCGTAGAAGATTGTCCTGTCTATGATACTCGTTTCACTTCAAAGGATTTGACGAGAAAATTGAATGTCTGCCTGGGAAACGACCCAACGAATACTGAGAAAATAATTTCTATTTTGAAAGAAATCAACTTATTTGACAAAATTTAATTCTTATGTACACATCATGTATATGCATGACTGTGTAACTTTGTAATATATATGTATGTATGGGAGTGCATAAGTATATAATTTAATATTATAAAGTACGACTATATTTATTATTATACTATGCAGTTAGTAAGTAGGAAAAAAAATAAAAAAAAATAAAAAAAATAAATAAAAAAAAAAAAATAAAAAAAAAAAAAAAAAAAAAAAAAAAAAAAAAAAAAAAAAAAAAAAAAAAAAAAAAAAAATGAGGAGAGAGAGAGAGAAACAGTAAGAAAATTGTGAAAAAATAATTAAGAAAAAAAAAAAAAAAAAAAAAAAAAAAAAAAAAAAATTATAAAAACAATGAAGTTAAAAAATAAAATAAATAAAAATTTATTTTACGTATTATAACAGTATAGTATGTAATTTAGGGCGTAATAACCTTAGCAGTTGATCGCCCCACAACATGATCCTAATCCTAAAATCGAACCCATGGCTCAAATGACTGAGCCAGAAATGTTGTATTATGAAGTGTTTTATCTATAATTATGAAGTGTGTTATATATAAGTATAAGTGCGTTATCTGTCTAAAGACATTAAATAAAGACCAGAACGGCATCATGATCATGTAACATCTAAATTTATTGGTGCAGCTCATTCAATCTGCAACTTACAAGCAAAAACACCTGATTTTATACCAGCAATTATGCACAATTTACAGGGTTGCGATTCACACTTTATGGTACCTTTTTTAGCTAATCATGAATGTGATGTTAAGTTATTCCGAGTAACTCGGAAAAGTACATCAGTTTTACAAAAACATTCAAAGATTGTAAAACTAAAATAAAATTCATAGATATTTATAAATTTTTAGCTGCCAGCCTTGAAACGCTAGTCCAAAACATGAAAACGGGTTCTGAGAATCTCTCGATCACTTTCCCTCATTTGTGTCAGTTAATCCCTGACGAATCCAAAGTTGAATTGCTAACGAAAAAAGGAATCTATCCATGAGATGGAAATGGTTGGGGGTGCGGTCAAATGAAAACACTATATGTGAAATAACATATATATATATTGTGCCTGGCATATATATTTTATTTCACATATAGTGTTTTCATTTGACCGCACCCCCAACCATTTCCATCTCATGATCTTCTACGGTCAACAAATTTCCTTCATTAGGAATCTATCCATATTCTTACATAGATTCATTGTCGCGGTTAGAAGAAACCCAGTTACCCACATTAGACAAATTTTACAATGACCTGACGTTAGAAAATATTTCTCAGTCTGATTACGAACATGCTCAAACGATTTGGAAATTTTTTAATATCAAGAACATAAAAGAATATACTGAAATATATATAAAAACGGACGTAATTTTATTATGTGAGGTATTTGAAAAATTTCGTAAACTCTGTATGGATATCTACTGTTTAGATCCAGCATATTTCATGTCTCTTCCAGGGCTGAGTTATGAAGCAATGTTGAAAACGACAGATATTGAATTGGATATTATAAAAGATTTTGATATGGTTCTGTTTTTCGAAAAAGGCATCCGCGGCGGTATTACACAAGTTGTCAAACGATATGCTTAAGCCAATAATTGTTTAATAGATGATTATGATCCAAATCAACCCATGAGCTATTTAATTTATGCATACGTGAACAACTTGTATGGCTACGCAATGAACAGTTTCCTTCCGTACGGGGGCTTCGAATGGTAAGATCAAGATTTAGATGTGCTAAACGTTCCTGACGACTCGGAAGTAGGGTACATTCTGGACGTTGATATTGATTATCCTGAAACATTACATGATTTGCACTCTCAATTTCCCTTATTGTCTGAAAAATCAAAACCTCCTGTCGATAAAAAAACAACTGAAAAATTAATGACTACGCTTACACCGAAAACTCGTTATATCGTTCATTATATCAATTTGAAACAAGCTCTAAATCTAGGGATTAAACTGACAAAAATTCATAGAATTTTAAGATTTAAGCAAAAAAAATGGTTGGTACCATATATTGATCTAAACACTAAACATAGAGCAATGTCTACCAATCCTTTTGAGTCTGATTTCTTTAAACTAATGAAAAACTCGTGCTTCGGAAAATTCATGGAAAATGTAAGAAAGCGTATAGACCTTAAAATTTTTACAAATGAAAAAACATTAAACAGACTAGTGAAGAAGCCCAATTTCAAAGAAAGAATCATTTTTACCGATAATGTAGTTTCCGTCCAGTTAGAGAAGGAAAAAATTGTATTCGATAAACCGCTATATGTTGGCTTTAGCATATTGGAACTTTCAAAGGTTTTAATGTACAAATTACACTATGATGTGTTTTTAACAACTTACGGTCCACAAAATATTGGCCTCTGCTACATAGATACTGACTCTCTTTTGTATCATATTAAAACACCAGATATTTACAATGATATAAGTAATAATATTTTAAGATATTATTTTGATACTAGCAATTTCCCGAAAGACCACCCTTGTTATTCTGATAAAAACAAAAAAGTGGTCGGAATGCTCAAGGATAAAACAGCCGGTGACCCGATTGTCGAATACGTTGTCTTAAGGCCAAAAATGTATTCTTTCAAAACTAAAAAAGGTTTATTAATTAAACGGTCCAAAGGAATAAAGAAATGTGCTGTTCGAGGATTGACGTTTCAAAATTATCTAGATTCTCTAAGAAATGATATGACAATGTACAGCCAGTTTCATATTATACAATAAAAAAAAACATCAAGTGCAAACGGTTTTAATAAATAAAAAGTCACTATGTCCGTATGATGATAAACGTCATACGTTGGAAAACAAAGTCAATACTCTTCCTTACGGCCATTATGCATTGACGCAACATAATTAAAATAAATGTGCAGTAATATATTGGTACTGTTTATTTTATGAACAAATTATATTTTAGGTTAAGAAAAAAAAAAAAACAATTTGTGAGAAATAAATATATTTTAAATGTAGAGTTACAATAAATATAAAATAAACAGTTTTTGTAAAAAGAATTAATAAATTTATATTATAACAGTAAGTGTTTTTTTCTTTTAATACCTTATGCAATATCCTTCTTGTCAATCCAGCTGCGTTCATCTAATCCCAGCCACTTTACATACAATCTATTTCCTTTTCTTTTTAAAACTTTTTCTACAATGTGTACATCTGGATATTTAACTTTTTGTAGCTCTTCTTCATAAAATGCTCCACTTATAGGTTGTCCTTTCAGATCTTCCAGTAAATAAGTGTAAGGATATGTCTTCTGAATCTTGACTACTTTAAATATTTCACTTGACCAATTTGATAAATATCCTTTAGAAAATGCTGTTTTTTGTTTAGATATCCTCACAAAATCGTCCTCTTCAAACTTCTGCTTTCTCACTTTAGTCCGAACTGTAGAATACACATTGTTTAGCAAGTATTTTTCCGATTTTTTATTACAAGCATCAATTGGTTTCGTACCAATTGTTGTATAAAATGATGAGTTATATTCATGTAAAATCTGAGGTAGGATATCTAAAAATTTGTACTTTCCTTGCATACTGAAGGCTTTCCACATTTTTCCTTTTAATGTTCTATTTAACCTTTCTACAATGGAAGCTTTCATATTAGAAAAGGTGGAATAATGATTAATACAATATTTTTTCATTAGAGATTTAAACTTGGAATTGTAAAACTCCTTTCCCTGATCACTTTGAATATTTTTTGGAATTTGTCTACTCGAAAGAAACACGCTCTCCATCGCCTTAGTTACATCTTCAGCAGATTTCTTCTTTATTGGTAAGGCCCATGCATATTTAGCAAAGCAGTCTATAACTGTAAATAAATATCTGTACCCTTTATTTTCTCGAGAATAAGGTATCATCTCTACTAAATCTATTTACCACAAGTCATTTATTCCTTTCAAAACTGTCTTTCTCCTAGAATATTTCTTGCGAGCTGGCTTATGTAATTCATTTACAACAGTTCTTTTAATTATTGATGAATCCATCTACTTCTTCTCAAGTACTTTGTTTAGGTAACCAAGTTTGACCACATCAGATTCCTTCTCAGGTTCAGCTACGTTTGTTATTCTCTTATCATGAGTGTCATATATACCTTCAACCAAGGTTAAAGCAACGCTGTTTAAAAATTCTTTGGTAACAACATCCTGTTTATTTATAGGTGGTGCAAAGTTGACAAGTCTTTTTCTTTTTCCATCAATCCAATTACCAGGCCAATTGTTTAAATCAGTGTAAGTAGCCGCTAGCGTATCACAATTATTAGCAGCGTCATGAGCTGTGATTGGGTTGGCAACATTGATTATTCGTAAATTGCGTGCATCGATGTCTTTTACAGACTTCAATATGCTAAACGGAAAATAGCGTTTTTTATACTTGGAGTGCTTTAATGACATGTGAGATCCGAACTTGTTTATCGTCATGTTTATACTAAACCTAGCTATATATGGTCATTAATATATAATATTTTCTTCTCGTAGCTCTTCAATTATTGATTTGGTTTATTATTTCGTTTTGGTGTTCTTCATGACCAGCATGAGCGGAAGCCATTAACAGCTTTAGACGATTTACTAGCTTATTTGGATCGTTCCAATACTCATACAGAGGTTTATCGGCTCTCATAAGACCAGTGCCCCGTTTGTGAGAACGGAGCTTCATTCTCGGAGCTGAGGAAGGGGGATGGAGTTTTAAGGTTCCCTGTGGAAATAACTTGGATATTACATTTCTATATTCCTCAGATCTGTTTCTAAATAACCCTTGTTCTTCGCTATAGCCTCTCCTGTGTGCATTGGTCGAGATTAAAATATTCTTATAATTTTCCAAGTCGGTCTCGGTATAATCTTGTGGGTTTTTTTTTCATGTAGAGTAGCTGCAACAATCCCGGAGTTCCTTCATACTCTATGTCGTTTATAGAAATATCGTCGCTGTTTGGAAACAGCCGAACGTTTGTCGAATCTCCAATAGCTAATCCCCCTAAAGGCATGACTCTAATTCCATAACGATCGTCTTTTTTTAAAATCTTATCCATGTATTCCCTTTGCAGGTTTCCAAATTCGGCGAGATGTTCCTTCAATTCGGCTTCTCCTTGTGGAGTTTTAGCGTATTCTTTGACTAGCTCTGATAGTGGTTCGTTAGTCACATACTCGTCCTCGCATTCTTCAGATGATAATACGGGAAAGGAAAAACTAGATAACGGTCTATCTCTTTTGTAGTGAGGCGTTGTTTTCAGCAATAAAGTTGATTTTCGGTAAATACTAGCAGACTCGTTTTTATCTGGCAATTCGTCCCGCTCATTACCACTTTCTCTGGAAGTCAGTTCCGGTTTGGATTTTAATGATTGTTTAATGTTCTAAAGGTTGAAGCACGGGTGTAAAAAATTCTTGACGACCCGTTTCAATATCCTGGGCGTTACTTTTCAATGCTCGAAATTTGTTTTTCAAAATCTCACTTGTTTTTATTATTTCACGAGTGACTTTCGGGTCCATGATTGTTAACGATAATTACTGCCGAGATCGCTCTTTATATATTTACAATGTATGCATGAACAATGAAAATAATTTTTATTGTTACTGAAATTACACCATTTTTATTATCACTGAAATCACAAGTGATCACTGTTTATAACCATTCCAGATTGTTAAAAGTAACTGTTTACTAAAAGTAACTGGATGTGATCTTCGCAAACAGACCCAAAAAAGCATTTTCTCTAAAGCAGTTTTTGCTAGAGCTTACTTATGAAAATTTGCATGTAGAGATTCAAAGCACTATTAAAATTATTAAAAACGGATGTATAAATTTAATGTTGAAAAAATTAAACAAAACAATTTTGTTGCTAAATACTGTCCATCTGAGAATTAGTTAGCAGATGATTTTACTAAGTCATTGACTCCCATTTATTTCAAAAGATTAAGAAATAGATTTTAATAGGAAAACTGAACTGTAAAGCAATGATATTAAGTTTTGAATTTGCAATTTATTTGTATATTTTCTGGGGAATTTCATGAATAAAGCTTGATTTGTCAGATTTTAAGATTGATTGATTCCAAAATTTAAAATAATGTAAAAAAAAAACATTAGATTACTTAATTTTTGTATTTTTTAATTGAATGATTTGAATACCGACAATATTATAGTACACCATTTAATTTTTGACAGAATTGTTTGTTACATGGTTCATACTGATTCAAATTTAAGGGGGATTGTTAATGAGTAAATTTGAATTGAATTTTGGAGGGAGTTCGAATCTCGGTATGAGAAATACTATTGGTCAGCAATGTTGCCTCTCGGCCATATTTTATATACAGACAATATTTGGTAATGCACATGCTGTTTTGTTTAAACATAATATACTCCTGTTAAAAATCAGTTTTTTTTGTTGTTAATAACGAAAAACCTTAACAAAGGATGCAGGAACAAATGCAGGAATAAAGTATGGTATGATCTATAAGTGATGTAGTCACGTATGTAAAAATGTGACCGTTTCGTGAAGTGAGTTTCAGTCAACTTTATTATAAGTTCATCACGCTGGTTATGTAGTCCGTTAGCATTCCACAAAACGACACCTAGGAGCTTTGTGATCATCGTGGGAAATTAACGGGAATTTCAGAAAGGAGTTTAGTTGGGAGAGTGATGAGAGGTTTAATGGTATTTTGGAGCCCTAAAAGGAAGGTGGTAAGGATAGAGTTGATGTCGGCAGGATTTTGGGGTAGATTACTGGGTTGCGGTGGATAGTTTGTTTTGCTGGATGAGGGCTGGGCCCGTCGTTGGGTACGAGGAGAAGGGTCTACTCTGTGGTGGAGGAGGTCGGGATGATTCAGGATGTGAATTTTCAGATGATAGTTTGACAATTAACCCTAGGATGGCCAAGGGGAGGATTCCTGGAGCTGTCAAGCTTTTTAAATTCTGAAATTTCCCCAAATATGAGATAAAACTTTGAAAAAAAATTGTATTTGTCAAAAAAATACTGAAGATTATGAAACTGGGGAAAAAAGGAATATACATTTATTTTTATGCCGGAGTTAATAAATTCCAATGCCCGAGCGGACTTGCGGGCGCTCGGGATCCCCCTCGTTGGCCAAGTCCGAGGGAAACTGAGGAGCCTACAATGAGCCAGCCAACGTGGAAACAAAATAATTCAAACAGAAGAAAATTATTTTTTTATGAGCTTGCTGACTCAGTTTTAAAGCCCTATATTCAAGAAAGGAGCCAGAACCACAGCGGACTTCTGAGACACACTGAACGCTATGTCATAAACTTTGGGACATTCGCTGTCATCTGATCAAACGATCAAAAGTATGCAATTGGGGAAGAAACGATGCAACATGTGTATAAAGGAAGCCAACTCACAACGACAGAAGTACAACAATATACCAAAAAGTAAGCAAACCTTTGGACTTTGTAAAAAGAACATTTGCAACAAACATTGGGGAAAAAAAATTATATGCAACATTGTAGAAATAGTTTTTATTTGCTTATATGTAATAATATATAGAAAAATTACTTTATAGCCTCTTATTTTCCGTTATTTAAACCGTTTTAAAGGTAAGCAAATAAATACATTTTTTTTTTTAATTTTGAAAGAAAAAATAGTCATATTATAAACAATTTCAAGAATGTAAATGTGGGCCCGGTGTGGCTGTGCGGTAAAGCGCCGTACTCCCATGCCGGAGCTGCGGGTTCGAGTCCCGCCCTGGGTGGTGCTTTTCTTTCGTAGGAGAAGTATCACCCAGTGCCATGGGTGTTAGTATGGGCAGTATAGGGCTTCAGTGGAATCCTTGAAGTCCCAAAAAAAAAAAAAGTAGTAAGTAAATGAAATAAAGGCATCCCTCAAACAAACGATAGCATTTTGTAAGGAAGGTTCAGTAAAACATGGTCATTAATAGGTCATAAAAAAGTGAGGGCTCCTCGAGTCCCCCCCCCCTTCGCCAAATTAAGATGGCGAAAAACCTTGGCCATCCTAGGGTTAAGGGTAACTGGTATGGCGGTATTGACTTACGTGTAAGTTGATGCTGAGGATTGGAGATCTTGGGCTTGGATTGTGATCAGTTTAAATCAGGAATTTTCTGCCATACAAGTAGGGTCGGAAATGTTCGGATGCCCATATTATTGCAAGCAGTTTTTTTTCAGTTGTACTTAACCTATGCTCATGCTTATTTAAAGTTCACGAAGCAAAGGCAATGGGTAGATCTTTCCCATCGAAATTTTGAGAAAGGACTGATCCTAAAGCGAAGCATAGGTTATTAATATGAATTGTTTTGAAAAATCGGGGAGTTGTAGGATAGGGTTGTTTTGCAGTAATTTCTTCAAAGTTTCAAAAGCATTTTTTGTATTCTTCATTTTTTAAATCTATATATATAAGTTCATATAATATATAGTTCATGTGATTAGCTCGTAATAATTTAGAAAGTTTTTTTATTATTTCGGCCGGATCCGTAGACAATTGGTCACTGGATTCGCTGAATAAATATGTTATACTTCATCTATATCCATAGTTTGAGCACAAATGGTCATGGACTCTGTGGCATAGGCTAAGCATTTAGCTTTGTTATTTTCTATTTTTACTAGACTTTCGTCTATAAGTATTTTATTATCTATGTTTACTGGTTTTATTATTCCTGATTCACTATTGGGAATTGACCTAAGGGACAGTTATAATATTATAGCCTGGTTTCAAAGTAACCATATTATTATTTTCATTGATATTATTTATAGTAAAGTTTAAAATTTCAAAACCACCTTCATATTCTAATTTATATACATCGAAATTTACCTTAGCTTTGATTGAGCTCATTGTTTTATGACCAAGTAATATATCGTATCGCCGTGAAAATTTACAGATATACGTTGTTATAAATTTAATTTTAGGGAAAATATCACCAGAAGAAAACATAATATATTCGGAACCTTCGGTTTCACCAACAGGTGTTTCACAAAAGGCCAAAATTCTCCTTAATCAGAGCCAATTGGATGATATTATTTCAGGGTTGATGAAATCTTTTAAAGAGCCCGTGTCTGTAAGTCATTTTTATTTTCTTTGTCTAGAAAGTTAGGGAGTGATTTATCAATATTTTTTAATTCGAATTGGTGTCTGGTGGCTCGTGAGGACAGTCTTGGTTTTAAAAATTGATGAGTTAATTTTTTTCACTGATTCTGCTAAGAAATTGATTTAATCTTGTTATTTTTGGAATTCATGAATTGGGGGCTGTTCGTAAAGTTACTGTGGGTTTGAGTCTAAATAGGTTACTTCATTTGGGGAAATAAAAGGTCTTGTTGGTCTCGTTTTCATCGATACCGTGTTTTGGGAATTCCATTTTGGAAGGTGTTGTTGATGGTTGGATTGACTTGGGGGCTGTTTCTTTTCATTGAAACCGTATTTTGTGAATTATATTTAGGAGAATTATGTAGAAAATGAGTTCGTTGTTTGAATTGTGGTCTATATTGGGTAAAGTTATTAAAATTTTGAAACGGCCTAGGCTGTTCTTGAAAAAAATTTTGTTGAAATCTCAGCGGTCGTGGTTGATTAAAGTTTGGATTTTGTAAATTTGGTCTGAATTCAGGAATCTCTATTTTATTCATTGTTTCAACTGTGCTACTGTGTTTTAATTGTGATAATACACTACAGATTGACTTATAGCAACTCTAAAAAGGAGCCAGTAGTTATGAATTATTTCGCTTATATCTTGGGTACAATAAGTAGGAACTAACTCTTCGCACATACTAATAAATGGAGGCAACTTGTAACTCTTACCATCATATATAGAAATATATCTCAATAATTCATGCGGGATAGGTTTTGAAATTGCCAGTTTGATTGGTATTAGAATTGCAGAGATTACTTACAGGAAATTGATCTTGTGATTCCTCCAGGCTCTCGTACGTTAAAGATGCTTCTGATGATGAAGAATCTTTTCTCGTACTCTATTCCGTTATTGAATCCAATTTATGAATTTTCAGAGTCCTAACCTTTAAGGATTAAATCCCAAGTTCTTCAAATGTGAGAAATTATCGCACGTACGAAAGTCAAATGGGCTTACTTTTGAAGAACTCGAGAAATCCCTTTACGGGCGGCAGTGGAATAGTTTGATGAACTAAAAGTCTATAAAAGTTAGACAGATACCCATCTCCCTGGACTTACAGACCTCATAAAATATAGCCATTATTGTTTGGCAACAATACTTTTGTAACCTCCGATAACCTTCAATGTATTGTATAAAGTTGTGTGTAATAAATATGATGTTCTCAAATATAAGATTTAATGTAATTTAAATTTACCATTCTAAACCAAACATGACGCAGTCGGTATTCGCTTAAACAAGTGTCTCAGCGATTTTAATCTGATCGGTGACAATAATATTGTGTTAATCAGTAAATCGGTCCGCGAAAATGGAATTCAACAAACCCGCCTGTCTCAACGTAACTATATTGCAGAACACTTTAAAGTGCTTAAAGAAGAAATCAATATCTATGTGGTGGCTACGGTAACTTTAATAAACCGAATGAAGTCCAAGTAGCGAGGCTTAAAAATTTGATTGGGCCCTAGGCCCTAAAACTTTATCTTTAAATTATTGTTGATTAAGAAAGGATTACAAATCTTCGCGGCATTTTTTAAATTTTACATATAATGATTATTACACCTCTATTGAACAGGAATAACTGTTATTTGGATAAACCGCAAGTTTCAGATTTATCCACCATAAATATGAGAGTACTACTGCAAAATGATCCATCGGCAGATATATTTTCTAAACAATTGCTCTATATTGGAAACGGTGAAATAGAGCTCCATCGAAATTCAAAATTTATCAAATTACCAGAAAATTTCTCCACTGTTGTAGAGACGAAAAATGAACTAAAGAAAGTGTCTTTCCTGATATTTTGAACAATTATTTGGACTATAATTGGCTGGGTAGTCGTGCTATTTTGGCAGCAAAAAATGTTGATTTCGATGAAATAAACTTCCAAAATCAATTGACAATGTTCTAGATGTAAATTTCAACAATGTGAAGCCGTAAATTTCCCATCTGAATTTTTTAATCCCCTGGATATACACCCAAACAATCTCCAGTTGAAGATTGGCTCACCGATCATTCTTCTTCGTAACTTAAATCCACCTCAATTGTGCAGCGGTATACGTTTGGTCCGTAAAAGGATCACAGGAAATGTTATTGAAGCAAAAATGTTGCCTGGAAGGTTTATAGGACATATCGTCCTGTTGCCACCTATTCCCCTGGAACCGTGAGAATTTTAAATTAAATTTAAAAGACTTCAATATCCAATTCGTTTGGCTTTTGCCATGACCATATAAAAATCCCAAGGGCAAAAAATGTCCACTTGGACTTCGAAAATCCGAGTTTTTCCCATGGGCAATGGGCATCGCCTGCTCATGCCTATCAAAAGGACATATGTGACGCGTCAACCAAGATTGGCATGACCCTGAGCAATATTAAACCCGTTGCTAAACTAACAATACCAAGTTGAAGTAGTGTTAGGCCAATAACACTGGTCAACACAATTTTTGTTTCCTTAATTTTTTTTAGTGTTATTGGGTATTTCAAAGGCCCTGAGCATGAAAAAAATGATGGGAGATTGCTAATAGCTTTATTTTGTGAAATATGAATTTTCACGGTTTTGACTGAAACATGCAAGGAAATTAACAAACAATGTTAAAAAAATATTATTGAACACAATCAAATGATCTTTTATAGGATTTTCTTGAATAAACGGCTTTGGGTAGATCTCTTTGCAAACTCCAGCAATAGTCGGTCAACATGTGTGAGTTCCACCTTCCCCTGATAACGCTCTTTCATAATCCGAATGTCCTGATGAAATCTTTCACCCTGCTCTTCACTAAAATCGCCCAGATTTTTTGAAACCGATATAAATGCGAGTGCAGGAAGTGGATTTTTATGCTCATGTTGCACCCTAGGTTTTGCATGTTCAGTAGTATAGTCTCAACAAGCTGGGCATAGTCATCAGATTTATTATTTCCTAGAAAATTATTTATTACTAAAACAAATGAGTTCCAGGCTTTGGATTCAACCTCAGACATTGATTTGACAAAATCAGGATCCTTCACGAGTTGCCTAATCTGTGGCCCATCAAAAATACCGGATTTCAATTTGTCAGTGCTCAATCCTGGAAACTTATTTGAAAGAAAATTGAAACATCCGCCACTTTTGTCAAGCGCCTTCACAAATTGTTTCATTATGCCGAGTTTAATATGAAGTGGTGGAAGTATAATGCGGTCTCAGTTAACTAAAGGCATGTTTACAACATTTTTTATACCAACTTTCAGCTCTTCCCGTTCTGGCCAAACTTTTGTGACCAATGGTGTTGTTTGTCACGACTGTCCCAGAGGCACAGAAATCAAGGGAACTTTGTGTACCCCCCTGTTGACCTAGAAGGATGTTAACCATTTTTAGATCTACACATATGGCCCAGTTGTGGTCTTGATACCTAATTTTTTCCATAACCTTTGAAATATTTGTGTATTCTTCTTTCAGAGTCATCGAATGTGCAATAGGTACGGATCCGTATTTGTTACCGTTATGGAGCAAAATACACTTAAAACTTCTTTTGCTGCTGTCCATAAAGAGACGCCAGTCCCTGGCCTTGTAGTTTTTCAATCCCATCTGTTGAAAAAGTCCACCAACATCGTTACAAAAGACTAAATCCTTCTCTTGAGAAAAATATGGTAACAGATTCTTTTCTCGGGAACGATAAAAAGTGATTTTGCATTCGGGAGTAAGCAAGTTTTTTTCTTTTAAACGAGATCATGTGATGATCAAAATGATTCTTTTGATAAGTTCAGATCCCTCACCAAGTCATTTAATTCTTACTGATTAAATGGTTGAGGTTCTGAAAGGCTACATTTGTAGTCTGGATGAGAGTCATCACTTGATAAATTTTCTTCGCAGAGAGTTGAGTCATCAGAAAATTTAGATCTACTGGGTTGTGCCTGTCGTGATTTTAATTGAGGTCGTTGAGCAAAAAATAAGTTTGGATAAGACCACTTACTTCGATTCGCGGGGTTAATTCCATTTATTTTCGCAATGCAGAAGTAACAGTCGTCCTGGTGGTTTTGAGGTTCTCTCCAAATCATGGGAGTTTCGAACTTCACTGCATTTCTTTTCCCACTGGACCATAACCATAGACACACAACACATTTCTGGCAAACAATATGTGGAACCCATGGCTTGTCCTGATTATTCAAATATATTTTAAAGTATTGATGATAAGCAATTTTTACAAAATTTGAAATAGATTTTTGGTATTTTTCAAATATATATTCGCCACAAATAAAGCAAAAATAATCTGGATTGAGCCCACAACACTATCTGAACAAAGGCATATCGAAAACAACAGAATATATTTTACTTTCCAATAAAAAACGAAAATCTGAGTAAAACACGAAATAAGATTAATAACCTGTAACTCAAAAACAAAAGTTGTTAGAGAAAAATTGTTTTCATATTTACAACATATGTTTCACATGGAGATAGAAACAATAAAAAAATCCCATGAAACAAACAATTTCTTTTATTTTGTTGACCAGTGTAATCAATAGATCAATGGCTGAGGTTACCAAAACTTACCCGGTAGAAGTTCAGTCATCCTTTTTAAAATTAGTGGAAAAATATAGCAATTTCGAGTTAGTTTATACCGATGCATCAAACAAGGGCGATAGTGTTGGCCGCGCTGTGAGTCGTAAACACAATCAGCTCCTTTGGCCTGTGTCTGACATAATGTGGCCTGACCTTTAGGCATAACTAAAGTAATATGTAAGTTAAATTAAAAATATTCTGAACATAACCTATATTAGTGCTGCGATGCGGATCCGGTGCGGACATCTGTGGCCAGACCCTAATCAGTTCATGTTGGTTTATATATCAAGTTATTGTGAATTTAAAATCTTTGCTTAGAAGTTCTTATATATAATAATTCTTAATTTTGATCAGCATTTTTTCATAATTTTGAATTTTAATTATCTTTTATTTAATGTAATCTTAAATTTTAATTATATTTTGAGATTTGTCAAATTTATTGAAATGAGGGAGATGTTTGGTAACACTGCTTTTATAACCTCCGATAACCTTCAATGTAATGTATAAAGCTGTGTATAATAAATATGCTGTTCTCAAGTATAAGATGTAATAAAATTTAAATGAACCGTTCTAAACCAAACAATTACTATCAAAATCCGTAAACAGGATGCATTAACTGCACAATATCAAGAACTGTTCCTTAAACTGATCCAATCTTTACCACTTATCATATAGATGGTACCTAGACTAAAAAATCAGCATGACCTGCCTTTATTACTCCCATATACACCTATAAAACAAAAACTAAACCCCTTTTGCAATGTATAATAAGCTGATTTGAAGGTCATAGAATCCGATATATATACATATATATATATATATACAGGGTGACATGCTACTCGTGCGACAAACTTCACCAGTAGATTCTCCACCAAAAAATGAATAAAAAAGTTCATATTGACCATGGTCCGATTCTCAACCATTTCGGAATAATTTCGCTTTTTAGCGATTTTGAAAGATATCACGACCTGGAATCGGAAAACCGCGATATCTTTAAGTCTGAAAATTTCTCCGAAAAGCTGATAGCACCGTTGAAATCAACATTAATTGTTCAATAATAAAATGGCCATTTCAAAATTTTTGGGCCAATTTTTTGTGTTTTATTTCAGCCAGAACAATAAAATAAGTAAAAAATTTTACTTACTTACTTACTTGTTTCTCCTCAATTGTAAAAGAAGGTCCTCCAGCAAGGTGGGCAGCGTGTTTTCGATAAAATTGAAATAAATTGGGTCAGTTATTCTCGCCGGAAAATCTAAGTAGGGACCGATGAGTACATCTCCAATAACTTCCGCCCAAACACTGATTGAAAAACGCCTTAGGGACACACAGTTTTTCTCTTTTTGTTATCCATATCTTGGTCTTAGAAACACCAAATAAAAAAATGAAAAGTGCGTTAGAAGCGTTATTGAATGACGTACTTTCCCTCAAATTTGCTGCCTTCTGAAACTAAAATTAGAATTTCTGGATTATGTTAAACACTTTCCGATTTATAAAATTTTACACTTATTTTATTGTTCTGGCTGAAATAAAACACCAAAAATTGGCCCAAAATTTTTGAAATGACCATTTTATTTTTGAACAATTAATGTAGTTTTCAACAGTGCTATCAGTTTTTCGGAGAAATTTTCAGATTTAAAGATATCACGGTTTTCCGATGCCAGGTCGTGATATCTTTCAAAATCGATAAAAAGCGAAATTATTCCGAAATGGTTGAGAATCCGACCATGGTCGATATAAACTTTTTTATTCAATTTATGGTGGAGAATCTATTGGTGAAGTTTGTCGCACGAGTAGCATGTCAACCTATATATACACAGTGACCATGGTCCGATTCTCAACCATTTCGGAATAATTTCGCTTTTTATCGATTTTGAAAGATATCACGACCTGGCATCGGAAAACCGTGATATCTATAAATCTGAAAATTTCTCCGAAAAGCTAATAGTACCGTTGAAATCTACATTAATTGTTCAATAATAAAATGGTCATTTAAAAAATTTTGGGCCAATTTTCGTGTTTTATTTCAGCCAGAACAACAAAATAAGTGAAAAATTTTACAAATCGGAAAGTGCTTAACATAATCCCGAGTTTCTAATTTTAGTTTCAGAAGGCAGCAAAGTTGATGGAAAATACCTCATTTAATAACGCTTCTAACGCACTCTTCATTTTTTAATTTGGTGTTTCTAAGACCAAGATATGGATGACATAAAGAGAAAAAAATATGGTTCAAGGATTGTTAATGCTTGAGAATTTACATTTTAAATTTGAAAAAACTAATACAACTCACCAATATCTTTAAAATAAATTTATTTTTTATCATTTTATTTATGTTCAATTTGGAAGCCTTACTCTGCAATACACAAACGTTCCCGTTTTCTCATACTCCCAACTGTCACACCAAAAGTGAGAAGACGACGAAGATTTTCAGCAGCGGCGAAGATCCATGCTCTCAAATTGTCTATGTTTGTCACTTCAGTGCGATAGATCAGTTCCTTGAGATATCCACAGACGAAATATTCCATGGGGTTGAGTTCAAGAGATCTTGGTGGCCATAGAACTGTCCCATCACGGCCGATCTACGTTTCGAATGTTCTGTCAAATACGCCTGAACTATTCTAGAGGAGTTAGGAGACGCACCATTACTGCCAAAAACTGTGTTTGGGCGGAAGTTATTGGAGATTTACTCGTGCTGAAAAATTATGTTTCTCCTCAATTGTAAAAGAAGGTCCTCCAGCAAGATAGGCCGCGATTTTTCGATAATATTTAAGTAATGGTGCATCTCCTCAATCCTCTAGAATAGTTCAGGCGTATTTGACAGGACATTCGAAACGTTGATCGGCCGTGATGGGACAGTTCTATGGCCACCAAGATCTCATGATCTCAACCCCATAGAATATTTCTTCTGTGGATATCTCAAGGAACTGATCTATTGCACTGAAGTGACAATTTGAGAGCAAGGATCTTCGCCGCTGCTGAAAAGCTTCGACGTTTTCTCACTTTTGGTGTGACAGTTGGGAATATGAGAAAACGGGCACGTTTGTGTATTGCAGATTACGGCTTCCAATTTGAACATAAATAAAATGATTAAAAATAAATTTATTTTAAAGATATTGGTGAGTTGTATTAGTTTATCAAATTTACAATGTAAATTTTCAAGCATTAACAATCATTGAACCATATTTTTTTCTCTTTATGCCATCCATATCTTGGTCTTAGAAACACCAAATTAAAAAATGAAGAGTGCGTTAGAAGCGTTATTAAATGAGGTATTTTCCCTCAACTTTGCCGCCTTCTGAAACAAAAATTAGAAACTCGGGATTATGTTAAGCACTTTCCGATTTGTAAAATTTTTCACTTATTTTGTTGTTCTGGCTGAAATAAAATCCGAAAAATTGGCCCAAAATTTTTTAAATGACCATTTTATTATTGAACAATTAATGTAGATTTCAACGGTGCTATCAGCTTTTCGGAGAAATTTTCAGATTTAAAGATATCACGGTTTTCCGATGCCAGGTCGTGATATCTTTCAAAATCGATAAAAAGCAAAATTATTCCGAAATGGTTAAGAATCGGACCATGGTCAATATGAACTTTTTTATTCATTTTATGGTGGAGAATCTACTGGTGAAGTTTGTCGCACGAGTTGCATGTCACCCTGTTTATATATATATATATATATATATATATATATATATATATATATATATATATATATATATATACATATATATATATATATATATATATATATATATATATATATATATACCGTAAAACGAGGTGACTTTGTGACTGATGGGGTGACTTTATGACAAGCCTATTTTTCTACAGTTTTTGAATTTCCCTCCTTAAAAAGAATCAGGTTAGGCAATTCAGTGTACTTGTCAGTTGGTCAGTAATGTGCTGCAACCTACTGGCCACATATAACTTCTTTCATTCCATTTACCATGGTGCTTTATTTCATATATGCTTGATTGTTTTCATTTACTTGAAAATTTGAAATAAAGCACCATGATAAATGGAATGAAAGAAGCTATATGTGGCCAGGAGGTTGCAGCACATTACTGACCAACTGACAAGTACACTGAATTGCCTAACCAGATTCTTTTTAAGGAGGGAATTTCAAAAACTGTAGAAAAATAGGCTTGTCACAAAGTCACCCCATTAGTCACAAAGTCACCTCGTTTTACGGTATATATATTTTTTTTTCCTTCGATGTGCCGGTCCGCATGCTTCTAATTCATATCAGAAGCCTAAATCATAGCAATAAAGCCGCTACAGATAAAACACCTGGACATTCCACGAACAAAGATCAGCTTACGCAACCAACAATAGTAGAAAATACCCCTCTTCTAACTAGAGAAACACATAGGGGAGAGTGTGGAACAGTGAGACGCGATTAACTGTGAGACAGCTCATAAACCAATTTCAAGGACCCAGTTAGTGTTTGATTTGTGTTTGGAACGGGATTTGTTTTGAGTGTAGAATAGTAGTCAAATAAGCTTTTCCAGGAAAGAAACCAACATTATCAATATGTTTGTGACTATTTTTGTCTCATTTTGTTTTTTCGGCAAGTAAACTTTTTTTTGTGACTTGCTTTTTCGTTGACAGTGTGGTTACTAGCGTTTATTTCACCGAATTTCTATTAATGCATTTTATTCACCAACTAGAACTCTTTGTATTAACCTTTAAAGGGCCAATGACTGTTCACTTCGGAAACAGAAATTCTTAATGAAAGACAGCAATCCCTTATGGGGGAGGGCGTCACATGAGTGTGACGGGAACAATGAGACAGCCTACGAAGACACTTTTACTGCTATATAGGAAATTAAAATTATATTGTATAATCCCAAGAAGGAAGGAATACCTTTAAAGGAACAGACCGTCAATAGTATTTTCATTTGAAATTATTTTTCATTAAAATATAGGGGAGAGCGGGGTTGGCTGGCAACAGTTTTCACTTTTTTGATTGTTGAGTCGTTCCTGTTAATATAATCCCAATAGGGCTGATACCACTGTAAACTCCAAGTATTAGAGTACTTCAAGTATTTTTTTCACCACATAATACTAAGATCATAGAAAATTGAAGAATTCGTCAATCCTCAGTATGCCAATTAACCCCCATATGTGGGGCAGGTTGGCCTAGAAGGTGGGGTTGTTTAGCCATCTCATTCAAGTACTGCCTGACAGATGTTATTGTTATTAAATGCTGCACTATAATGGTATAATAATTATAAATTGGTTTTTAACAGCTTTTAAGGGAAAATAGAATGACAATAAAAGAAGATAGAAGTTAAGACTGTCGTCACTTTCTGCATAAAAAAAATTGCTCTCATCCTCCTTGCTGGACCTAAGAAAATTGTTAGTTTCACCTTTGTTTATTTTTACCTTGCTTTTGTGAATTGCTACTGCGCAAACAAACTCCAGTTAAAGAGAGCCAACTAACCCCACAGGAGAGATCATATGAAAGATGGCTGCCAGGACAGGAGAAAACTATCAAACAAGAAACTGGTTAGTCGAAAGTTTAGGTTTTTCAAAGGATTTTGGGGCTATGTGAACAGAATCCGAGTCAAACGTTTTGTCATGCCTTTAAACCAAATTTACTGAAAATATAAAAATTTACTTACATGTAAAATCAATCAATGAAGCATACTCTTCACTCTACACTGTTAGCATCGGATTGAAAACTCAGGACAAGACTTCCGAGGTCGAGCGGGTCACATGGTACAATGGTGGGGCCTTCACAATAGGTGTGACGGAAACTATAAGCCAATGGCCAACCTACCCCCTATGCCAACCAATCCCGCTCTCCCCTAATATATAATTTTTTTATTCCATCATCTAATTTTATCAAAATTTTATTTTAGTCTTTTCAATACGTGATTTGGTAATGTTAATCTCAAATTCTCGTTTTAAGTATTGGTCCCTAAATTAAAAAACAAAAAAGAATTATATCTAGTGATACTAATCTTGTCAACGACACTTCATAATGACTACTTCAAAGAATATCAACATTTTTTCAATGATCAATATTATATCATGATAATATTTTTTAATAAAATGTTAATATGTTTTATTATTAATAATTTTATTAAAATATTTAGTTTTAATATGGTGTCTCACTGATCCCTGAGCAATGTTCTCCCCCTTCTTGTGGTGTTTTGAAAATAAATATTTTTGTGTGTAACGTTTTCAGATTTCACATCTACTGAACAAAGGTCCAATGTAGTAAGATTTACTATATGATTTTCAGAACTCCAGAAAAATAATAGTTTTTCTATTATTTTTGACAATCTGAAAAAAACCGTCTCATTGTTCCCTGCTCTCCCCCACTCTAAAGCCATCAAAGGTCTAAACCAGTGGCCTCAAGACTCCATATCTCAGGCTAACTCCTCCCATCCACAGTTTGTGACTTCCCATCCTCAGCCTCAAACTCCTTATATTCAACATCAGCCCTCCTATTCTCAGCCTAAAACAGACAACGAAATCTACCAAAAAAAGTATTCTTGAAGGTGAAACTTTCACCACGGACTCCATCACAAATCAAATATTTTCCAATCTTCCTCCCACGTCCTTTATGCTCTTGAAGGTCCATCAAGATTGGAATATAATCAAAAATCCCAAAGGAGAACAACTCCCCGATGAAAGACGAATAGTAAATATCTTCCTTGCAAGGTACTCCCTTCTTTCCCTATCACAACCAAACTCCATTCGATATAACGTCAATCCTATTATCCTTTCTCCGTGATCTACAAAAAACATTCAAACCTTTAATTTCATTCCTTACTAGAATCCTATCAGAAATCCCTTCTAATATTCCGAGGTGAACAAGAAATTCCCAACTATCCTTTTGTGGAACGCCGATGGGTCACAAAATCATAGAGACCAACTTGACGTATTTCTCCATGACAATATCATAGACATCGCTTCTGTAACTAAAACCCATTTCACGACGCATTCTCACTTTTTCTTACGTGACTACATTACGTATAGATCTGATCACCCAAATAATACCTACCACGCTGGCTCCTGCACCCTAATCCACGAATCCTTATCTCTCTCATTGATTGCTTCCACTCCAACTGACATCATTCAATCAATTCTGTTATCCTTTTCCTTTCATCCGTTTAACGCAGCCCCAGTGCCCTCCTGATAACTCAATCTCCTATAGTCACCTCGATTCCCTATTTCGTTCCTTTGGCCTGCGCTTCATTGCTGGTAGAGATTACAACGCCAAAAATGTGGCCAAACAGTGGGCCTGTCGAACATCCCAAACTCGTGGCAGGATTCTTTTCCGAGTCTCATCCTCCAACATCTACTCCATTCTTTCTCCCAAGAATCCTACATATTGGCTTACATCCCTCAAAAAAGACATCCTTGATATATTCATTACCTCCCTGGTGCCTTCCTTCCAATGTACAGTAAAAGACGTAGATGATCTCTCATCAGATCATGGTCCAGTTCTGCTTGTCATGCATTCATATCCTGTTCCTAAACCTTCCCCTGCACTGATTACTGAATCAATTAACTAAAAAAACTTCCGATTTGATATAGAAAACAAACGATGCTATTAATGAATTTACTTCTTAAATAGGGACTACTATCAAAGGCAACACAACTCATCACAAAAAACAAAATTTTCGTAAAACTAACTTACCGTTTGGTTTACCAATTGATGCTGTTTTCTCAAGATACTTAGATATCAGAGTTTATGTTTTCCAATTTAGTTATTATATTCAATTAATATAATATTTTAATTATAATAAATGGATTAACAATTTGATAATTTAATTGAATATTTGTAAGAATTATGTGAATAAATACAGTATGAACTACTAAATATTTAATAATACTTAGTGTATTATTTAATCTTTTAGCTTTATCCTAGCCTCGACGTCATTAAAGTTTCACTTTATCTCTGGGTAAAACCTACACGCACTCACTTTTTTTTAACAATCCGTAGTTTTTATATTTATCTTATAAAAACCTGTATGGCTGACGGCTATTGCCATTGCCAAGTATACTTTATTTTTTAATCCTTTTGCAAATTGTGTATATAGCTAACAATAAAGTATTATTATTATTATTATTGTATTATTATTAAAATCCTGTACCAATAGAATTGAAACACCGGATCGAAAATAAATGTTCTGCAAGAGTTGAGTCAGTTATATAAGTTAAAACGGATTGAAGTTGAAACCTCTAACTTCAAAATGCGACATCCAAATCAGATATTAAAAGTGAGGTAAAGTCTATATCGAATAATTTGAGAAAAATGAACTTCAATTTTTGAATGAATCAATTTTTTGCTAAAAGATCTTACGATTGATAAAGCAGTGCAAAATATTCAAGGCCTTAGATTTTTTAGCCTTCTATATGGTTCTATAAAATCAATAGAACCTATAGAATCTTTAGTCTTCTATACAGATCTATTATAAAATCAGATCAAAGGTGATGGCTGAGGAGCTACTCTCAATAAGACGAGTAGGAAGACCGAGGATTAGATGGCTGGACAGCGTGACTAGTGATGCCGTAACATTACTTGGCGTTCGTGACTGGAGAGCTATAGCATAAGACAGAGCTGCCTGGCGGAGACTCTTTAAGGCGGGTTTACACGGTGCCAATGGGAGAGGCAATTGTTGGGGCCAGTTTTGTGAATGACTAAGGCCAGTCCAGTTGATCGAGAACTTGTTCACACGGGGAAACTGTTGCCATGGCAGTTGGTGACGAAAATGGCGGAGCGTTCGTCGTCTGTTGTGTCTTGTGACAAGTTGAAAGTAATGTGTGAGGATCTTTGTCGGAAATTTATCACTGAGACATGAGAAGTTCTAGAGGAAGAGTTAAATAAGAAGAGAGAGTGGACGGCATTTCTTCCGAGAGTCAAAAACTGCAATATCTATCTTCATTACTGTGGTGTTTGAATAATGTGTGATAAACTTCAGGGATATATAAAAGTAAGATAAAAAGATAAGATCCACTCACTTATGCTCTATACATAACCATATAATTTGAAATTTAGATCATCACTCCATTTAGGAGCCATAGTTTTCAAGAAAAAACAACAAGCAATTTTAAAAGAAAAACTCCAAATTAAAACACGCTCGGTGCAATCTCGATTGAAACAAGCAAATTAGCCCCAAACAAGAGATCTACTGTCCTACAATGTCCACACGGCGCCAATCGTCGCGACAACTGTCTTGATAGAGTGGTGGGGGGGCGTCTGCGTCCAGTTAATTGTCCTCAGTCTACTCTTGGAGACAATCGAACATCAGGACGGCTGGCAGGTCTGTTGGCTCGGCAATTGGCCAGAGGTGTTTACACGTATCCAATAATTTTATGCCAGTAAGTTGACCCCTGACAATAGTCTCCTCAATTAGCATCGTGCAAACCAGCCTTTAGAGGAGGCCCAGTCTCGGTAACAGGGCGTAGCGCCAAATATGTATGTACGAGTATGTAGTTCTATTGGATCCAAGGCTATTTCTGATGCTTGAATTTTAGCGATACAGCATTGGATATTTTTCCGATAAAATTATTTGGGGAGCAGATTTGCATAAAAAATATTGACCAATGAAATCATCATTTCGCGCAACAGAGTTGCGTTCATAAATAATGACGTTTAGTTTTTAAATAATGATATAATACGATATAAAGTTTTTCTTGCAACAATCAATTGAATTGATCTTAATGTGTTCGTTTAGAACTCATTTAAGTCAATAAGGTAACTTATTTATTATATAATTATTTAAAATATTATATCTAAAAGATGTACTTAAAAAAAATTCATTATTTGTATTTACATTACAAAATCAAGCTTACCACCCCCCGGAAAAGAACTTATTCGGCCTTGCTTTTTTGATTCTTACCTTTATCAATCAGATCAATACATCTAATCCCGGTTTTGTTTTATTAAATAAGGCATAAAGAATGGGCTTGGGTTTAATGAAAACTGGTTTCACAACATCTTTGAGATTCAGCTAAAATTTGAAGCGTGGAATTAGCCAAATTTTATGTGTTAAATTATTTACGTATTTTTCAATAATATTAGTTCAATAATCGATTTAATATTAGCTTGTTAACATACGTAATAGTTTCCTATACCAATCCCTTCCGAGAAGGGGTATGTAATTATTTTATCAGTTTGGTCACCATTTGTCCTTTAATTATTATAAGCTATTCGACAATTGAAAACTACTTCGGGTTGAACTCTTCAGCGGTTGCGACGTGGCACAAAGTGCAACATTTCGTAATTTAGGTTAGTTTATTTGAATGATATCAGAGGGTTACATTTTCAGCTACACCCTTTCTGAAGCATGCATAATTTTTTTGCCCTTCTGTATTTTTCTGTTTATTTTCAGAGGTGATTTCGACAAGAATCCATCTATTTGTTGCACTGTCTATACACAGTGCGCCTGTTCATTATGTAAATATTCTCTATTTTAATTTTCGTTAATTTGGTATTATAATAAGCAGTTCTGAAATTGTATAAAAACATTCAAATAATCATGTAAGGAAAGTTGTTTTAGGGTGATCAGTGCTGTACATGTTACGTTTTTGGCTTTTTAATTAAGCTGGATTTCATTAAGTTGTAAATTATAAAGTCTTCTGAAAATTTAATAATCTTTCTTTTTCTATTTTACCATTAGTCATGTGTCCTCTGCAGAGATTGAAGAGGAATGGACTAAGAGTATCACCTTGTGGAAACCTATTGTACCTTTCAAAAGCGACTCTCCCTTCCCATCCATCCAGATAATATGTCCGGTAAGGTAGGGAGTTTATAATCCAACATTAGTTTTGTGGGGATTTTCAGAAATTTTAATTTGGATAAGAGGGTTGGTATTTTATATGGTCGTATGCTTTGCCAAGATCTATTGCTTATTTGCACACCACAAACTTACAGACACACGCGCACACATAACATAGAATTTGAATTGTATAACGAATTTTTCGAAGGAATAGCAGATTCTCCTGCTAAGTTATTGTCGAGAATCGATTTTAGCATAGATTATAAGTGATCAAGTCTTGATATATGATGTGTTACTATTTAGATATAGTTTACTGTGATCAAGAGTAACAAGTGTACTTTTTCTTCAATAAATGGTATTTTGAGGAAGTTATATACTTGCTTAAGTACCAATTTGGACATAATAAGTGGCAATGAGGATACGGACAAAGAAAATTTTAATCTCAAATTTTATTGCTAACCTGATATAACTGCGAATAATAGCCGCTGCTCAATAAACTTAGTTTTTGCTATTACAGCAATTCTCGGCTATGATAGAAATATTCTCGTTCATAAGACGAAGTTTTTCTTCAACACTTACTCAATTTAATGTAAGCAAATTTTATACTTTTGATAAACACGGAAAATTTTCAACAATACAAGGAAAGATTTGACAACTTTCTTATCCTAAAAGGCCTATCGTGGGAGAAGGCATCAGAATTAGTAAAGCTTACCGCACCTTATCTTACGATGCCTCTTGTGCAAAGCAGCTATAGTACCAATATGGTACAAAATTACAGGACTCACCGTCATATACAGCATTAAAAAAAAAAAAAACACAGCTGGATACAAAGACATAGAATTCGACAAATCATTGTGATATAGAAGTAGTAAGAAAAGCGTTCCAAGTCTGCTTCGAATTTCTGATAGTTTGCTTACCAGGCATGAGCACTAAATAGTCAGTGATTGCTTAGAAAAAAAGTTTGCTACCTATTTTTAAAAAAGTTAAACAAACCTATTTTTTGCTAAAATATGAGGTAGAGATATAAATTTAGAGGAGCCTATTAAAAACGGAGATTTCACAAAGTAAAATTAAATTGGGAATTAGACAATTTTTTTTTTTTTAAATTAGGAATACGAAAAAAGTAGATATAAGAAAAAAAAAAGTCGGTCACGTTTTGAATGTGCAACTAAAAAATTGTGCAACTAGGTAATTAAATTTTGTACCTTCTTTTGTGATCCCCCCAAGATCAAACTGGGCTTCGGCCTGGCAAAACCAAATTTCGGGTTTGTCTTTCCAAAAAGGTGGAAGTTTGATACTAACCTTATCAATGTTCTTCATAAAAATTTCACCATTATTTTCTTCTGTCATGATTAATTTAAGAAATAACTCACAAACAAGTCAGGGGTCACCAATTGTAGTGGTTATTTAAACATTAACATTAATTAAAACTCACTACAACAAAATAAGAACTTTTATTGAAAAACAATTCACAAAACATGACCAGACATTATTCTATTTTTTTAAAACATCTGTTTTTTTATTACAACAATTATATATATTAAACACATGTTTGTAAGCAATATTGCAATATTTATATTAAATAAATAACTTTTGATTTTGTTTTAATTTTTAAATAATGTTTAATTTTAACAAACAAAATAATTACTTGTGGCTGATGCCGCCACAAGTCATTCATAATTTTTTCCGAAATATTAATTTTAATGATCAAATGGCATCTAATGTTTGTCGGAATTCCTTTAATTTAGGGATTTTTCCAACTATGCGTAAATTTAAAGGATTTGTTTTTGCTTTCATACAAAAAAATCTGCCCAAAATACATATTGCTTCAAAACAACTCATTTTTAGATTGTGTTTTAAACAGATTAAAAGATTGTGCCATGTAAACGGATAATTTGGAATAATTGGTCAAATAATGGATGTACCTGTTGACATTAATAATTCTTTTACTTTATATTTTTTATTGACACAAAATATTAATGATGATCGTTGCATTAATATACACATGAAAAAGAAAATTATTCATGATTTAAGTTACTTTCAGGGCTTAGTAAACAAACAAAGAATGTTGGCTTAGTAAACAATATAAAAACATGGCTTTTGCAATTGATTAGAACCCCTTTAAATTAAATTTATAATTTAACAATAATGGATAGTTTTTTCTGGGTCATACAGATATACCAATGTCTCTCAACTGTATGACATTAGTAAAATTATTCCTATTAAATAATCCTGGAAGCACAACAAGAGACTGTGCAGCACCTATTTATAAACAGCTCAAAAGAGGACTCGCAGTACCAACTTTGTGGTGCAGCTTACAGTTTTATAAATTATATCAAATTATATGTCAAAGCAACTTTCAGCTATATTAACAAAAATTGGCAATGGGGAATTTTAAATTAGGATGAACTTTTATTATTATTAATTGAGTCGCGTTCTTTTACAAAGCCGGAAATTGATTAATTATCTCCTCATGGAATAAGACTATTCTTTGTGATGGAATACAATAAATCTATATTGAGCACTGCTGAAGAGTAATATTTACTGCTAAAGATAGGTATCTGCATTGTCAGTCAGTTGAGCAAGAAGCTTCCATTAATCAACAATTTATATAGTATCAACAAATATTATGCATATCATCTAGACCTGTCAGACAGGTTAGCAAATGGGTTTATGGAAAATTAATATGTATATCAACAAAAAATATCATTATGAAAGAAAGCAACCTGCTGGAATAGGAGATTTGCAAACTGAGTTCCAAAGACTTGAAAATTCTCGACTGATAATAAAACAGGAATAACTATGTGATCTTGCAAATCTAAGTGATTTCACACTGTTTTAGTTGAATTGCCAAAGTTTACTAGCTCATTTTTGTGATCTTAATGATAAAGTATTGCAAATATTCACAATTTTATCACTTTCAGAAACTTGGATGAAAAATGAAAAACATATTGATCTTGAGAATTTCTACTGTGTTACTCAATACATGCGGCCATAGTCAAGAGTTGGTAGTGTAGCTATGTATCACTCATCTAGATTTCACAATGCAACCTTTTCCGCCAACTATTCCAATACAAGTCTCTGATCAGAATTCACAAATTGCTGCTGTTTGGTGTATTACCATTCATAAAGAATCTTTAATTATTGCTATTTACATTAGTCCAAATAAAACTATTTCTGATGTTATTCATGATTACGATAAGATATTATTTCAGTTACAGCATTTATTTTTCAATTTTCAGGTCTTTCAAATATAAATAACCAAAATTCGCCAATGTTTCTTTCTGGAGACTTCAGTGTTCATTTTTGTTTGGAATATTTATACATCACCGGATTTTTTAAAAGAAAAATAAAATTTAAATATGATCAATTCTTTACTTCAATCTATGACTGGGGGGTCACTTGTGGTGTCTTGGCTAGCATAGCAGTCTACAATACTAAAGGTCGTAGGTTCGCGTCCCGCGGTGGACCTAGAATTTTTTAAAGGGAGTAAAATTTCTTGGCTATGCCATCCCTCGGATATGACATAAAATGGAGATCCCGAGCCTGTACGATGTCAGGAACTCGTTAAGATTCCTATCCTAATTATACCTGGATAGGCAAAATTTAAGCCTCCCACTGTAGCATCACCTGATTAGCCTTAGTGGCATAAAGTGACGAAAATTAAACAAACAAACAAATCTACTGCCAGATATGGTAAGACAATTAAAACTGTTTTCTCCAGGAATTTAGATAATTTCCATTACCAAGTTTATGTAACTGAATTTAGTTATCATAAATCTTTAAAATCATGTTTTAATTATAATAATTAAATTAATTTATTTAATAACTTAAGTGAATATTTGTACTATTAAATTCTTTCAACTTTATTCTAATTAGTAAAGCTTGACTTGATCAGTGGGTAAAACCTATTCGCACTCACTTTTTTTTACATTTGTCACTCTGATCTTCCAAATTCAGCAAAGAATACAGTTCTTCCATGACCATGGACATATGACCAACTTTTTAGTGCTGGAAACATATTTCTGCCAGCTGGGCGTGAGTTAGGATGTCTCGGTCTATTGAAAAAAAATAATAAAACAAATGAAATGGCACTCAGGAGTACATAAACGATAATGATAATTAAAGTTCATACTAAATACTAAAACAATATTTAGAAAGTACAAAATGATCATGATTTTTTTTATAACTTATTTAAATTTTAATGAAAAAAAAATTGAGTCCAATTATTTGCAACTATGTAAAATAATCTAATGATTCAATTTTTGCAATTAAAATATGGAATTTTTAAATACGTACCTTGGCCTGTAAATTCCATATTTGGAGCTGTATTTGTAAATAATAGCCAATTGCTCCCAGCTTGAAACATAAATTGATACTGATAAGGTGTTTATTGCAAAATGATTAATAGCTGCACTTGGCCCATTGTATTTACTTAAAAATAAAATGTATGATAAACAATGATATGATCCTAGCAGAATGTGTTGGAAGGTTTATTTAATATATTTCAAATGATTATGGACTTGCTTGAAAATAATTTAATTTTTTATAATTGTTCATTGATCAATGCATTATCCATTCAGGTGTCATAGTTCCTGCTCTTAGTACCGGATGACCAATGCGTCAGACTTAAGTACGGCCAAGCAATACTTGCTGGTACACTAGCCCTGCTTACTAGAGAATCGATCAACTAATTGTGGTGTCCGCTCTTGGTTAAACATAGCCCCATTAAACTACAGCTTTTATTCTTTATTCGGCTCCAACTATTTATCCTTCTTCGCTTTTATATTGCTTATAAAAGTTATTAAACCTTTACGCCAGTTACTTAGACATCATCACTATACTTTCCAATTCCAATACGTTTCTAATATAATTAACCACGATTCCAACCCAGCTAAAGCTAACCCTTCGTTATTTTGATTATTTATATGCACCTTTTTCATAACAATTTAATATATTTGTGTGTATAATTCTTAATCAAGCCCACAATTAACTCATTAAATTTACAAGGCTTATCGTTAAATATTGAATTTTTGTGCATTTAAAACCTCAAAATGTGGAAAAACGTGCATTCACAAACCTAATACACATTAATCCATTTATTCACTAAAGTATAGAAAACTTGACGAACCTTGTATAACTGACAAATGATTATGGAATTGCTTGAAAATAACTTAATTTTTTATATAATCCTACACTATGTATATTATGTACACTTATTGTAAATTATAATTATGTACACTTCGATAAACTTTTAATTTTATTTGTATTCCAATGTAAAATCATTTTAAAAATTTGTATAGGCTAATTTAGTTTTATTATTAAATTCCTTAGGAACAGTACCTATTTTGAATATGTTGTTTCGAAAACTCTATATTAGACTTATAAATGATATACATTAGGTCTTTATTTATTTTTACAATTTATTAATCTAATTCATATGCCACATTTTTCTAATTACTAGTATATAATAATTTACAGTATTATATATTTCACTGTATTCATTAATCCTCCATCTAGTTTAAAACCTTTTTATTTCAGGGATTCATTTGTTATTATAATATTTCATTTTACATTTTTCTATAGAAGTATATTATATTTTATTAATTTATGGTTCACTTATGCTGGCTATTGTAATTATCCTTTTTAGAAAAAACTTTTTCAGCTATATCTCAATATTACCTTAGATCTATGTTTCATAAATTTATATCTCATTTTTGGATTTAATTTTTGATCAAGCTCTTATTCAAAACAATTGTAATCTCATGACTTTCAAATATCCATAATTTAGCAGCCCTAGTGGCTAGAAGGTAAATATCCATTATTTATTTTATTTGATTGTGTTTGATAAGTCGGTAAATATATATTTAATATTTGTTATCATATTTTCTCTTATCGATTTTTGTCGCCTCATTACTCTTTTAGACCTGATGAGAACCCGAAATTAGGGTGCAGACGTCAGCAAAACTAAATAGAAAAAACCTATATATATATATATATATTTATATTTATGTGTGTGTGTGTGTGTGTGTGTGGTAGTTATTACCTTTGACCACACCTCTTAACCATTTCCACTTCATTAATATTTACGTTCAACTATCTCCCCCTATTTTTCATTTTAAATTACTTATTTTTACTGTTTACGTTTTTCTTGATTTTTTTTTTGTTGACTGAAATTGAAAAAACATAAATGTCTTCTTCTAGTTACGAGACACTTAGTAAGAGAGTGCCATGAAAGTGAAGAAATGTAAGCAGAAGGCAAGCAAGAAATATTGTTCGTGTTCAGAAAAATGGAAAGCAGGCTATGAGGATCTAAAGAAGATTGGAAAGGAATACTGAGTGAAGGATAGTTTCTTTTACGTAGCTTTTGAAGATATTATTATTCCCCAAGGTGACACCTCAAGTGGAGATGATTTTTGTGAGTGATATCAATGATTTTATATGTACCTATCGCTAAAGAGAAAAAAGTTAATTTTATAATGTATAAAATCTAATAAGTTACGTAGAATTTTCTTTCTTCAGAATGTTCTACAATTTTTTTCATTAATATTTTTCGTTTAGAGGAGTCCCTTTCGAGTTGGAACATAAGCGTAATTAATTTTTGCACAAATGGATCAACTTGATCTTCGATTTTTGCTAAACGACTTAATACAATTTTCTTTTTTGTCAAATAAGCCGTTCGACACTATTTTTTTTTTTTATTAACTTAGCAATTGATTAACTATTCTGACAAATAAACCAAAAGAAGTTAAATAATAAAATTTCTTATTATCATCGTAGCACAGCCTCTTATGTGCCAGAGAACAGAGGTTGTAAGGAACTGGTGTAAATGAACATCATAAAATGTGAACGACCAGACAATAAGATATGGATCACATCTTTTTATTTATATATTAATTTACTACATCTTTTTTAATCTTTATAATTGTAAATGGTTGACTTTTTAACCAAAAAGGAGACGGTTCGGTTTTCGATAAGTTAGTCGTAAATAGTTTATATCAGAGTTGGGAATAATTCTATTTATAAATACGAATTATTCATATGAATATGAATTTATTCGTGATTATTATGTGACTAGGATACCAATTTCTTTATGATGAACAGCAGTATTTATGATGAAATGCGTGAATACTAATACAATGTTATTCATGTATTTTCTTTAATGAAGGAGCTCTTCCGTATTTTATAAATATTTATTTATTATTATTTGCTTCCCAACGTTTCGAGCTTGTGGCTCATCTTCTGGGGTTATCTTATCTTAGCTGTTTCATTTCATTCAAGCCATTTGTCAAAACTTCTCTTTTTTTTTAACCAGTATAAAAATACTTTTGTCTTTTTTTTTTATTTTGTCTTACATTTTATGGCCTGTTACACTGTCTAAGTGAGGAAAAAGATCCTTAGCAGAATGTTATTCATAAATTTTCTCCTTAGTACAAATGAATTTATAGGAAAAATCGTTAAGATGTTTCTGTTAAATCCTAATTTTTAATTTTTTTTTTTTTTTGTGAATCCGATTTTAAAATATCTTAATCATACGATAATCCACAACTCATGAGAATTTATGACTCCACCTTTTTGAGTTGAATTCTTTGAGTCGAACATCACCTCTATTGCTCGGACTCGAATCGCCGAAATAAGATAATTTCATAGATAATTTGATTTCCTGTCAATGTTTAATTTTTTTTCCTTTCAGGTACGCCAGCCACTTTTTAGTTATTTAGTCCATTTTTGTTAGTAATGGCTCCGCGGAAGTTAAAATGTATGAAACCTAATTAATTATTAGAAATTAGTAATAAGTAAAACTGATTGGTGAAGTGGAGGAAGGAGAAAGAAGTCGAGCTATTTTTGCTAGTGAATTTGGGATTTCGCACAACTCATTTTCAACCGTCTTAAAGAAAAAGAAAAGAAGATTGATGTGCACATGTGTATAAACTAAGTGAATTTCTATTCAACGACTGTTTCTTGTTTATTAGCATCATATGTATCTAAAATTTACAATGTATTTTGTAAAATATGCCTAGATTTGAACTCCAATGCTGTTCTAATATACATATGTAGATGAGTGGATGTTCTGTAAGTGGAAAACATTTTCACGGTCCCTCTAAAATGGACTTATCCAGATTTGACAGTATATGAAACTCTTTTGGGCCAAACATTTTTTTCATGAACCAACGTTTTCTCTCAATATAAATAAGAACTGATTTTTTGTTTGAATTCTAATATAATTTTCAATGTATTTTGTAAAATATGCCTAGATTTGAACTCCAATGCTGTTCTAATATACATATGTAGATGAGTGGATGTTCTGTAAGTGGAAAACATTTTCACGGTCCCTCCAAAATAGATTATCGAGATTTGACAGTATATGAAACTCTTTTGGGCCAAACATTTTTTCATGAACCAACGTTTTCTTTCAATATAAATACGGTAAGAACTGATTTCTTGTTTGAATTCTAATACAATTTTCTTGGATTCGATTTTAACCAAATTGAAATAAAAAATCTGATGCGATGCGCGCAACACACAACTTTCACTTACGAACTTACATAGATTAGAAATCGACGGGTTTCGATAATATGTAAACGCCACCCTTTTCGTCACGTGTATATCTCCATAAGTTATAATGTATCAGTAATGCAAAACTTGAAAATTCTCAGTACTTTTCGATTCAATATTGCTTATTTATTTTTTTAAGGGACCAAACTTCATCAAAAGTCGGGTTTTTTTTACTGCATGGTTGTTTTTTACAGCGATTTCAGTAAATATATCATGAAGATGAATCGATAGGCGTATTTACGACTCGTAGTAAAGTTTATCTCTTATCCGTTTCTGGAAATCGAGAACGATTAGTGATCCTCTAAAATCACTTTATATTTGCTTCAGAAATTCATTATGGAACTAAAGTTTCTAAACTATAAGATTATCTTATACCATAGTTTTAAAGATTACCGTATACCATATTTTTTCACACCTTAAACGCTTTAAATAATTTGAGCATCATGTACTCTCTAGAGTAAAATATTTTTTTTCATTGTTAAATAAATTTTTAATAGATATGAAATTTTAACTATCACATCTTTGGCATATACATACATCAAATACCCAGTTTGATCAACATCGTTACAGCCGTTTTTGATTAAATAAAAAAACACCTGAAAATGAGACAAAATTTACTAAATAAAGTGCCCCCTCCGTTTGACCAATTTTGATGACATTTTTGCTGTCACTTCGCGGGCATATACATATATCGAATACCCAGTTTGATCAAAATCGTTAAAGCCGTTTTTGAGTAATTAAAAAAAATCACGTGAAAATGATACAACATTTATTAAGTAAAGTGCCCCCTACAATTGATCAATTTTGATGAAATTTTGACAGTCACTTCTTGGGCATATAAATACATCAAATACCGAGTTTAATCAAAATAGTTAGATCCGTTTTGGAGAAAATTGAAAGAAACGTAAAAAGTAGACAAAGTTCATTGAATAAAGTACCCCCTCCGTTTGACCAATTTTGATGAAATTTTCGCTGCAACATCGCGGGCACATACATGCACTAAATACCTAATTTCAGGTTCGTACGGATTATAGTTTTTTAACTAGTCTGTTCACACACACACACACACACCATTTCGGGCGAATTGGTTATTTGGACTCAGGACCACAAAACGTGTATTTCCATTTAAAACCGGAAGTCGAAATTTTTCACGATCGCAATTCTTTCCCTTGCTATATATTTCATATATAGGTAAGTGAAAGTAAAAATATACTCGCTGAGTTACCTCATTTACTGAATAAGTTTGTAGAAGTATTAAGCATGTAATAGTAATTACAAATAATTTATCATTAATAAATTTTTGTTCATATTAAAATAAAGATCACAATATGTATAAATTTGTATTCGTATTCATAAATAAAATTGTGCCCAACTCTGGTTTATATTAATTTTTAGATATTTAACTTACTATCGAACCGACTTCTTCTGAAATGCATTTTAAGAGAAGATGATAGAAATCTTTCATTTTTCCAAGTCATTATTCCATTTAAAAATTAAACAGTAGTTTTAATATGCGGTTACTGTAGTCGCCGAAATGAGGAGTTCCACGGATCCAATGAAGGTATAGCCTAAGCCAAATGATAGGATATCTGGCTTTGTAATGGTTCAACTATAGTAGTAACAAAATACATGTCATAACATTATTATGCTACCAAAATTTCTTATTTTCAATTTGGTGGCAATATATCGAAAGATACTTTTTATACATATATTCCTAAAATTTTCTTTTTGGACGGATAATATTGGTTATTATTGTAATAATAATCATGTTGTGAAGTTTGACCAAGAAATACCTGTCAAATTAAAATGTACTTCCAAAAACCAGTTTTGGAAACACTATCAGAAATCATGGAAGAGTATGTAAACAGATTTGTCATTCCAATGTCATAGGGGATTGATACTATTCGATTCCTTTTTCAGAAGGAATACGAAATATAAGTTTAATAGAATGTGCGACATGCCGGTTGCTCAAATTCAGTGCGAATGTCAGCTAAAGTACCAATACGGTTTGGTCCCTGGTGGATAGAGAGATACTAACCGTGTACTTCCTTAGCTCCGTAGGGATAGAGGGCCAAATTCCAGTCAAAGCCACCGAAGACAAAGTAGCAAGATTCGATCTTGACAGTACCCTTTCCCTGAGGGTTGGGGCGAAACGGAAGTAAGGACGATGGTATGCGAAACTCAGTGTCAAACACGGTTCGAATGTGTCCCATTGCAAGCTCCAACTGGAATTCCCCGTTCATATCAGTGAAGTTTCTGGTGTACAGGTCCGCTACCGGAATGTAGTTTCTGTTACCCTGAGCAGGACAATCATGAGTGAACTTTACCTGCAACAAGAGAGCCAAAATTAAGTGAATAAAACATATATTTTATTTGTTAGTTTTATTTTTAAAAAATGACTATATATATATATATATAATAATAAATTCTTTATTTGATTGTTCCGGGACAAGTCCCCTCGGCACAAAATTATATTATACAATTTATGGGCTTAAGAGCCTTAGATCAAGATTAAGTAAAATGAATTCGAAGAATGATATAAACATAAATTAAAAGGAAAACTTCTTTTGCTAAGATTAAACATAACAATTCATAAAAAATAATTGGCAAACTTAACTGGTATTGCACTACTTACATTTTCAATTACATACATAACTTTATATAAAATGAACAGTGCTTAAATTGCAAAATAATAACAACTTCTGCTTTAAAATTTGGATTCCGAATGGAAAGTTCCTATTTACAATTTTTCGGGAAACTGGATTGATATGAAGTGATTGTACGGGCGGGATTTGAAGGTAGGGAGGATATTGGAATGACGAATAAAAGGGGAAATAGAATTCCAAACGGATGAGGACCTGAATGTGAAAGATCTTTCAAAAGCTGACGTTCGGTGGACCGGTATACATATATCTGAAGGCCTCGACCGGGTATTGCGGAAAGGAACCGAGGATTTGGGCTGAAGGAGTTCGAGGGTATATGAATCGGATAACATGGTAAAGAAATGATGCCAGGAGGTATTTGCGACGGTTGGATGGGTATAGCCACTTTAACTTTTCGTAAAAAGGTGAGATGGAGACGACTCTTGGGATCCCAAAGATGAATCGTACGAAACAATTAATCAGACGTTTTATTTTTGCTTCGAGATCCCCGGAGATACTCCCATAGACCATACAGCAATAGTCAAAGTCGGGAAATATCAGGGAAGTGACCAGAGGTCTGCGGGTTTCACGTGGAAGAAGGTTACGGAGATGATTAAATTGCTTTAGGTAGAAAAAGTGCAGCGGGAGATATTAGAGATGTGGTTTTTACAAGGTTACTTAACGGTACAAACAAGGTTTAACGAAGGTTACTCCGAGGTTTTTGTCAGTAGGATGGAATTTTATAGGATCATTATTTAGGAGCAGGGTAGGAATATTAGGGACGGTTTTAAGGAGGTGAGTGGAGCCTGTTCAAATTGCTTTCGTTTTCTCAGTGTTTAGCTTCAACTTGTTAGCCTCTGCCCAGAGGCTGATTCGGTTTAGATCGTCCTGAAGCTTTTTAGTTTCTGACGCTAGCTCGGACGGTGGGAAGGGCAGGTATATTTGGAAATCGTCAGTATAGATGTGATATTGGGAGTGCTGAATCAGAAAAGGGAGGTCGTTAATCTAAATAGCAAACAGGGTGGGGGATAGAGAGGATCCCTGTGGGACTCCACAGGTGAGGAGAAGTGTCTTGAATGGAGGTTGTCCAGGAATGACTACAAACTGATACCGATCTGAGGGAAAAGACTCTCAGGTCTCGGATTTTCCATAGAGAAAACGAAATGCCTACATTTCAGCCGAAGAAGACGAACCCCCTGTCTCACCAGAACTTAAATTAGGAGATTCTACACTACCTTATGTTGATAACTGTCGGTTTTTAGGACTTCTTTTTGACAGAAGATTATCGTGAAACTCCCATATTAACGTTCTTAAAGAGAAGTGCCTGTCTGAAATGAAAATCCTAAAAATTCTTAGCAGGACATCATGGGGAGCTGATAGATGCACGATGTTGAGAATTTACAAAGCCTTGATCTGCTCCAAGCTCGACTACGGGAGTTTTGTGTACGGTTCGGCACGCTTCGCGTGTTTAGCTAAACTTGACACTGTTCACAATACCGGTATTCGAATTGCAACAGGTGCCTTCAGGACCAGCCCCATTCTAAGCCTAAGCGCAGAATCCGGATTATCACCGCTGACATTCAGAAGGCAAAAGCTAGCAGCTAATTACCTTTCACGAATATACACGTAACCTCTACATCCTACTTAAAAATATTTATTCGAAACTAAATTTTCAAGAAAGTTTCAACAAAAGCCAAACGCTACACTACCCATAGCAGAAAGAATCTCATCCATCACCAACGAATTAAAAGTCGTACATTTCAACTTTCAAATAGTAAGTTCTCCACCTTGGACCTATAAACCTCTGAAGCTTCACCTGGACTTATCAACGTTTCACAAAAACGATAAAACTCCCTCAAAGTACCTTGATGAATTCAAAAAATTACTCCGATCCGTACCACACCAAATGGCAATCTACACCGACGGTTCGAGGTCAGATACCGCAGCATCATCGGCGTTTGTAACTCCGACCTCCTTTGTTTTACGAACCCATGAGTACTTAAAATGTTAGAAGGCATAGGAAAGTCGACCCACTTCATCTGGGCACCTGGACATGTAGGCATCGCCGGGAATGAGGTGGCCGATAAAGCTGCCGGCGAAGCCTTATCTCTCCCAGGAAGAGGGACTACGATATAAACGGCCTCAGAACTTTCTCGCCCATTGATGGAGACCATTAAATAGCGATGGCAATCGATGTGGGACGAAAGTCCTCCGAGCAAATTAAAACATATAAAACGAACAGTAAAGCACTCTGGCCGCACCAAACGTCTAGAGGAAGTCATCATTACCCGTCTCAGAATAGGTCACTGTCGATTAAAACACGCCCACCTTGTAACCAAGGAAACACCACCACAATGCCAAACGTGCAACAGTTACCTCACTGTCCAACATATCTTCGAGGAATGCCGCCGTTACCAATCAGTGTTGCAACAGCTTCGGATACCATCAGATGTATCAATAGCGTTAAGGGACAACGATGACATGATTAATAAGATCATTCAATTCCTTAATCAAACCAAACATTAAAATTTCCAGCCTTTAAATCCTCATTAAACTCTAGTGTACTGTACTAATGTAACTTAAGTTAGAAGACCAACATGGTTTTTATCCACATCCTCCGTTAAAGCCTCGTGTAAAAAGATAAGCCACCAAATAACGACATGTGGGACCGGGGCGCCCCTTTGTTCCGGCTGGCCCCCACCGGCCTGGGTGCCCCTCTCGTTGGTTCGGGGTTCCGGTCGTTGTTTTCCTTAAAACAGATAAACATAGAAACCGGGCGTTGATGACCACAGATGTTTTACGCCCCTAAACAACATACAACAACAACTTTACTAAAGACGAATCACACACAACACTTTTCTAACCAACAACGTTAGACCATCATATGTTTACTAAGAATTATTTACCACTAATCATAAATAAAAATCTCTTTGATAAAAACAAGAATAACAAAAATAATTATGCTTAAATAAAATAATTCAATCTCGTGACATCGAATTAGTATTTATTGACTTAGAGAAAGTGTATGATAGTGTTCCACGAAAATTGTTATGGCAAGCTCTCCAAAATGCAGGCATTAATACAGATCTAATAGACATAATAAAAGAAATGTTTTGTTTGATTTGAAAATTTCAGAATTGAATTATCCAGGGCTGGTCTAGTAAAAAAGATAAATGTTGTAAAACAAAGATATATTTGAAACTAAACAAAATAAAATTCCCTCTAATGGGCAAAAATAAAATGAAAACCTCTTAGAGCTGATAAAAAATAAATATATTTTCCCTGAATTGAAATTGATTGTGAGAGAAAAAATAAATATAAAATAGTACAAATGTAAAAAATCGGTGACTGTTGAATTTCTACTCATAGCAGGACGAGCTAGACGGCGAGACGTCTTAATCTGTATGTTGATCTGAATGTGGTGATTAGGCCCACCCATATATTGAAAAATTTCTGGCCAGGCGTAGTACTTGAAAAGAAAAACTTCAAACTCCTCACTTCACTTCTTGATTGACTCGTCCCGAGTCTAAACGTATTTCAGTCACCGATTGAGTAAAAATCAATTTACATAAATCATTAATAATACATAAAAATGGCTGGTCCTGAACATGTATAAAGAAAACACCTGCCAAGTAAAAATAGGACCTTACCTTTTTGAGCCTTGCTTAACAAGTAAAGGATTACTCCAGGGGTACTGTACATCTTCCTCCCTATTCAAGATTTTTCTTGAAATATATCTGAAAGGGTGGAGGGAGAAATGTAAACTGATGGGGCTCCAGTTGAAAGAAGATGTATCCCTTTATAATTTATTATTTGCGGACGAACAAGTCATCATTGCTCAGGATACAGAGACATGTTAAAAAAGCTATATGAAGAATACAAAAAATTAGGGGTTAACCATTAATGCTAAAAAGACAGAATCCATGGCATCCAGAAGTGAGGACATGGAAATGCACCGTGGACAGGCTCTGAAAAGAGTCAAACATTTTAAATATGGGACTATAATTTGATGGCTAGTGTGATAAAGAGATCAAGAGGAGAATTTCTGATGGGAAAAGGACCATATCGATGCTTAATTCAATACTATGGGACAAAAATATCATCACTAAAACAAAAAAGAATATTTATAGAAGCATAGTATTAAGTATCATGGAGCAGAAACCTGGACTATAAAGGGCAGTCTTCGGAAGAAACTTCTGGCCACCGAAATGGACTACTGGCGCCGAGCGGCAGCGATATCCAGAATGGAAAAGGTGAGAAATAAAAAAAAATAGAGAAAAATGGAAGTTGAAAAAGAAATTCTGGAGGAAATAGAAAAAAAAAAAAAAAAAAAAAAAAAAAAAGGCTGAAAAGGTTGCCCGAAGAAAGCTATTCTTTCCATGAAAATAAATGGAATGAGAAGACGAGGTAGACCAAGGAAGACCTGGGATAACGAAATAGAAGAATACTTGATGAGGTATGGTCTACGAGAAGAATGGGCCTTGGATAGAAAAGTCTGGAAGGAGGCCATAGACAATTTATAGGTTAAGGAAACCCACCATAGGTGGAAACTCCTAAAAAAATAAATAAATAAAATAATAAGATAAATTATAAAATAATAATAGAAATATAAATAACACAGTAATCAGTGGTAAATCTAATTACAGTGGCCTTTAGCATAATTAAAAAGTTGGTCGTTCAATCGCGACCCGTTACACATATTTCGATAAAAGATCAAGATGCCGGTACTTATTTAAAAAATGTATATATTTCGATAAAATATTAAGATGGCAGTACTTATTCGAAAATATATAACTTAAACAGTAATGGTTAATAACAGATAAAAAAAGGAAGAGGTGAATGAAACGACACTTTTGGAAACTTCACAAAGAGAGAAATGACATAAAATAACCACTTACAGAATACAATTATATTAAATACTCTACTAGAATAAAATACACTTCTATAGAAAAATTACCTCTTATTATATACAATAATCTGTATTCTAAAAATAAAGATATACATAAAAACGATTGTTTTGCCAGAAGTATGTACAAATAAAAATAGCACTGACAGTAATCAAGGTTCCTCAACTTGTTGTAACTACACACATATGAGGGTTTTCAAGGCCAGAGGCGAGGATACTCCAGGTCTCTAATTCTCTATTGCTGGGATCTTTAATTGTTTAATATTAACCGTCCTTCTTTTCTTCGGTTCCTTCATACTCTCATTTGTAACCACATTATGTTCTCTAATTATGATCACCATGAATGGTCCCACATAGCGCAACAATTCTTTACCTCTATTAGAGCCTATTTTCCGATAAACTACAGTTCCTACATTTATGTTCCCGGTGATATCTTTCACCTTCATATTGCTACGTTTCTGGTCTCCCGCTTTTCTAAGGCGGGTGGGGGTTTCCAGAAACGGCTTATATCAAGTTAATATGTGAAAATGATATAATAAATATGAATCAATTGTATATTGGATTCTGATTGGCTGGCTGCCTAAAATTTCCCTTCCTTTCTATATTTAACGTGTTTCCCTGCTGCCTCTTTGCCGGGGCAAAACCAGGGTTTATGGCCACAAATTTCTCTAACAATCTTCCTCGGTATTTCCCTGGGTGTTTGTCGGCAGCATTTTCGGTCTTAGGCTTTGCTTATTTTGAATTACTAAAAGAAGGTTTATGGCCCCAAAAACTTACAAGGCGGTGTTTCTAAGACTAAGACCTAGCCGCCTTCAGGTAAACTGACCACCGGGTTAAGCATATACAATACTTTACATATTTTGATATTAAATTATTAATTCAATTTCCTTTTCCAATCACGGCAGCATCCACAATACATAGCATTCTCCTAGTGTCAAGGGAAAGAAAAATTAATAAACGTATGTTTATTGATTTTTCTTTTAACATACTTTCAAAAATATTTTTAATAATCAGTTTAGAGCCGTAAAGTAAAATCCTATCTAAAAAATTAACTGTTCAGCATCGAATAAAACAAAATGATATAAAATGAACATACAACATACAAAACATTACTTAAAATACAACATATAAAATCATTACAAAAATGAACAAAACCCTTTAGTAAAACAAGCTACGATAATAAATTTACAATTGCTACAATTTGCATAACAAAAACTAAAATAAAAACAATTCTCAATATAAGTTTTCTATACACTATTTAAAAACATTTTTGCTCATCATTCAAAACTAAATTATAAAAATACAGAATGATTGTAGAATATAACAAAACTTATGATCTTACAATTAATTAACTTCTTTTTTACGATAGTTATAAATTAGTACCTTTTTAACTTTTAGCCTATGAACTTATCCATACCAGTATTAAAATTCCACATATTAAGTATTCACATGATAAAATCTTATTTTTCTAAACAATTGCTAGATAACTTACATAGTGATCAGAGTTCTTCTGTCTTTATTTCACATCCTGAAACACTTCTTAATTCACAAATAACAAAAACAAGAAGCATAATGTTTATACAGTAACATTTTATTGTATGGCAAGCATTTTTCAAAAAAAAAAAAGGATCCTACCTACTATTTGGGTTTCTTTCCCACTCTAGTTGTAAAAATCATATTTGCTATGAAGGGGAAAAATTCTTAATTTCAGTAAGTTTATTATCATCATTTTATTATCAATATTATTTGTTATAACGTCTACTTCAGTATTTATATTTCCTTTCTTAATAGCATGCTGATAGAAAAACTGCGGAACTCTTATTATTAGTTTGGCGCTACAACTCAGTGATGAGTCCTGGCCTCCTCAACCAGCTTCCTCCAAACGTCTCTGTCTCTGGCAGCCACCATCCAGTCCCTGATGCCTAGCATAGTTCGTGCGTCATTTACCACACCATCAGACCATCGTAGCTTCGGTCTACTCCCGAAGATCCGCTCTGTCAGCAACTTCTTTGGTAACTCGTCGCTTCCCATTCGGGCCACATGTCCAGCCCAGCGTAGTCTACCAGCGCGAAGGATTTGTGCGACATCCGGCTCTCGGTAGATATCTAACAGTTCCTGGTTGCTCCTTATCCTCCATTCGTTTCCAACTCTCTTTCCTCCCAGTATCCGTCGGAGCACTTTTCTTTCGAATATTTAGAGATGCTGTTCGCTCTTTTTCGGGATCGTCCATGTTTCAGAACTTTAGAGGAGTATTGGGCGTATAAGTGTCTTATATAGAGTTATCTTTGTTTGCTGGGAGAGGTAATTGCTTATAAAGTGTCTACGCTGTCCAAAGCAGCATCGGTTGGCTAAGACGATTCTATTTTTGGTTTCTTGTTCGATTGCATTTTCTTGAGTAACAATCGAACCCACGTAACTAAATTTCGCTACTTTCTCAAAAGTGAATGACCCTATTGTGATAGTCTCGCCTTCTAATGGTGCTTCCCCAGACACCATATATTTCGTCTTTGAGCTATTCACTTCAAGTCCGAGTCGCTTTGCTGGTTCGGTTAAGGCTAAAAATGCTTCGGCCACAGCTGTTAGTGAGCGACCAACAATATCTATGTCATCAGCATAGGCAATAAGCTGGTAAAGATGGTTGAATACTGTTCCTCTGGTCTGAAGTCCTGCATATCGTATTCTCAGACCAGATTAAAGAGTAGACAGGCCAAAGCGTCTCCTTGTCTTATGCCTTTACATGAGCTGAATTCTTTAGACATTTCATTGTTGATTCGCACCACGCGTTGCACATTGTTCATTGTAAGTTTAATGAGCTTTATAAGTTTGGCCGGTATTCCAAAGCATTCTAAGGCATTGTATAGCTCATTTATATTGATACGTCGTATGCTGCCTTAAAGTCAATGAACAAGTGGTGGGTTTTGATATTGTATTCATGCCCCCTCTCCAAAATGGTGCGAAGACTGAAGATCTGGTCAACAGTTGATTTCCCTTTCCTGAAACCACACTGGTATGGGCCTAAAATTTTCTCCGTGTACGGCAGCAAGCTTTGAAAGAGAATGTTGGAAAATACCTTATATGAAGTGGGTAATAAGGATATCCCTCTATAATTACTGCAGATCATCCTGTCTCCCTTTTTGTGAATTGGTACGATCACAGTTTTGTTCCAATTTAGTGGCATTTCCTCTCTAAGCCAGATGGCGGATATTATGTCTTGGAGAACTTTGATGAGTCCTTTGCCTCCATATTTGATTAACTCCGCTTGTAATCCATCTATGCCTGCTGCTTTATGATTTTTTAATTTCTTGATGGCTTCTTCTATTTCTTCTTCATCTGGAGGTTCAAAATCTGTGTCTGGGGTAATTTGATCGATTTGGAGTAATGAGGTTAGTTCTTCACCCACTGTATCTGCTCCTTTGTAGTTAAGAAGGCTGGAGAAATGATTTTTCCACATATCTTGTATTTCTGTTTTATTTGTTGTAAGTTCTCCTTCCTTGTTGAGGCAAGCCATCTGTCATGCGGAGAACGGCTTTCTGCTTCTATTCACTTTGCGGCAGAATTCACGAAATCGGTTTTCTCCTCTGAGCATTTCCATTTTCTCCAGTTGAGTTCTTTCATATTGCCTCTTCTTTATCTGATGAATGCGTTTCTCTTCTCTTCTCCTTGCACGATATTCTTCAACTGCATTCCTAGTTTTTCTCTGAACCATGCTTCTGTAGGCCCGGTTTTTAGTTTCTGTTGCAATCTGGCATTCATTATCAAACCAGGGGGATCTGTTTTCTTTTCTGGAGGTCTGAGTATGTTGTATGCGATGTCTTCCACTATTTTAGTGCAGGTTGTCCAGCAACTTTCCGTACTTACTTCCGGATCAGGGACATCGTTTAGGCGTAAACATTCATCCAGCTCTTCCTGGTAACGTTTCTGGATTTCCGGTTCTTTTAATACATTAATGTTCAACTTTCTATGATTAGGTCCAGAGCTGTTCTTTTCTGGCAATTTTATTCGAGCTCGAACGTGCGCTATAATCAAGAAATGATCGGAATCAATATTCGCTCCCCTATAGGCTCTTACACCTTGCAGGAACGATTTGTGTCTCCTTCCAATCAAAAAGTGATCAATTTGGTTTACGGTTAATCTATCTGGAGATACCCATGTTCCTTTATGAATGTTTTTGTGCGGAAATAAGGAGCCTCTAATCACCAGGTCTTGCGATGCTGCAAAGTTGATAAGTCTGATTCCATTGTCATTGCTGATATCATGCAGGCTATTTCGCTCAATTGTAGGTCTGTATATGTCTTCCTTTCTAATTTTCGCATTGAAATCACGGGCAATGATCTTAGTATCATGCTTCAGACACTGATTTAAGGTTCCTTCGAGAAGATCATAGAATTCTTCCTTTTCTTGGTCTTCTGAGACCTCTGTAGGTGCATGAACACTGAAAATACTATAATTATACAATCTTCCTCTGAGACGGAGGTAACAGATGCGGGGACTAACTGGCTTGAATCCAATCACTAGCTGCCGGTACCTTCCTCTAATTACAAATCCTGTTCCAAATTCATGATATCTTTCGCTACAGCTATAATACACGGAATGGTTTTTCTTTTCTAATACGCCCTGGCCAGTCCATCGGATTTTCTGAATGGCGGCTATATCTATTTTATATCTGTAGAGTTGGTCTAAGAGCAATTTTAGCGCTCCGGGTCGATGCAGGGATCGTACGTTCCATTGTCCTATGTTAAGATTCCTATTGGGGTTGCCGGGCCGTTTCCTTAGTTGACTGATCTGATCCGAGGCTGTTGTTTGAGGTTTCACGATAATTTGTTTTCAGGTAGCGGGGCTATCAACCCTCACTGCGTACCCTAGTCTGCTGATGGGGCTGCCATCTCGATGCATGCAGACCTGCATCCCCTTCCGGAGCGGCTTCCTAGGGAAGGTGGTCCTAGGGTGTGTACTGTACGTGACCTTGTGTATCGTGTGCAGTAATTGTGTACTGTGTGTGTGTTGGTGTACTGTTCCCCCAACCTGGAGGGCCAGAGGCTGACTGCAGTCTGACGACTGGGCGATGGGGTCGCCAATTCCCTACGCGGAACTCTTACTTTCACAAAAATCGGTTGTCCTAGTACCATCTTGGGTTTTCTTATGTCACAATCAAGGATTTAGTATTTACACATTCTATTAAATGAATCTCAGTTCTCAGATAATTGCTATAGTACAACATTACAATTTTTATCATGACTCTGGCAAACGAAAAGTGTATTCAAATCACAATTTTTATTTATCAGTTATTAATTAATAAGTTTTGCTGGGTCATATTACAAGTTTTAAAATTTTAATCGATTCTATAAATTTTTCCTTTATTTAAAATATTTTTATCTCTGGTACCGAATCTAATTCCTATTTATGGCCACTTAAGATTTTTAATTTTCCTATCCGGATGTTCGGATCAATTATACCATGAGCCCCATCAATTATCTAATAATAAAAGTTTTTACAAATGGATCAATAAAAATGTTGCCTCAGTATTCCGGGCGTACTTGAAGATTTCAGTATCTTCTCAAAAATAATCTTAGAGATACCTGGAGGCGCTACGGCTGCTCCACATTGAGATTTTGAGAGTTTTTCCCTACTAGACACAATTAAAACAATTACCCGACTTCAGGGGTGATGGAGGACCTCTGTCTACTCCTAAGTAAAAAAGTACAATAATCCAATTAGGATATACAAAAATACAAAATTGATCCACGTTATTTAAATGTTATTATTGGGGGTTGCTCATAGCGACTAGACAATTATGGCAATTTAAGATTAATGATTATTACCGGTTTTTCGATAATAAAATGTTTCAAACAAACATTTTAATTTTCTCATTGATAGGTAATTTACCGCATATTCCATTTTGCATTAATTAATCAAATCTCGATTGGTAAAATAAATTTTTATTTTTATTATCTTAATTTGAATCTCATGAATTTACTCTGAGATCCACTTAATTGAACTGTATGTAGTTAAGATTCTAAACCTACAAATACCTAAGCTTAAAATAGCCTCATCTATTTAAAAAAAATATTTACAATTATATATACAAAAATTATTTACATTGATCCAGAACGGGTTGACCTGACGCGGGTTCGCCAGAACCCTTTAGCTCGTCAACGGAAGGGACGCTAGATGGAAACCCCCTTTTATCCCCTGGACTGGGATAAAGACTACCGTGTCTTATTATAACATAGTATGCGCTTATTGTTATCACCTTCTGGGACTACGAAACCTCTGTAAAATTCCCCTATTAAAATAAGAAAAGTGAATCGTTCGGCTGGCGAATCTCTTAAATAATTATTTGTTTTGGTTATTTCATTGGCATGGCAATTTCGGCGGGTTAATGGAGATTGCCCTCTAAGCCTAACTAATGGGTTTAATTGAAATATTCTTAGAGGTGACCAATCGGGGTTACCTAATTTTATAAATTCTGGGAGGTCTTCATAGTATTCTTCATCAGCAATCGCCATGAGGCGGTCCTTCTCTTCGTATTCAATCTTTACATCAGTCATATCAACTTCTTCACGTACCTGGCAAGATCCAAGAGTTTATACCTGAGCTTGAGGTATTGGCAAATTCTCTTAAATGATTTCTCCTTGAAGATTTTTCCTTTCATCTTCAACTTTAAAGAGAACCTTATCTTGCCCGTCGTAATTAGTCTCTATGTCACCACTTTCAGATTGAACATTAGAAACAGGTTCTTCCCTTGGAGACTCGTGACTAATAATTTCTGTATATTTAAGAGCAGTAATCTCGTCAGGTCCAGGTTCCACATAATTGGTCACAGGAGGTTTATCAACATAATTCTCCATTGCTATATGATCTTGGACTTTCCTTTCAGCTGGTGGTGGCTTCTGTGGTTCTTCTTCATGTGTAGAAGGTTTTCCACACGCGCCGAGCTTCGAATTCATCCTGACGAAAGCTTCTGTTATTTCCTGTAGCTCTTTCATTCTATCTTTTTGCGTTTTCTGCATCTCTTTTATTAGCTGTTGTATTAACATTTCTTCTGGGCTGAGGCTATTTTCTTCTGTTTTCTCCTTGGTCTGTGGCTGAGTTGCTTCTGGATGTGGGATCGCTATTCCTTCAGCCAACCCCGTACGCGGCTCTGGTAGTTTTTCCTCTTCTACTCTCGAAGCCATATCACAAATGTCGGGCGCGTATCTTATCTCTTTAATATCTTTTGAAACCTCTGCGGCAGGGCTAAACGCAAGCACTAATTAAATAAAAAAACAAAATATAGCCACATATCATAAACCCGGTTACAAGAATTATTAGAACAGCCTTCACCCCACACATCACTAATTTAACACTAAGGAAAGAGAACACGAGAAAACGGAGCGCATGTATAAAGCGAAATTCTGGAGAATTTGTAGTTAGATTAAAGAAATTACCGAACTTTATATATATATTCACCCTCATGCCACTTTTAATAATCTAATAAAAATGTTAATAATGATAAAGGTAAATTGGTAAGTACGTCCCCACAAGGGATACCATTTTAATTGCTACGTTTCTGGTCTCCCGCTTTTCTAAGGCGGGTGGGGGTTACCAGAAACGGCTTATATCAAGTTAATATATGAAATTAATATAATGAATATGTATCAATTGTACATTGGATACTTTTCCAAAGGTGACGTGTTTACCAATTATATTTTATTCTAATAAACCGGTTGCATAGGGTTTTATTGATCAATAATGTAAATCATTTATACCTCCTTTAATATATCATCTAAAGATATTTTACTGACACAAATTAGTTAATGGATGCTGACTGGCAATTTAACATAATTTAATAAATACTGACACACAATATAGCAACTAGTACTGTATACGTATTAACCTTATCTGGTGGGTACTCTTTGGTACTCTCTACTACTGGTGGTGTTTTCTCTGGCCTATCTGCTGGATCAGTCCCTGCCATCTCTAACGCTCTGTCAGACTCAGCACAGCATCCCCTCTCAGCCTGTCTCGCTATCTGGACTCTGCCCTCGCTCTCTCCCTGGACCTCCGCACTCCTCGTACTGCACTCTCCACCTTCGAACTCTCACCACTCCGAACTCCCCACTCGACTCCCTCAAAATTCTCTCTCCTCCGTATAAGTCTTCTTTCCCCCCCTCTCTTCAGACTTCATCTGATTGGCTGGCTGCAGACTTCTCCTGATTGGTTGGTTCCAGACTTCTTCTGATTGGCTGGCTGCCTAAAATTTCCCTTCCTTTCTATATTTAACGTGTTTCCCAGCGGCCTCTTTGCCGGGGCAAAACCAGGGTTTATGGCCACAAATTTCTCTAACAATCTTCCTCGGTATTACCCTGGGTGTTTGTCGGTAGCATTGTCGGTCTTAGGCTTTGCTTATTTTGAATTACTAAAAGAAGGTTTATGGCCCCAATAACTTACAAGGCGGTGTTTCTAAGACTAAGACCTAGCCGCCTTCAGGTAAACTGACCACCGGGTTGAGCATATACAGTACTTTACATATTTTGATATTAAATTATTAATTCCATTTCCTTTTCCTATCACGGCAGCCAATTTCCTTTTCCTATGTATTATCCACAATACATAGCATTATTCTCCCGCGCCACCCGTTGGCACTTTTCTTTCTCTATTTTGTCCTGGACTTTTTCCCGTACTTTCCCCAGTTCAATTATATTGCTAATGATGTTACCTACTATTTTCGTCAACAGCCGTACCCGTACCCGAATAGTGTCGTTGCCTACCACGTAAATCGAAGAGGGCTTCGAACGGTGAAAACCCCGTCCCTGTATGTATGGAATGGTTGTAAGCGGCCACCTCTTTGCATAGTTACTCTTTACATAGCATAGCTACATCTAGTTCTAAGCCTTTCTCCACCTGATACACTCTTAAGTGATCACTCAGTGTATGCAAGTAATATGCCATATTACTTCTAAGTTCTGCTCTTGTCTGATTCTGGAATTGTCGAACTCCCTGCCCCCGTCGGACGAGATTCTGTCGGGCACCCTGTAAAACTGGAACCACGTTTGTAGAGCCCCTAGAACCGCTTCTGACGACCGTTCATGCACATGGTATGCCATCATAGCTTTGCTAAAAAGCTAAATGGTGACCAATTTATGACCTCTCCACGTAAAAGTATCCACCTGTAAGTCACACAGCGGTGCCTTCGCAGTTGGTGTTGGTTCTTGTTGTCCTTTCGGGCGGTGCCTGTCATATTTTGTGCTTAAACACACTTCGCATGCCCCTATGGTGTCCATGATAACTTTCTTCATCCCCCACCAGAAATACCTTCGGCGCAATGCATGTAATGTTTCCATTACCCCACGATGGTTAGTTTTACCATGATGATAGGCAAGTGTCAACTCTTTTTGCTGTTCCTCGTCTCTTATGGTCCCTACGATTTGTTTACATCGAATGAATAGTCTATCTAACCCGATTCTCTCTGATCGCCATAACCGTTTAATTTTTTCCCAAACTGCGGCGTTTCCCACGTATAAGTGGTAGGTTTTTCTCGGTTTGGATGCGTCCATTAGTGCCTAACAGATTTTTGTCTTCCGTTGCCCCTGGCTGGGACCAGATAGTTGTTATCGTACTGTTTCCGCCCGCTCCTATTCGTTTCCTCCTGTGAGCCTTCTTCGGATTCCGCCGACTCTTGTTCTCCTTCACCTTCCGGCGTCCATTCCCTGAGAAATTGTCTCACATCTGTGGCGGTTTCCCCTCTATCTTCCTCTATGGCATTGGTTGTAATGGCTCTGGAGAGCCAATCGGCAACCACGGCTTCCGTTCCTGGCTTATAAACTATAATTTCCATAATTATTTATAATTATAAGCATAATTATTTCCATATTGTATTGAGTTAGAAACTCTTTCCAGCGAGTTTGTGGTGAGTATGGACTCGAAATTTCCTACCAAACATAGGGCCTAAGGTGGTCAATAGCCCAGACAATCCCTAGCAGTTCCCTCTCTAATGCACTGTATCTCGCTTCTGAATCTGTGAGTCTCCTGCTCGCATATGCTACTGGGCGTTCCCCGTCGTCACTCTCCTGCGATAATACGGCCCCCAGCGCGTACTCACTCGCATCTGTCGTGATATGAAATAACTTGAAATCTGGAAATGCAAGTACTGGCTCCTCTTGTAACCTCTTCATGAATTTCCTGATGTCCTCCATGACCGGTGTTACGACTATCTTCCTTCCCTTCTTGAAAAGTTATTGATAGGCACAAGGTACTCCGCCATTTCAGGGACAAATTTACGGTTTTAATTGAGCGTCCCTATTTAACCTCCGTATCCCTTTTACATCATCCGGATTTGATGGTACCCCGCCTTTAAATCTAAGGTTTTAAATATTGTAGCTCCATTGAATCTATCTAAAATATCTTCAGACTTCGGGATTGGGTATCTCTCATCCACGGTATTTTCGTTCAACTTCCGATAATCTATAACGACCCTATATCTTTCCTTGTTATCTCCCACAGTACTCTTTTTCTTTATAGCCCAAACGGGGCTGTTGTAGGGTGACGTGCTGTCCACAATTAAACCCTGCCTTGTTAGGTTGACCCTCTATTTCCTCGCGTATGTGTTGCGGCCAGCGTTTCTCGTGGTGGTAGCGGTATATCGGGTACGTTTAGGACCGGTTGTCTTTACGCCTCCTCAGCTTTTTTTTTTCTTTTTTTTCAGTCACAACACTTTAAGCTTTACCGAGAAAAAAATCGGCCTCCGCACAATCGTTTCCCTGGTTTCGGCACCACTTAAACACTAACGGTTAATAACAGATAAAAAAAAGGAAGAGGTGAATGAAACGACACGGTTGAAGTCTGAAACTAAACTGCTTTATTCCTTCCTTCTTCTTCTTCTTCTTCCTCCTATGTGCCTTTCAGATTGGAGGCGCCTCAGTCCAAGCCAGCCATGCACCCCGATCCATAGCCAGCGCCTTTATGGCATTAAGGCCTTGTCCTCTTTTCTGTCCCAGCCTGGTCATGTGGTCTGTCCACGTTAGTCTAGGTCTGCCCCGGGGACGTCTTCCAGTCGGCCTAGCTTCGAAGTACTTCCTTGGGTCCCGGTCCTCTTCCATACGGTAAAGGTGGCCAAACCATTTCAGCTGCCTCTTTTCAATGATATATCCCTTACAGATGATACTCCCAGGTCCTCACGTATTCGTTGATTTCGGACCATATCTCTCCTGGTTCGGCCAGCCACTCTCCTCAAGTACCTCATTTCTGCGGCTGTTACTCTGCTCCAGTGCTTGTCCAGTGTGACCCAGCTTTCGCTTCCATAGAGTAGAGTCGGCAAGTATATGGCCTTGAAGATGTGCAACTATACGTTGTTATCCATCTCCCTTTTTCCTGGGGACTGTGTTGCACAGGTGATAGTAAACATTGTTCGCCTTCCTGATCCGGTTGGAAACCTCACCATCAATCTTTCCATTCCTGCTGATGACAGTTCCAAGGTAGGTATATTCCTCTGCCATCTCTAAGGTTTATCCTCTACATCGGATCTCCACATTCTCAACATCTCGGCCTATATGTATCACCTTGCTCTTACTTGCATTGAGCATCATCCCCTTTCTCTCCAGCCCAGCTTCCCACTCTATGATTGCTTGCTGCAGGTTTTCTTTTGAATCTGTGAGGATCCGAGGATTGAATGAGGACAATACCGTCAGCAAAAACCATCGCTTGAGCAAGTACTGTCCTCATATTCCACTTCCCCACAACTGTCCGCGCTGTCCTTCGCTTGCATATTTTTAGGATCTCGTCCATGAATATGATAAATAGTAGAGGGCTAAGGCTGTCTCCCTGTTTTATTGGCGCATACAAATTAATACAGCTGAAAACTCTCTTAGATATCCTCATACAAAGGTATATTATTGAAAAGGGCATCTAATTTCCTTTTAAATGATATAATATTGTTTGTGATCTTTTGAGCTGAAAGTGTTTTATTACAATGTAAATCTAATAAAATTAATTCAACTCGGTGTTATATGAAAATTTCTGTATGGCTAAAATCTCTCTCCAAGCCTATTTAAATATAATAGCACTGAAAGGAGGATGAAATTTTCTATCTAATGATTAAATAATATTGGCTTATTGACTTATAAGAGTTTTATCACGATTTGAATCTAACATAGTAAAATTTAATTTCAAAGTGGCGCATACAAATTAATACAGCTGAAATCTATTTCCAAATATCCTCAAATCATCATATAATTATTGCTGAAAAGAACATGTACTTAACTTTAATATAATTTAATAATATGTGCAGGCTTTTAAGTTTAAAAAGTTTTTTCTTTTTTTAAATTAAATATAATAATAATATCAAATCAACTCACAACTTTTATTTATTTAAGCTAATAAACTATAATGGTGAAAATATTAGCATTAGGCTACAATGAGTTCATAAAGGTGTCGTATGCCTTGTTTATTTTGTTGGCAGAATCGCAATCAATCTTGTAAGTATCACTGAATGGGGAAATTGGTCTTAATTTTTAGGCCAAAAAAAGTTTCTGTTGGCCCAGAGAGGTGCATAAATAGCACATCATAATCACCTTCTGTCTCATTCATACTGTGGACTATCCCGATCCACCAGTTGTTGTCATATACACAGGCCACGAAAGAATTATTTTGTCGTAAACAGATAATAGAGTCTGAGCTTAGCCTTTTTGCTATTATTTCTACAGTTGATGCAAGCTGAAAATAATTGAAACTCCTGGTTCCGGTAATTTTTAGACCAGACTCAAATCGAATACCTAAAGCTTTTCTGTTGATTTCGATTTCTTTGCTCAAAAAAAAAAAAAAAAAAAAATTATTTTGGAAAAAATCTTAGCACAATATTCGTACATTTGCTTTGAATTTACGATTTGATCATTATTTAATACACTTTGTAGATTTTTCTTTGTAATTATTCTTTTTACTTCTTGTAATTATACTTTTTACTGTAATAATTTGTATACACTACTTATAAAGTTAGTTTTAAGTACTATATTACATTCAAATCGAAATATAACTCTTATAACTCAATAAGCCACTAATATTATTTCATCATTAGATAGAAAATTCCATCCTCTTTTCAGTGATATATTATATTTTAATAAGCTTGGAGAGAGATGTTAGCCATACAGAAATTTACATATAACACCGAGTTGAATTAATTTTATTAGATTTACAATGTAATAAAACACTTTCAGCTCAAAGGTTCACAAACATTATTATATCATTTAAAAGGAAATTAGATGCCCTTTTCAATAATATACCTTTGTATGAGTTATCTAAGAGAGATTTCAGCTGTATTAACAATTACAATTATATTTGTATGCGCAACTTTGAAATTAAATTTTACTATTTTAGATTCAAATCGTGATAAAACTCTTTTAAGGCAATAAGCCACTAATATTATTTCATCATTATATAGAAAATTTCATCCTCTTTTTAGTGATATATTATATTTTAATAAGCTTGGAGAGAGATGTTAGCCATACAGAAATTTTCATATAACACCGAGTTGAATTAATTTTATTAGATTTACATTGTAATAAAACACTTTCAGCTCAAAAGTTCACAAACTTTATTATATCATTTAAAAGGAAATTAGATGCCTTTTTCAATAATATACCTTTGTATGAGTATATCTAAGAGAGATTTCAGCTGTATTAATTTGTATGCGCCACTTTGAAATTAAATTTTACTGTGTTAGATTCAAATCGTGATAAAACTCTTATAAGTCAATAAGCCACTCATATTATTTCATCATTAGATAGAGAATTTCTTCCTCTTTCTATTGATATATAGTGTGTAAGGCTGGTTGGAGAGAGATTTTGCTCATGGCATTTTGCTATGACCGCTTTACAACTTGGAAAAAATATAAATTTTTATGTTTAAGAATTTTTTTTTCACGAAGGAAAAGTATCTCTCTGATATATATTGTACCATCTGATTCTGTATGGAAGACAGAATTAATGAATACATTTTGAAAGCTCTAGTTCAATTAGTAACCATTCTACAGAGGAAAGTCTTAACATGTAGAAGTTTTGAGCTCAAGTCGTTGTCGGAACTTCAAATATCTCAAAAGTTCAAATGGCCATAATTCTGAAACTACTGGTTGAAATTTGGTAAAATTTGGCATTTTTTCTGATTTATGTATGTACTTAATACCTACAAATTTGTATCAAAATCTCAGGGGGGGGAGGTAAAATTTTGAATTTCGGCTGGATGATTTGACGTGGAATGGCCCAGATGTATTTAGGTTAAATCAATACACAATTATGTTTGCTCTAGATATCATATATTTATATTGCATGAGTGTTTTTTTTAAAATGTAATTTACGTTATAATTTACCATTAATTTATTGTTAATATCGCCCATCAATTAGATATACATAGAAATAATACACTAAGTTATACGAACTTCACAAGGCATTTAAGGTAACTTAACCAATCGCACATTGTCTGCATATGAGGTTACAATTAGTGCTATGCCAGAGAGGTTGTTAAGTTAGATATTAGTGTGCTTCATTTGCACTCTTGGTAACATATACACTATTACGTCACTCATCAGTTGCGCTCATGCTAATATATTCATATATATTTTTTATTTATCATATTTATTTCATTTCATACATCGAATATAATCACATATATATTTTATATTTATCATATTTATTTCATTTTATATATCAAACATATACATATGTATTTTATATCTATCATATTTATTTCATTTAATATATTACATACATACATACGCATATATTTTATATATATGTACCTATCATATTTATCTCATTTCACGTATCACTCACATATATATATTTTACATATAATGACCATATTTATTTCATTTCATATAACATGTATACATATGTATTACAGTATTTTGTATTCCATTTCATGGTTTTAGAGTTTTACATTCCTTTTCTCATTGTAGATATTTTAAATCATTATTATTATTGGAATAATATTCTGCTGTTTTCTTTCTTACTGTAGTTATTTTGCATTTAGGTCTGTCTGGTGTTCAATTCATGCATTTTTCTTTCCTTTTCAAATTTTATTTTATCATGAAGGTTTTTTATTCTTTTATTATTCATTTTTTGGGTTGGCCACTCATCTTGTCTTCGTCTAATTTACCCCCTTGCCCACTAGGTCTTTGTTTAATCATATTATGCCGACTTCATTAGCTGATTTGCAGGCTCAAGCGGCCAGTCTTGAGCGTAGGCTCCGTGGAATAAGGAGAAACATTGAGGGCATTGCCAGCCATAGTCATGCCGTACACCTCGACGATGAAGCATCTACCTCAAATTTTAGAGTGCGTGTAGCTCGCGCACAGGCAAATTGGAATACATTTCAAGCTGTTTGGGATGAAAGAGAAGAAGCTAGTCTCATAGCCGGTCAAGATGATGACTTGCCTTCCGCCGCATGGTTGGAGCAATACGATAAGTCACATGAGGAATTAATCACCACTGAGGGAACACTCCTCACAATCACACGACGTGGTGAAGTCCAGCCTCATGAAACTGCTGCACTTGGTGTCGCCCTCAACTCAGGTTCCTCATATAAATCTAATTTACCGAAAATTCAAATCCCCCATTTTGCCTCGGCCTTTAGTATCCTTCATGCTGCCAGCTCAGGCCCCTCTAAGGCGCATAACTTCAATTCCAAGGGTCGCACAAACAATGTACGAGCCGCCATTTCGGCTTCTTGAAGTAAACCGAAGTGTCCCTTCTGCCAAGAACATCACCTTTTGGCATTTTGTGGCAAGTTCACAGATACTCCACGAACTGAGCGTGTGGCTTTTGTAAAGGCCTGGAAAGGATGTAAAAATTGTTTGAGAGAAGGTCATCTTGCCAACACTTGCCCCCTTAAGTGGACTTGCAGACTTTGCAGGAAACCTCACCACAGCCTCATCCATGAAGACATTGGGTTTTCTGTTCCAAATCCTGAACAATATAATAGAGATGATGGTCCTAAGAACCTTACTATACACACACATGCACAATGGGAGAAAATTCGAAGAGCCAAGTGTTATTAGGAACTGCTCAGGCACTCGCAAAAGGCACATCTGGGTATATTCCTGTGCGTATGTTGTTGGACTGCGGAAGTCAACTTCGTAACCAGCGAACTTGCAAGAAGCTTAGGTCTACCCCTCCGTCCTTTCATAGGATCGTTGTACGGTATAAGTGGTTCTCAGCCTTCTCCTCCTAAAGGCATCATAAACCTCAGCATTCGGGCGCACCAGGACGCGTCTCAAAATTATAGTGTAGAGGCAATCTTACTCGATCACGTCTGCAATCTTCTGCCTGAGAGAAAGGTGGACAAATCAACAATACAGATAATGTATAGTTATCCAATTTTTGATAAAGCATTTGGTTAGCCATTAGGCATCGACGTCTTACTAGGCAATGACATCTATCCCTATATTGTCACCGGAGCTCCACATCCCTCGGAAGTATCGCAGTTGCTACTATTGCAAACCGTATTTGAGCTGGTGGTAACAGGGAATTTAGCTGGCAAGATCGAATCCAATATCGCATCATTCTGGGCGGAAACTGTATCCTCAATAGAAAAATTTTAGGAGGTGGAGGAACCCGCTATGGTAGTAAAGCGAGATCCCGAAGACGGAGCTTGTGAAAAGCACTTCCTTAACACGCCCACGCGAACCTCAGATGTAAGGTACATGGTCCAACTTCCCTTTAAGCCAGACATCGATTTGGTCGGAACAAATAGGGACCTTGCCCTTCGCAGGTTTTTTGCTCTGGAGAGAAAATTCCGAGGCGATAACACATTGCGCATGAAATACTTGGAGTTTATGTCAGAATATCGTGAGCTCGCATATATGTCACGTGCCAGTTCCAGCTCATCATATATAATACCACATCATGGTATTTGGCAAAGACGACCTGAGGGTCCCAAGCTGAGAGTCGTGTTCGACGCATCATGCCCATCAACCACTCATAGCCCAACGACATGTTAATTTCAGGGCCGAAATTGCAATTAGATCTGTGCAAGATCCTGGTCCAATTACGCTGTTTGTCATCCCACTATGTGCCGATTTAGTTAAGAAGGCTCATATTACCTTCTCGCAGCTCAGCACGTTTCCTCTTCCATGTACGTGGACGACCTGGTGACGGGAGCTGACACCGTTGAGAAAGCATTGCTGTTGAAACGTGAACTCATAATACTGCTTGGGAAAGGAGGTTTTTCTTGGAGCAAGTGGGCTTCCACTATGTCAGAGCTTCTAATTGAAAGCGACAATCCTTCCGGAGCTATCGCGATCAAGCAACCTGACAACAATGGCGCAGTCAAGATACTGGATCTAGTCTGGCCTCCATCGAGCGATTCCCTCACATACCAAGTGTCAGATCCTCCTCGCGACAAACTCACTAAGCGAATCATCCTTTCGGAGACAGCGCGAGTGTTTGACCCCCTGGGGTTCTTGTCACCAGTCATTTTTGTGGAAAAAGCGCTGATGCAAGGTCGCTCCCGCATCATATGTCCATCCCACGGCTGGAATTGTGCGCCGCATTACTACTAGTTCGAACGATTTCCTCCTTAATGAATCTTCCTAACCTGAGTAACCCTCCTGCGTGTTTCTCAGACTCTACAGTCGTTCTTGCGTGGCTCAGAACACCCACACATCAGTTGGCTGTGTTTGAAACTAACCGTTTCTCAGCCGTCAAAACAACCATCTAATTGCTGGCATCACGTAAATTCATCAAAGAATCCAGCAGACATTGCATTAATTAGGGTGATGCTTATAAGAACCAAAAATATTTTTTGTTTCTTTTCTCTTGGGTCACCCTCCCATTGTGTTCTACCTAATAAGAGAAACTTAAAATAATTTTTTGAGAAAAATTTAAAGGTCGCTACTAAAGATTAAAAAAATCTAAAATTTTCCAAAAAAGTGATCATTTAAAAAAAATTGTATTTATTATAAAATTATATTTTTTTACATAATAAAAACTCAAACTGAGGTTTTAAGATCCAGATATGTTACCTAAAGCTAATTTTGAATCCTATATGTGTTACAATTTACGTTCGGGGTGTGAACAAACAAGAGGAATATTAGACAAAAACCTCAGATTTTTAAAAAATTACTTCAGTTGTCACGAATTTTTAAAAACTTATTACAGAATGAATATAATATGAAGCTTATATTAGTTGTTTAGAGTCCTCAAAAAGATTTTGATGCACAATTAACACGTAAAGAAGTCATTACGCAGACAGCAAAGTTGCTTTTTTGTATTTCGGGAACTTTTGTCTGACGGACTTCACAAGAAGCAAAATATATTGCTTTGGTCTCCATTTAGGGTCAGTATGGATTAAGGACACCCCTCTTCTGCTGTATCATTGACTTCCTTAAATTTTGTTACTATCTCCTTACTTTTAATATATTCCTTGTCTTTGATCCAGTCTTCAAGTTTTTCTTCAGGACATCGGAGCTTGATCCAGTAATAGAAAAGTATCTTTTGGTGTTACTAGTGACAAAATCTTCTAGATTTTTATTACCTATGTTTTCAATGTCTACATTAATTCTTTTCGGGCAAAAATCAGCTCCTTCTTTCTTTAGAGCTAGAAGTTCCTCTGAGACATACCATAAATGGCCACATACTTTATTTATTGCTTTTCTTGCTATGACAGGGTTTACATCCTCATACTTCTTTAAATCTGAGGTGTTTTTAGTCGTTTCTTGGGGTTGAAAAAGCGGATGGAGCTTGGAAACAATACTTAATGTAGATTAAGATAGACTGTAAAAATTAAGATTTCTAGCAAACCCTTTTTTTTCATGTTTTGTCAATCTGAATTGTTCTCGAAACAAGAATATTTTCAGAGAGTAGATAGACTTTGTCATCCAACGTGCTCGGTGAAGACCTGCAGGCTTTTTAAATGACACGCCATTTTCTATAGTTTTCCTCCCAAAAATACAATGTTTAGTTGCAAGAGTTCCTTGTAATCATCTCTGGGCTGGTTGGTCAATTGTTTCTTAGCAAAATTGATTATTTCATCTTTCACATCTTGGAGCTTTTCAATAGATTCTTCATCAGTTTCTAACGTTGTATACACTTCTTTATTGATTGATTGCCAGTTTTTCTGAAATCTTTTGAATAATAAATTATCTGGTCCAGAAGAAGGCCCAGTTTCATTTTGAACAACTGATTCCAGCATTATTTCCATAATGTGATGCCTACATGCTAGCCAGAGCATTTCCTTATCCATTTTCTGCTCAAGTAGAAAACAAGCCCCTTTTTGAGACCTGGTATTAGATGCGGTTTTGTCAAAACTCTTGGTCTAGAGTGAAGGGAGGGGTTGTGTGGTTAGATTTGAGTCTTCCTAACATAAAAATAAAGTGTTATGTGAGATTAGGTTTTTCTATAATCTTAAAAATTACTAATGAAAATTATATTGAATTTTAACATTTTTCATGAAATTTAAAGCCTGGTAGCGACCCCTAAAACTTAATGAAATCCAACAAAATTTTAGTTAACTCCATTTTACGTATGAGAGATCAAAATGCGAGGGTGATCCGTTGAATTTTGTAACTTTCATTTTTAAGCATCACCCTACATTGCATCCAGAGGTTGTTTACATCAACAACATATGGACAATACTCTCTGGTGACATGGGCCAAATTGGCTCGCAAGTGATTATCGCAAATGGCCTTTTTTCGATTGTGATTCCGATCATCCAGAGCAAAAGAGTGAGAAAAAGGTTCAAATTCTCCATTCTAAGGTCTTAACTCGGAGTGATTGGATATGTCGATTTTCATCCTACACATTTCTTCTTCGTACGGTGGTCCGAATGCTCAGATTCACTCGACGGGTTTCGATATCTAAACCATCTGACAGGTCAATAAGTGTCTCGGAACTCAAACAAGCTCGCAAGTGCTGCGTCAAGGTCACTCAAGCTGATCACCTACCTGTGGCCACCCTCTCCAAAGGCGGCCCTGTTCCTAAGAACATAGCCTACTTAAGTATATTTGTTGATGAGGATGGAATCGTCAGGGTGGGCGGAAGGTTAGACAACGCTTCTATCTCTTACAATGCCAAGCACCCCATGTTGTTACCAAAACAATCCCACTTGGCTAAAATCATAGTCGATTATATCTATCAAAAGCACTTTCATGCGGGACCCACTCTCAGTGCAACAATTCTAATGAACGAGTTCTGAATACAAGGTATTATGAGATTCGTCAAAGGCCGCATCATCCGCTGCGTACACTGTCGCACAGTGGTCTAACCTGAGAAAAAACCTCATAAATGAGCGTAGCCCAAACCTAATTTTTTCTTGGTTTTCGAATACTTAGATATTTGTAGAACAAAGGAAAGAATATATTTTTTTAACTAGTTCAAAATTAAAATGTGTGTGTACCAGTAAAATTGAACTTTTTAATGATTGAAAAAATCGTACTTTTCTACCAACATAAAAAAAAAAATTTCTACTCTGTATATGATTAACATTAAAATATTCCCCAATACATCAGGAGAGTGTCATCTATATGTGCATTGTTATGGACTAAACATTTTTAAATAATATCAATAGTCAGGGAAGAAATTAATTTTCGAAATCGTTGCTGAAATAAGTATGATTTTTTGACTTTGTTGGTTTATAAAACGCTTGCGTTATGGTCGCAATGGTTTAATATGTAACTGTAGGTAGTAGAGGAACTGTGGTAAAATTTTCAGCGCCAACTTCGGCCAACTTTGGGATTTATAAGGATTTAAACCTTTCGTTACGGTACGAGTGGCAAAGGCGGATGGCCTTGGGGAGGAACTATTAGTTAAGAAAAATCCTCCTATAGGTTTCTAAGGGAGGGGGACTGACTTACAATTAAAATAAAATAAATCACACGTTATTTTAATTTTAATTCTAAAATACTAAAATAAAAAAAAGTATTTTATTTTGTATTTTAAATAATCAAATAAAATACTTATAATCAAAATAATAAAATACTAAAATAAAAATAAACTAAAACTACAAATAGGTAGGTTTGAAGTTGCACAGTTTCTTTATAGTGTATGGTGGTCCTTTGCACTAGAGCTCTCACCCCTGAAAATTGAGGCGGTACATTTATTTCACTTTGATCCTGTAATTGGTGCAAGTTTTTTAAAATTCCTTCACTAACCGCGCATATTCCAGGGATAAATGAAGAAATAATTATGAGATTAAAAACAGCACTAGATGTGAATTTGCTCTCTGTACCCGATTGATTCTGCAGCATTTCGCAAGTATGCAGCGGAAACGGCTGCGATGGCAGTGACTCGGTACCCCAGGTACTATCTCCTATCGACCGACCGTCCACAAAATTCTTTTCCATGGAGCAGACATGATTGAGTACGCAGCTCTTTTTATCGGTTCCCTGTCAGAAGAGACTCATGGAGAGTAGGAACAAAAATTATAAGCAGTACAGGAAACATCATTACAGGAAGATATCTCAAGTCTCAACAAATGAAATGGTTTTCCACCAATTATTTGTAACAAGCAATCTATACATTACGGATTTAAGACCAGCATACAAGCATAAAAAGAAAAAAGAGCTAACCGAGGAAGCATACAATTTACTTAAACAAGATTAAATAATTATATCCTATTTTTATTATTGTACATAAAAATTTTAAATAAAAAAAAATTATCTATACAAGTTTTTTCATTTTTATTTTCCACATCAAATTTTAACTTGATCTGATGCTCTGATTTCGTTGATATTGATTTCATTAGATTCGGCACTTCAAAAAACATATAAGACTATACCAAACACGAATTTTTTATACTTTTGACTTTTTGACCTCAAATTCGGACTTGATCTGATGATCCCATTGCACTGATATTGGTTTCATTAGATTCGGCACCTCAAAAAATCAATGCACGGGAGGTTCCATGCCGCTAACAAATTTAATATAATAGATATTAGGTTTTTTTCCCATTTTCAGCTTTTTTGGACCACTGTGTGTCGCCTCTCGAAAGCAAAATTAACGCAACCCTACATGGCCGCGCTACCCAAAGAACGCTTCTCATGCTGCCGACCATTTTTGCAAGTAGGGGTTGGATTAGATTAGGCTGGCCACTTTCACATAAAGGAGTACAAGCGCAGAAACGCTTATATGCTTCACCATCAAGGCCATACATCTGGAGGCAGTTTCGGACAACTACCGCGTTTTAAGCAGCATTAGACAGATTTTGTGCTAGACGAGGTCTACCTGCCTGCATATGGTCTGACCACGGATCAAACTTTATGGGGCGTCCCGATTCATGAAAGACTTGCACCTCTTGCTCACCAAGGAGGAACTCCACATAGCTCAGAAGTCAGCTGAAAAGGGCATTCGGTGGAAATTCGTCCCTCCCAGGGCTCCCCACTTTGGAGGACTGTGGGAAGCAGCCGTCAAGTCAGTGAAGAGTTTATTACTCAAGGTCATGGGTGCGCAACCATTTACCTTCGGACAGCTTGCCACAATCTTCACAAGGATCGAAGGATTTTTAAATTCACGTCCTCTTTTTCCACTGAATGAGGATCCGCAAAACACTGATGTGTTAACTAACTATCCGGGCCTAGAATGGGGCTACGGGGCAGTAAACTTCTACCTGTACTTACGATATATATATATATATATATATATATATATATATATTTCGTTAAAATATCAAGATGGCAGTACTTATTCGAAAATAAATATTTCGATTAAATATCAATATGACGGTACTTATTCGGAAATATATAATATATAAATTTCGATAAAATATCAAGATGGCAGTGCTTACTCGAAGAAAAATATATATATATATCTCAAGCTAGCAGTGGCTTTTGAATATTTTTATGAAACATATGTATATATTCCATATATTAGGGATTTGGGATTAATTATGGATTAAGACCACTTGGTAGTTAGGGTTGGTCAGGCCCAGGGCCATGTGGTGCTTAAGGCTGGGAAAGCCTAGGGTCAAAAGTCAAATTTGCCTCCGCACATTGTAGGAGCACACCCTAGCGCACAGCGTCCTACTGTAATATATTACTAGTCATGGGAGGATTTTGGGAAAACGCGCTTTCATAATCTTTATTTATGTTATGTTTTTGCTAATTTTTTTTAATATTCAATAGAAATACGTTTCTATGTCTATACTATGGGAGCAACATTGATGTATAAATAAATTAGGGCACTAACAGGTAAAGTTTGAAAAATGTTATTAATGTATGTATATGCCCATGATGTGACAGCATAAAAATTGATTGAATGGAGGGGGAACTTTATTTAATAAATTTTGTCAATGAGTAAATCAACTCGGTGAAATAATATGAGGAAAAAATTGAACTCTTAATCGAGAAACTAAAGACTGGTAAAGCTGCTGGAAGAGATGGTATATCTCCAGAACTAATTAAATACGGGGGCCCACAGCTCACAAAAATCTTACAGTCTTTCTTTCAGAAAATGCGGGACGAGAAAAGAATACCAGAGGAGCGGGAGTACGATATAATAGTACCCATCCACAAGAAAGACTAGCGAATTCAACAATTACTGACCTATCTGCCCATCCCCATAGTTTATAAGCGAAGACTTATGCCATATATTGAACCGATGCTTGAGGATGAACATGCGGCATTCAGGCAAGGTAGACACACCTAGGACCAGATAATCTCTCTGATATGCTTAATGGAGAAAACCAGGGATAGAAACAGAAATATGTTCATGGCGTTTCTAGATATAAAAGCTGCATTTGACTCGGTCCCAAGGTATGAACTATGAAGAACTTTAGAGACTAAGAATGTTCCCAGAGAACTCATACTTCCAGTCAAATCAGTTTATCAAAATCCAAAAGGCATATTTAGAATAAGAGGGATGGATCCTGACCTTTTGTTATGAAACAGGGAGAGAAGCAGGGACATAGTTCCCTTCTGTTCATAAATTTCATGGATGAAATTCATAAAATCTGCAAAAGGAGAACGACCAGAAATACAGTGGGAGTATGGGATACGAGACATGTTCAAGTCCAAGCTTTGTTGTACGTGGATAACATTGTCCTAGGGGCTGACTCTCAGTACTAAATAAAGCATGCTGTGCTTGAATGGCAAGAGGAATTAGGAAGAAAAGGCCTATCGATCAATAACGACTATATATACCTGTGTGTTGTAATAAGCAGGAATGGGAAAGTTGATGATGAGGAAACGACAGAATCAGCAAAGCTATTAGTATAAACTTCCAAATATGCAACTCCATCGTAGGTAAGAAAGAAGTTGGAAGAGACATTAAATTAATGATATATAAAAATGTGTACCTCACAATTTCGCTCTACGGTAGTGAAAGCTGGGTAATACTGGGTAGGCATAAAAATAGAATAACCCTAGCTGAAACGAGGTATCTACGAAGAGTGGCAGGAAAAACAAGACGGGATTGCATAGGAAACGACAGAATAAGAGGAGTTAGACATAGAGCCTCTTGGAAAAATACTCGAGAAAAGACAGCTGAAGTGGTATGGTCATTTCTGTAGAATAGAAGAATAAAGAGAACCCAGAAGCATCTATGAAGCCCGATCAACAGGTAAAAGACTTAGGGGTAGACCTCGACTGTCATATAAGATATCCAGGATAGGAAGATCACAAGGGAAGTCGATAGGAGCGACCGGGAGGCCTGGTTGCGATAGCTGGATGCACCTCCACGCTAAGAGGCACAAGGAGGAAGGAAAAGAAGGAGATTCACAGAACTCTGATATATGTCATTGAAAAATGTTCGAGATTTTGGAATCCGAGGTTAGAAAGTTAAATGATCGAGATGAGCATAAAATTATATTTAAATTTTTGATAGGAGGCCTTATGTAACAATCATGTATTTTTTATATGTAACGCAAGGAGTATCTAACTCCTATCTAAAGTATAGCATTAGTTTAGTATAGTTTCTTAAGATACTGTTCCTGTATCATACATTTATTGTATGCAGCATATGATGGTAAATTCAAAATCATTGAAAAGGTAAACAAAAGACCTCAGTAAATTTGACGGAATAAAAGAAAAGTAGTAAATAATGAGTGAATGTTTAATATAATACAGTAGCTATGAAGTAATAATACAGTAGCAATGTTAATACAATAAGCAGTAATTACTTATCCTGGCCTGACTTTGGTATTCCACACTCGAGAACTACAAATCCAAGAATCCTGCCCCCTTTTCCTCAAATTTCACCAATTATTTGTGTTGAATAAAGTTTTTTGGTAGAACTGATTGTTCATACAGTTATACATCCGAGCTGGCCTTTCAGTTAATAACATAATAATATCTGCAATAACAATTATTGAATAAGCTAATTGATAATAGTGTATTTACAGTTCCCAGAACTAAGATCAGTGATATCTCTGATAGCATTGACTTGAATACTATCACTTCATCCGATTTCATCAAGGGACTTTTACCAGATAACACACAATAGCAACACCAATAACCAATGTATACTGATACCAATAGTCAACAACTTCCTTTTCCAGCCCTTCCCACGCCCCCTACTCCCCCCTCTTACTCCACTCCTTGGGTATATTGCCTGTAATTCTAGAGTAAGACATTCCATTCCAAAATGTTTAAGCAATTACTGTATTAAGGACTTTATGTTTAAAAGTCATTTGAATAAAGGATATTGTTAGTGGAAGTTTTGCTTCTGTAAGTATACGAACAAAAATGTTTACCTGATTCCATTTATACTTGGAATATACAAGGGAAAATAAGAAGAGACGTCTAACGTGTTGGTTCTCGTATTTTTTCAATAGTTAATTTATTATCCTGGAACATATTTCATACTAAAAATAAATAATAATTTGACCGACCTGTTTGCCGGAGAAAGCCTCGTTGACGGAGAAGTGCTCGCGATTAAGTATGGTAAAGGAAAAATCGACGTAGACTCTCATCGCTAGTGATGTTGACTTCCAGACGAGGTAGACTCCTAGGACTTTGTCTGTTCTGGAAAATGTGATGGCCCATCTTTGGTGGCCGCAGCAAAATTCTTTAGATGTGACGTCCCTTTCAACATCACGTGTCACGCTACGCGTAACCACGAATGTGAATACGTGGCTGTTCGCTCTGTCTGGTATTCGAGCGAATCGGTAAAGTAGTGCCATTTTCGTAAATTGTGGTTTTTGGATATTTATGGCTACCTAAAACAGAAAAACAAATCTAAAATAGCAATACAAAAACAAACGAAAAAAGGATGTTTGATATAGCAAAAAGTAAATCATGTATAGTACTATCAGAAATACATACATCATAAATTTAAAAACAATCAATTATTTTTTTTTTTAGCCCTGTTGTACTACTCATTGATTATAGATTACTAACAGGGGTTATTAAAAAATAAAATAATAAAATGTGAGGAAAAGTTAACACTAAACAATTATTAAGTTTTAACTTTAAAAACTGGTATATTTCAGAACTAATATATTTACAAACTAATTTTATTATATTTATGAGAATAGTCCGGGGTGATGGTCAATAAACTACAAAATAGTATTAAACTATTTTATTGTAGCCAACGTTTCGACCCAACAATGCAGGTCTTCGTCAGGGCTAAATAAACAAGCACAGACAAAAAAAATTATAAATACATAGGACAAAGCATGAACTGATTAGATAATATAAAGGTCTGTAAACATATAATGTAAATAAAAAAGATGTAGGATTTCTTAAATGAAGGAGTCTCTTCCATTTTTTTATATATTATATTTATTTATCCCAACGTTTCGGGCTGTTGGCCCATCATCTGGGGTTATTTTCTATAGTTTTTTTTTCCGATTCGGTGCTTAAGTTTCTTCTGAATTCTTCACCCTATCTTCTCACACGTTCTTCCATTTTCGTATGTATTTATTTCAAGAAGTAACTTAAGCAACGAATTTGAAAATGAAAATATAGCAAATAACCCCAGAGGATGGGCCAACAGCCCGAAATTTGGGATAAATAAATATAATATATATTAAAAAATGGAAGAGACTCCTTCATTTACGAAATCCTAAAAATAAACACTCTTCTTCACTACAGTGAAAAATACCTTGTAGAAACAATGTAGTATGGCTATTGACACTGATAGTATAGGTAGTGAGATGAGATGGGGCAAGCTACATAAATTAAGGGGATATGGTAGCAGAAGGGTGTTTTATGAGTCGATATTGAGGCAGAAATGGAACAGAAATGAAGGGGAATTAATTGGTGATGGAGTTATAGATATAGAAAATATAGATAAGCTTACCATGTGACAATGGGGCTGTCCGGGCATATTTAATCGAAATATTTATTTTCGAATAAGTACTGCCATCTTAATATTTTAACGAAATATATATATATATATATATATATATATATATATATATATATATATATATATATATATATATATATATATCGTAAGTACAGGTAAAAGTGTACTGCCCCGTAGCCCCATTTTAGGCCCGGATAGTTAGTTAGTTATCAATTTTCTCATTCTTGTTATACTGTTTTAAATGTCATTAGTTATTCTGGAAACTAATGTTATGTACAAATTCCAACTCTTTCCTTCCTTTTTTTTTTGTGTGTTTCCCCTTCTCTTGCCATCTTCATGTATTGCCCGGTAGCCCCATTCTATGCCCGGACAGCCCCATTGTCACATGGTAGGTTTATCTATACCTATAACTACATCACCAATTAATCCCCCTTCATTTCTGGTCCATTTCTGCCTCCATATCAACTCATAAAACACCATTCTGATACCATATCCCCTTAATTTATGTATCTTGCCCCATCTCATCACACTACCAATACTATCAGTGTCAATAGCCATACTACATCTTATTTATAAATATTATATGTTTACAGACCTTTATATTTTATCTAATTAGTTCACATGATTTGTCCTAGGTATTCATATTTTTTTTGTCTGTGTCTTGTTCATCATCACCCTGACGAAGACCTGCATTGTTGGGTCGAAACGTTGGTTACAATAAAATAGTTTAATACTATTTTGTTGTTTATAATTCAAATAATTAATAATCAAAACCCGATCAACCATCATTTATCCTATAATTTTATTATATCTTAATAAAGTATAATCAATTTTCTGTAAATATCATCTCAAACTGGGAGCGGAGTTGCTCACTGGTAAGGCAGTGAATTGCTTTGCTCAAGGTCCCGAGTTCGAATCTGGCTTGGCTCAGGATATATTTATTATTCTGCCACAGTTCGTCACGTGGGCCGAGAGGCCCTCCTGGGGCAAACCCAGCCTCTCTCTCTCAGCCTCGGGTACCCTTAATTGAATAAATAATGGGGAAAACCTGGCGGTTGAGCTTGATCACGGTCAAATCACCTCTTGCACGACCTCTGACCAAGAAGCAGTGCTCTTCCTTACATAGTACTGAACCCAAGAACCTTCATGGGTTGTAGTGGAACACGTTTTTTTTTTAATTATTATCTCAAACTGGATTAACATGAAATTATGGTTCTATGTATTATCATGATTTATTGTAATCTTCTGAAGTCCAGTTCAATCCGGATGATCAACAATATCATTGAAAACTTCGCAACGATTATATCATATTCTCGTTTTTTTCCACAAACCACAAACCTCCATCGCCACCTTTAATGGAATAAGAATTCTTTTTAAGTTCATTTGAATAATTAAAATTAAATTAAAAAAATACACCCATTCAATCTAATCCAAAATAAACAATACATGCTGTACGATGTTGAAAAAACATTTTGGGACTCAAGTTGGGTAATGGCTTGTGCGAGAAATACGCAATTGTTAGAAATGAAGACATGGTCGGTCTTTAAATTAGATTTCTCGGATAAAGACTTGGCTGTATTTACCGCTACTGCTCAAATCGTCTTCGAGATGTGAAAGGACATTCTTGATTTTATCATAGTTTTCGCAGTAATACTGAGCTGCTTCCAGCCAAGTAACTAATCTTGTCAATATTGGTTCTGGTGGAAGGCACAAGTCTGGATAGAGATCCTTTAGCATTTGAATGCGACTTGGTGCTTTTAAGAACACTTTTTTAACCGAGGAGATTAAGGAATCTACGTCACTGAACAAAGATCGGAAACTTTCTGCAACTCGATGCAAGGGATGAACAATACACTTCACATGAGTTATCTTAGTATAAAATGCCTGAATAGTTTGCCCAGCCTTGACCTTGTTAGGGGCCACATTAGAGAGAAAGAAAAGAACTTTTTTGTTCAAAACTCCACTAGGCCATATGTCACGAAGAATCGCGAAATGGTGGAATGGTTGCATTTTTCGAGCACTTCAGATTTCAAAAGAAATGGCTCTGAATCTACATCACTTTCAAGTTTTCCAATGACTGCATTGGTAAAATACCTGCCCTCAACGTCAGTGGTTTCACCAATTGACACCCAAATCGGTCCATCTTTGATCTTGGTCTCGAATCTCGGCTAGGGTATCTTTATAGATATATTACATGTAGTTTTTCCGCAGAGTGCTCTCGTCAAACGTTTTTTCCCAATGTAGGTCGGTCTCTAAGAATCCTTTGAAATGAGGATTATTAAGTTTGTGGAAAGGGATATCTGCTCTGACCAAAGCCCGACACAGATCATTACTCACAGCAGACTTACTTGATGGTGGAGATGTAAGTTTCTCTCCCACTCTTTCTGTTTTTATTCTCTTTTTACGAACCGATGGCACTAGGGTCAGGTGGGGTAATTGGGAACGAAATTTGTTGGTTTAAAATTTTTGTACCTTCTTATTACCACTTGGACCATGCGAAGCATTCAAACTCAAATGTTTATGCCTTGACTTGTTTATAAACATGTTATTAAAGTTTCCTACAAGTCTAACAAAGAAATCAGCTTTTCTGATGGCCTTATTTCACGCGTTCACAATTTCCCCATAAAGTAGGGGGTAATTGGGAACAGCTGCTTTTTTAACAGTGGCTATTAAATGAATCCAAACCCTCATTTAGAATTATTTCCATAGTCGGTTATATATCTAACCTACATAGAACATTTTAGCTCTTTATTCACAATTACCCCAACTCACCTATACATAGAGATGTTACCATATCAATTTGATTACTACGAAAACGGGAAAATGAAATATGAACTGGGAATATTATGGGAAGTAAAAATTACATCAATGTACAACTGAATATTAATTGGGTATAAAAAAAAAGCATCATAATTGTAATTACAAAGAAAAATAAAATCTCACAAAACCAAATTATATTAAATTAACATACATAGTTTTTAGAAATGAAAAAAAAAATTAGTCATTCCACTAATTGATGTATAATCATTAATTATTATTATTATCATTAAAAATAATAATAATAATAATTGCCCAACAACAATGTGGTGGAGGCAACAATGTGGTGACCACATCTTGCCTCAACCCAACATTTTTATACCTAAATTTTATATTTCCATCACACCGACATGACCTTTGAATTTGTACAGTTCTTTTCTACCTACTTTGATGCGTGATGGGGTCGGCTAAATAGCTTTTAATTGCTCCAGGTTGACGGAAAAATTTTCCTCTTCTTTGAGTCTTTTCAATCCTTATTCAAAAGCCAAAACTTCCCGATGTGTGTGGTGTTTCATCCGTGTCCCTGCTTTTTTGGGGGGCTTCAGATGTGTTGAGTCTGATGTGTTTTTGGTGATGCTTCTAGAAAAGATGGGTACTGCTGGACAAATTCTGTTTTGTAGCAAGGATAAACCTTTTGTGCCCTTGCTATCAACCACTGTTCAAGGGTTTCTTCCGCGTCTTTAGGCGAGTAAATAAGTCTCCCCGCTCCCAATCTACTAATATCAGTCTTTCTACCTATGATAACGTTGAAAAGAACAGTTTTCGAAAATCGGAACTTTTCAGCAGCTGCGAGATACATCAAGTTGCCGTTGGGAGTATCGTTAATTGCATGGATCACTTCTTGGATCGTGTAAGAGGGTGGAGACCTCTTCCTAATGTATGTCCATTTTAGTCAGTAGAACAGTCAATTTATCAGGACATTTCATTATTTTAGAAATAACAATGTTCTTATTATTTTAGGGATGTGAAAAAAAGTCTGAAATTTGGTTCCCAATTACCCCTGAAGTAAAAATCTCAGGGGTAATTGGGAACATCAATGTAGTGGGTAGGAAAAAAAAATAACTAAGACAAAAGCACCACAAATACTATTAATTGATATAGTAAGCTATAATTATTAACTTGAAGGACACTTCCCTTGTGAGATCTACTCTACACTTTTTATAATGTCATCGGTGAACAGGAAGCTAATGACTGGAAAACGCGGGAACTCATTCTACCCCTTCATAGAAATATTAACTTAAAAGTTTGTTAGCTCTTTGGCTCTCCAGTCCCCCACCTCAGCGCTTGTTCCCATTTAACCCACCTGACCCTACGTTGGGTGACATGAACGTTAAGAACAAGATACGCGCTTGTCACAAGCCGTGCAGTACAAAATATTTCCATCACTTCGAAAAAGTTCTGCTGGAAACTCGCGAAGATATTTAGCAATCAGCTGTCTGTTTAAGGCCGATGTTCGTGGCATTTCACCAAAAAATACACTAAGTGACCGAACGAAATGAATGATTGGTCACTTCAACGAAAAGACAACGATGCTTCACTAACAAGTACCAGTCACTGCTTAGAAACATTCTCTATAAATTGCAATAACCATTGTACCCACTGTGATTCACAGCCCTATAGTCTGTGGTTCACAGTTCCTGTCAACCACCTCCAAATTATGAAAATATGTATAAATATGCAATAACATTCAAATATGTGGAAATATTTGAAATAAAAGTAGGCTCAAACGGCTTAAAAAGTGTCAGTATTAACACTTCTAGTTGAAAAACGTCTGAAAATTGTCTAGAAAAAAATATGTAAATCCATACGAATCCAATTCCTACTTATAACATATCAAAATAAATAAAAAAATGTAATTAACAAAATTTTTGGAAATGTAAGAACACATTTAAACTTCGCCATCAAAAACGTTGCGAATTCGATGCATTCTAAGATATTCTTCATCAACGATTCGGTCGAAGTAAAGTTTAGTATTTGCTGAACGATCTCTCCACGCGAATTTAAAACCTTTAATTCATCATCTTCGAAGAGAGCGTTCGCTCTTTCTATCGCTGCTTAAGAATCAACATCTAGTGTGGATGTTCTTTGTTTTATTTTTTCCAAGTTCCCTGAGTAGCACTCCGCCACCTCTAACCAATTCCCTCAGCGCGTAACGACTGGCTAGGATTGTAAAGGATAGGACAAAAAAGCTCAGGATACATTTCTTTGAATATATTAATACGATCTGGGACCTTCAAATATATTTTTTCCACATTAGAAATTAATGCATCCACATTTGGAAACAATGTACTGACCGTTGTTAGCAACGCGTTGCCAGCCTTTACCATATGAGGGGCTGCATCGGACAAAAATAGCAAAACTTTGTTGCATTTGTTTTCATTCCAAAAAAGAGCAATCGAGTCGTTGAATAACTTTGCAATACTACCGTGATCACACTTTCCTAAAAAAATCCCAGTTGAGTAAATATGCTTGTGCAGGAGTTTCTGAGAGTTTGCCAACGATTATATTTGCAATATATCTTCCTAGGGAGTCCGTCATTTCGTCAATAGAGACCGAAATCGGACAGTCCCGAATATATGATTTGATTTGGTCCTTTAACATCATTTTTTCGAAGGGTCATATGATCCAGCATTTTCTGCCCAATATATTTTTCTAAAGATCCTTTAAAGGCTGAATTATTTATTTTATATTAAGGAATATCCGCCTTTAACGATGCCCGGCACAAATCAGTATTAAAACGATACTTGAACTTGCTTATTTTTTTTTTTTTTTTTTATTTAGGAGTTTCTTCAATATGAAGTTTTCCTCAACCAAACTCTTATTGTTCAGGCAAGTTAGGTTTTAATAATAAATACCTTTCGCTTTTTTTTTTTCTACCCAGTATCCTGTTCTTAAACCGCAGTACATAGCACATTACTCTGATCAGAGTAGCTTGAGAAGCGTTCTATCCATTCAACCATATATGATGAATTTTGGGAATGCGAAAATAAGGTATTCGACAAAATAGATTTAGTTTCAGGTAGTTCGTCTATATTCTTGATAGTCACATTCATGAGTGGCCAACTGCTGATGTCATAAATTAACCAATTAGGCCCATTCCACCACAAAGGATGATCCAGGACTTCTAGAGGCAATATTCCTCTAGAAGCGCAGTCAGCTGCGTTTATTTAACCTGACATGTGATACCAATCTTCGACTGGAGTCAGTGTTTGGAATTAGGAGAGAGAGGACGTCCCTAGCTCTGCTAGCATCTAACCAGCTAAGGCTTTATTAATCTATATTTACCTATTATTTGTCTTTTCTATTTATTGTAGTATCTTTTTTTAGTTTTGCTCTATACTATTATTATAAATTTAAATTTCTTTTAATTTATCTGTTATTATCTTTTACGAGATACTTTTCTTTTCCTTTTTTTGTTTTCGTTAAATTTTATTTTTCTATGGGGGATCTCATAGATCTTAGTAGCCCGAGGGTAGTAAAACCTGGCAAAAAGCAAAAGCGAACTCTGATTGGGAAGACATGTGGAAGGCCGAATCAAACAGTATCAAGCTTAGAGATATCAAGGGTACCACCAAGAAATGGAGCACTTCCTGTCCCGGGAATAGATGAGAAGAAGTGGTTCTGACCCGCATGAGAATAGGACACAGCAACCTGACTTATGCTTATCTTATTAATAAGGAACCGTGTTCAAGATGCGGCACTCAAACAAATCACCGTGAAGCATATCGTAGAGGATTGCGCAGTTTACGATACATATTTCACTTCCCGAAATCTGACAAGAAGTTTGAAACTATCCCTTGGCAACGACCAGACGAATGTAGAAAAAATGATTTCTATTTTAAAAGAAAGCGACCTATACAGCAAAATTTAATCCTTATGAACCCATCAGGAAGAAGTATATGTATGCTTGTGTATATGAATGTAATTTAATGAAAACTAGTATGTAATAATAATAATGTATTTACTTTTATTTAAAAAAAAAATACTTTTAAAAAATAAATCATTAATAATATATGATAAAAAAGGACTTAAAAATGAATAAATAGTATAAAAAAAAACAAAACGTTTAATCATTTAAGTTATCTGACCCATTAACAAACAAGGATTGCTTCATTGAGTTTGAAGATGTGTGGTTTTGAAAAGATCCAGCAATAACATGCCCAAAAACAGTGGGGATAAGTTTTGGAAAGGTCGGTTGGATCGTAATTGGCTGGTCATCTTTTGTAGGATCACCACCAACAAGAAGCCAAGTATGATGACGTTTGTAGCAAATGTTGCAGTTGTGTTTTGATCTACAATCATCAAGCTTATGATTGGCGTTGAGGCAATTAAGATAGCCTTTCCATCCTTTAAGGAGTTTCCACTTAGCATGGTTGGGTGCTTTTCGGAATTGGTAGCATTCATACAGTGAATAGGCTCCCTTGCACACTGGGCATGGCTTTTGTGAGTTTTGTTTACCTTGGTATACTTCCTTGTATACTGTTCGAACCGGCTTACCCTCAACCATTAATGAGGTTTGGAATTTTGGCCTTGCGATGGGATGCGCTGAATTTGGGTTTGAGTTTGAGTAGGAGGGGTTATTTCCAGTTAGTTCTAATGCCTTGCATTCATCTTAAATGAATTTGACTTAGTCGTCAAATTTTGGAAAATCCGAGTCCAGATTCCTTTAATTCGAATTCTCTTCTGGTAGAAGGATCTAAACATCTTATTGCTAAATAAAATAAAATAAACTCCTCGGATCAGGTATTTTCAAGAGCTTAAACGCTTGAATATTTTCACCAACACCAGAAAGGAACGATTTTAATAATTGCAAAGTGGGTTTAGAGGGCAATGGTTTGAATTCCAACAACACATTCAAATGATGCGTAGCCAAGAGAGGTTTATTGTCATAGTTCTCAACGAGGATCGACCAGGCCTGGTCATAGTTCTCGCCACGAAGTGGTACACTCTTGATAAGTGAGCGTGCAGAGCCATGTAAGCAGGACAACAAGAAGTGATATTTCTCAATCTTTCGAATAGCCGCCTCATTATGGATCAAAGACAGAAACGTATCACGAAATGTGGGCCAGTCTTGGTAATTAACATCAAATTTAGGAAGATTGATTTTTGGAAGATGAGTTCGCATAGACAGGGATTGATTCAGAATGCTAGTTTGATCTAATTGTGCTGGGTGCGATGGTGTAGAATTCATATATTTTTCATAAATCGCATTCGATTCATGAAAATACCGCTCAGCATTCGCCAATGTGGTCCGATCCTTATCACTTAGTTCTTTGCCTTCGGGCTCATAAATATCTTCTAATGATTCAAAAGTTGTAATATAGGTAACATAATTGCGTTGCAGACTTTTATATAGAACCTTTAACATAAAAAGACAATCCCTATCTGAATCGACCTTACGACCTTGTTCAACAACAGCTTTGATTTTTGGCCCTAAAACGAAGAGTTTTTTGCGCAATGAAGCCTCAGTCGACATCATGAAGGATTATTGTTGAAAACGGAAAAGTGAAATGAATGGGTGAAAAATTGCAAAAACGTGTTAAGTAACGAAAAGAAAATTAAAATAAGCGATATCGGGTGGATGAGATTAAAGCACTAACAAAGATTTAGATAAAAAAAAATAGTGGGAACCATGTTAGAATTTAAAAGATACCAAAATAGAATGTAAGCATAAATGAAAATATCAAATTTAAAGAAAGATTTAGAATATAATTATATTACAAGAATATTATAACATCAACATTTTTTTTTTTTTTTTGCGAATTTCAATAGAAAACTAAAACAATAAGCGATCCGGCCCGGAGGACCAGTATGTTCAGGCAAGTTAGGTTTTAATATTAAAAACCTTTCGCTTCCCTGATGAAGAAAGTATGGCCGGTGCTCAATTCTCCTAGTTTTGTTGGTTAATGTAATAAACAGGTATAAAAAATAAAAGAATAACATAAAAGATATTTTACATAAAGTTTACTTTTGAAATTTACAAAACATTAGCATAATTAACAAGAAGAACAAAATAATATGAATGAAAGGAAAAAAAAAAAAAAATTCTCTGATATTTTAGAGCTTAAACAATAATTTATTAAATACAAATAATTTATTAAATACGAATGAAACTTAAATGATTAAAGAAAAATGAAATACACTATTATATAAACTATTATACACAAAAAATATGATTCAAACGAATGGCCATTGTTAAACTATAGAATAAAATAATAAACAAACGGTTAATAACTATAATACCTAAATAGATAACTGAATTCAGCAATTTAATTTTAAAGTTAGAAGGTAAAGTCCAATTTTTAGAAAATGTTTCAATTTAAAGATCAAACAAATTTAATGTTAATACATCATTTAAAAAAATAGTATTGGAATTATTTTACTTTAAAGGTCCATCCAGCTGGGAACTTAATCTTCCTCTTTGATCCGTCTTCTAAAATAATGTCTGCAAATGTGCACAATATACAAATGAACACCCTGGGTAAACGAGAATGTCATGAAATGTTTTTAAAGAATGTTGAAGCGTGAGAGAGTAATGTGTACTCGGCCTGCGAGAATCAACAGCTGACTGCTCGATGAAGCGCCTTTTGTTTTTCTCAGAGCTTTGTCTCCAAGCGTCTTCGACCAATCACAAACGCCCCCGCATATAACACTAAATGAATGTTAATTGGCTACTTAATATCGATTGGTATGATATTCAATTTAAATAAAGTTGCTGTGGGGCTGCAGCCCCTCCCTTTGGAAAATTGTTTGTCATTTAAAGATAGAATTTGACTTTCCTTAATGTAAGGAAGCAAGTTAAAGAACAAATAATGTGCAGAACAAGTAGAATTTTAGGGGGCCCGGTGTGGCTGTGCGGTAAAGCGCCGTACTCCCATGCCGGAGCTGCGGGTTCGAGTCCCGCCCTGGGTGGTGCTTTTCTTTCGTAGGAGAAGTATCACCCAGTGCCATGGGTGTTAGTATGGGCAGTATAGTGCTTCACTAGAAGCCTTAAAGTCCCAAAAAAAAAAAAAGAAAAAAAAAAAAAAAAAAAAAAAAAAAAAAAAAGTAGAATTTTAGTTGTGGGAAAGGAACATAAAGATGATTAGCAGATCCTAATGAAGGGCTGTGGGGCTGCAGCCCCTCCCTTTAGGAATGCAGCCCCCCTTTAGGATCGTCTGGACCCACCCATGCCTACCAGCCATACTCTCCATCACTCTATCCTTCCATCTAAGTGCAGGTCTTCCCCTTCTCCTTCTACCCTCTGCCTCCCAATCCATAATTATCTTTGGTATCCTCTCGTCACCCATTCGTCTTACATGACCATAGGATCTGAGTCTCCTCTCTCCCATCACCTCGAGGATATTCTTTTCTACTGCTAACCTATCTCTTATGGTGTCATTTCTTATCCTTTCAGCTCTGGATATCCTTTCTGTTCTCCTCCAGAAATCCATTTCAACTGAAAGGAATTTTTTTCCTTCGATTATACTGAGTGGCCATGTTTCCGAATCGTATAACATTAAGCTTTCTACTAGGGCTTTGTATATTAGTTTTTTAGTTTTTACTAAAATATTAGGGCTCCAGAGTATACGGTTAGTAGTAGAAACGACGGATTGTGCAATTGTGAACTAGGTGATGCCGTCTGGCATGGCGAGGGGGAGTGTATAACTAGGGTGAGGGGGGACGGTTGATTGCACAATCCGGCAACGTCGCATGGAATGTGTGAGATGTGGCAACATCGCTTTGTTTACATCGTGCTGTAGCACAGCAATATGTGACCTTGAGGGTCATTGACCGACCTTGTAAGGGCGAGGGGGGTGTTGTTCTAGGGTGAGGGGGGGGGGTTTGTTTGTTTACATTTAACCGGGTTGACCCAGTTCACAACCCGGCCAGGTGTGTGTAGGTGCATGACTCAACCGGTTCATTGACCCTTTGTTTACATTATGCCTGTGACGTCATCCTCCGAGTGGGAGTTTTGTTTGTTTTCATTTAACGGGTTGACCCAGTGCACAACCCGACCAGTTGTTGTGCATAGCTGCATGACTCAGCTGTTTCATTCAAGTTCATTCATAATTGTCGATACAAAGCAATGTCGGAGGAATAACGGCTCCACTCTTATATAGCCCGCTTGCAGTGGCGGGGGAAGAGACGCGCATTCAGCACTGATTACGATGCCTTAAGCGGTCGACGGGTCTGTTATCTGTTTAAAAGGATGCCGCTCAGATACCAGCCGCGCTGATTATAAAAAAGACGACAAGAACCATTCATACTTATCTCCGCCTTTTCTACACCCAGTCGGCGCGAGCTCTGCACTATGATAATCGAGGAGTTAAGACGATATCATTCATTCGCTTATCGATGGTCAGTCAGCGTTTTGTAAGCCGTCCAGACATTATTTTTATCAATGTCAGCAGATGAATCGCCAGTCGGCGCGAGCTCTGCACTATGATAATCGAGGAGTTAAGACGATATCATTCATTCGCTTATCGATGGTCAGTCAGCGTTTTGTAAGCCGTCCAGACATTATTTTTATCAATGTCAGCAGATGAATCGCCAGTCGGCGCGAGCTCTGCACTATGATAATCGAGGAGTTAAGACGATATCATTCATTCGCTTATCGATGGTCAGTCAGCGTTTTGTAAGCCGCCCAGACTTTATTTTATCAATGTCAGCAGATGAATCGCTATCAATTTGGAAGGATGCCGCGCCGGCTATTTTATCAATGTCCAGTCAGCGGATGTATCGCACCACGTGTTATCAGACATGAAAGAGCGGTTTCTCTGGGAATCGCTGCAGATGCATTTCTTACCGCAGGAGGAGACAAGACGATATCATTCATTTCGCTTATGTGTGTTTTCTATTTGAAAGGATGCCGCGCCGACTATTTTATCAATGTCCAGTCAGCGGATGTATCGCACTACGTGTTATCAGACATGAAAGAGCGGATTCTCTGGGAATCGCTGCAGATGCATTTCTTACTGCAGGTGGAGACAAGGCGATAAAGAACAATTTATTCATAGCGCTCAGTCAGCACTACTGCGCATATATACCCCAGCTTCACACGTGACGACAGCCATTGATTGCCCTACACCTACATTGAGGATATAAGGAGCTCGACTTTTCCAATCCAACCTGCAGTGCAGTTCTCCTAAAGGTGAGTCATTTTAACTATTTTTGAGCTAATACTTGCATAAAAATAAAAAAATTATTAATTTTCGTAAATATTACAGACATCTTTAATAGAAAAATTGAACAGGTCTACAATCTATAAGACAATTGGTGAGCTCGAGAAAGGAGAAACTTATAAGATTTTAGAGCTGGCTCTCAAATCAACGGAGTATGGAGAAGCGTTACAAGCCATCATAGAGGGGGTAAACGGAGAAAAATATCGGACATTTTAACCAAAAAGATACCAAGAATGCTTTTCTGGAAAAGACATCGAACTATATGATGGTGAGTTTTTTATTTCTTTTAAAATAGCAATAATAAAAAAGTGTAATATTTAACTGAAATGATATGCTTGATTTTAGGATCATTGAGCATGGTATATGAAGGAAAGGAGAAACAAGCTTACAAAATTAGGTTTATGTAATCGAACTGAATGATGGCCGAAGAAAAAGGTATTGATGTTATATTATGTTCAAAATGTGGGTTGTTAATATTAAATTCGAGCGCACACAGATGTAAATGGAAATTTTATACATGCTTGGATTGCAATCGTGAATTTAAATCAAACTTTAGCTGCGAACGTCATAAAAAATTCGCATGTAAAGAAAAACGTGTCAGTTCCCCTCAAGCGTTTGCTGATATAGGTAGCCAATTATCAATGGAAAACTTCCCAACACCTGCTGTTTCATCTTCGAAGCAATCACATTTACCATTTAAAAAAAGAATACATTCGCTAATACCATCTTCATCGGGGTCTAATATTGCAGAAATAGGAATTAGCTCACCTAAGAAACATAAATTCTATAGTAAGGAACAACTTGAAATTTTAGCTACAATTGAACCAGGTATTAAAAAATCAGCATTTGGTAATAAAGTGATAGATTTTTACATTGAAAATCGTGATTTCAATGCATTTCCGAAAGACTTACTGGAGTCAAAAAGAGAAAAAATTATTAATATGTTAAAATTTTACTTAGAACTATGGAACATATTCAAAATTAATTTGCAGTTAGATTGTTCCTACAAAAAAATGGGTCCAAATTATGAGGAAAAGGCAGATATGAATTTTAAGACCCGTCAACAAATTATAGACTCATCAACTGATTTGTACAAATATATTAATAAATCATATGAAAAAATAGTTTCGGAATTAGATTCCTTTGAAACTAAAGGTTCTGGCTGGACATTTGTATCGTGTAATTATCTTTGTTTGCATCTAACTAAACATAAACCTCTTGATGGAAAACAATTTATGGACTTGCCGAAAGCGATAGCAAACAAACATGCTGTAATTAACGTAAAAAACTTAAACAACGATTGTTTTCGATTCGCAATATTAAGTAAAATTATTGGTTTGAACGATCCTAAGTCCTATGAATATTTAGAAAATAATTACAATTTTGATTGTATTTCATATCCCACTTCCTTTAAAGACATTAAAATATTCGAGGATGTAAACAATGTTTTAATCAATGTGTATGGTTTAGATGAAAAAAACACGGTATTTCCTTTGAGAATAAGCAAAAAAGAAACCTTTAAAGAAAGATTTGACCTTTTATTTCTTCAAAATGAAAGAGACTCCCATTATTGTTATATTACCAATTTAAGCAGGCTTGTTGGCAGTCAAATATCCGGTAACAAATCTGCTAAAGAAATTTGTCACAGGTGTTTAACATCTATTTCCTGGAGATACAAAACAAAAAACGGAAAAAACGCGGGAGAACGATTAAAGGAACATTTATTATTTTGCGGTGCGCATAAACCGGTTAGGACAGATTTCCCACGCGATGATGAAATAAAATTTAAAAAGTTTCAGTGTACACAGAGAGTCAAAATTGTAGCATATGCTGATTTTGAATGTTATTTAGAAAAGATCGAGGTCCCTTGTGAAAATCCGTCAATTTCTTGGACGAAATCCGTGCAAAATCATAAAATCTTTTGTGCATCACTTATGGTTAAAGCAGATATTCCTCTATTACATCTTCAACCTTCAGTCTATACTGGTGCTAACAGCATGTTTTTGTTTATGGAGGCTCTTCATGAATTGGCAAAGAAGGTTGATGAAATATATTGCAAAATCGAACCCATGGCTCAAATGACTGAGCAAGAAATGTTGTATTATGAAACAACGAATAAGGTCGTTATCTGTCTAAAGACATTAAATAAAGACCAGAAAGTACGGCATCATGATCATGTAACATCTAAATTTATTGGTGCAGCTCATTCAAACTGCAACTTACAAGCAAAAACCCCTGATTTTATACCAGTAATTATGTACAATTTACAGGGTTACGATTCACACTTTATTGTACTTTTTTTAGCTAATCATGAAGGTGATGTTACTGTTATTCCGAGTAATTCGGAAAAGTACATCAGTTTTACAAAAACATTCAAAGATTGTAAAACTAAAATAAAATTCATAGATAGTTATAAATTTTTAGCTGCCAGCCTTGAAACGCTAGTCCAAAACATGAAAACGGGTTCTGAGAATCTCTCGATCACTTTCCCTCATTTGTATCAGTTAATCCCTGACGAATCCAAAGTTGAATTGCTAACGAAAAAAGGAATCTATCCATATTCTTACATAGATTCATTGTCGCGGTTAGAAGAAACCCAGTTACCCACATTAGACAAATTTTACAATGACCTGACGTTAGAAAATATTTCTCAGTCTGATTACGAACATGCTCAAACGATTTGGAAAATTTTTAATATCAAGAACATAAAAGAATATACTGAAATATATATAAAAACGGACGTAATTTTATTATGTGAGGTATTTGAAAAATTTCGTAAACTCTGTATGGATATCTACTGTTTAGATCCAGCATATTTCATGTCTCTTCCAGGGCTGAGTTATGAAGCAATGTTGAAAACGACAGATATGAATGAATGAATAAAGTAAATTTTATTTCTTTAATGTTTACAAAATAACCAAACAAAATAAATGAATTTACTCAAAGCTTGGGATAAACTCATCAGCTAGAGTGACTTTGATTTAATTTTTTAAAGGAAGTAAAAAAATCTGGTGCGTGCGCGCAACACACAACTTTCACTTACCAACTTACTCAGATTAGAAATTAATGTGTTTTGTTAATTGCCACTTCTCAAAGTTATACATTTTTCCACATTCATTTCTTATTTTTGTTTTCATTTGCTCGAAAAAAAACAACACTAATTTCTTTTATTATTAAATAAAAATTTTTACTTGTGATAATTCGGCAATGCAAGAATATTACTCCAAGTCGTCTGATATTACAATTCTCTATGTACTTGTTGAATATTTCATTTAGTTCCGATGAAACAAATAATTTTCATTAAATGAACAGACATCTTTAATTATAACGCATTGGTCAAGGTCTTTTATGAGTTGACGGAATATTTTTCTTTTTTTCTCCTATATATGTTTACTTGATTTTCTTCATATATCATATTTAGCCATTTCTTACTTTTAGCCGTGATGAGAGACAGTTAATTTCTCAATATAAACTAAAACAAAGGTACTTTATAGGAAAACAAAAAAGGCCCCTTCCCCATTTAAGCCCCCTCAGAAAATTTTAATACTGATAAAACTTACCTGATATTATTGAACACCTAATTTTCATTAAACATGACGAATTTGATCAAAATCATTAAAGCCGTTTTTGAGATAATCGAAAAAAAAAGAAGGTAAAAATTGGAAAAAAGTTAGGAAATAAAGTGCCCCCTCCGTTTGACCAATTTTGATGAAATGTTGCCTATCACATCTTTGGAATATACATACGTCAAATACCCAGTTTGATCAAAATCTTTAAAGCCGTTTTTGAGTAAATTAAAAAAAACACATGAAAATGATACAAAATTTATTAAGTAAAGTCCCCCTTCCGGTTGATCGATTTTGATGAAATTTTTACAGTCATATCTCGGGCATATTAATACATCAAATACTTAGTTTAATCAAAATCGTTAGAGCCGTTTTTGAGAAAACCTAAAAAAACATAAAAATTTATTAAATAAAGTACCCCCACCCTTTGACCAATTTTGATGAAATTTTTGCTGTCACATCGCGGGCATATACATACACTAAATACCTAATTTCAGATTCGCACAGTTAATAGTTTAGAGCTAGTCTATTCACACACACACACACACACACACACACACACACACACACACACACACACACACACACACACACACACACACACTCACACACACACACACACACACACACACACACAGACCATTTCGCGGGACTTGGTTATTTCGACTCAGGGGACCCCAAAACGTGTATTTCCGTTTAAAACCGGAAGTCGAAATTTTTCACGATCGCAATACTTCCACTTACTATATATTTCATATATAGGTAGTGAAAGTAAAAATTATTTTAGATGTATAGAAGAAATATGATGAAACAACAAAATAAACAAGAACCTGGATCTATGAATAATGGAGTTTGTGTTTATACCTGGTGCAGTGTGGACGTTAGCTGTTTGAGCTCCCGGGGATTAAGCAACAAGCATCGACTGATAAGTCAAACTCTATTATTATATATACCTACATTTTTATTTTTTATTTTTTTTAGAATATATTTTGATAATTTACAATAGAAGTTATCTTTAATTTGTTTTATTTTATTACCGGTTTATTTTACTGGTTAAAATGGCAGATTCTCCTCCCCTAAAACGGAAAAAAGGCAGAATCAAAGGTACATTGTTGGAAAATAATGATTTTAAGCAAAAAAACTGCATAAAGTTTTTAATAATAAAAAGGTTAGCTTCTGACGAGGAAGGTAATTCTTTAGGTTTTAAGAAAGTTTCTCCTTTTTTAATTCATAAAAGCTTGAAACATTTAGTCGGAGAACTTAAAGTCATTAAAAAATTGAAAGATGGAACACTTTTAATAGAAGTTTTTACAGAAGCACAATCTGTAAGGCTTCTTAAATGTGAAAATTTATTTAACGGCTGTCCTGTTAGTGTAGAGCCACATGGCAAGCTAAACTTAAGTAAAGGTATTATTTGGTGTCCGGATCTAAATTATTGCTCCATCGATGAAATTAAAGATGAATTAAAATCTCAAAATGTACATGATGTCAAAAGATTGACCTATTTTAAAAATAATGAGAAATTAGACAGTCATAACTACCTTTTAACCTTCAATAACCCCACGATTCCTAGTGAAATTAAAATAGGATTTTATAACATTACCGTTAGGCAATTCGTTTCCAATCCAATCAGATGTTATATTTGCCTTAAGTTCGGACACACAAAAACCACATGCAAAAAAGATCCTTTATGTAGATATTGTGGGTACAAAAAGCATGAAGGTACAGAATGCAATAGCCCCTCAAAATGCGTTAATTGCTCGGGCCTGCATGACTCGTTTTCTAAAAAGTGTCCAGTATTTATAAAAGAAAAAGAAATAAAAGGTATACAAGAATCTGAAAATATAACTTATGGTGCTGCCAAAAAGAAATCACGCTCACCCAGAGGAACAGGGCGAGTGGACAGTAGTTAAAGTAAGACGATCTAGAAGTAGATCTAGAAATAAATCTCCTAATCGAAAACAGAGCAAAGAGAGAATGCAAACTGATTAAAGTATGACCTAGTATCTTAGTTCTATTATTTTTAATCTACTTATTTATTTACGCATATATATATTTATGATTCTTCTTTTGTTTTTAATTAGTTATATTAATTGTTTATTCCTTTATTTACTGCTATCTATTTAATTAACCCTTTCTTTAAAATGAATTTCTCAACTAATATAATTCAGTGGAACTGTAATGGTATAACTGGAAAATATGAAGAGTTAAAACTTTTAATAAACAAATATAGTCCAATAGCAATTAGTATACAAGAGAGTAAATTGGTCCCCCAAAAAAATTTTAATCTAAAAGAATATAACGTCTACAGAAAAGATTTTGAGAATAGAAACAGAGCATGTGGGGGTGTTTTGATAGCTGTACATAAAAAGGTAGTTTCTGAGTTGATACCCATTACCACTTCCCTTCAAGCAATTGTTGTCAAGGTTTTCCTTCACTTCCCAGTCTTTCTTACCAATATTTATTTACCTCCTGATGGTTTATTTGAAATTGAGTTGCATAATTTCCTTAATAATATTCCTTCACCGTGTATCATAATGAGTGACGTCAACGCATATCATACCTCCTGGGGTTCTACATATTGCACTAGCCGTGGAAATACTATTAGGCGAATAATAGATAGTTTCGATTACACTATTCTAAATACCGGAAACCCCACGTACTTAAGCCCAGCCTATAATACTTTTTCATCCATAGATCTCACATGGTGCTCCTCGACCATATATACACATCTAAGTTTCCCAAGACCAATATTCAAGTGACCACTTCCCTTTAATAATCAGTTTCATTAATGGTAATTCACGAATTTCTAAACATCCCCGATGGATCACAGAAAAATCCGACTGGGCAACGTTCCAAAATCAGATAACAATAAATGAGTCAATTATATCAGCAATTAACAATAGTAACAGCAAAAACCAACTTATCACTTCAACCATTTTGAAAGCCGCGGAAACCACAATCCCCAAAACTAGTATTAATAATAATAGTAAAAAACGAATTCCGTGGTATGACAAAGAATGCAAAGATGCAGTTAAAAAAAGAAGAAAAGCCCTCAAAATCTTTCAAAAGGAACCGACTTCGATCAATCTAATTGAATATAAAAAACAGCGCTCGATATCCCGTAGAATTATTAAAACCAAGAAGAAGGAATCCTGGGAACAATTCCTTAAAAGTATATCAACTAGTACCTCACCTCAGTTATTTTGGAAGAAGATTCAAAGTATTACGGGAAAATTTGTTGATCACCATCCTATGCTTTTAATTAACGACCAAGTGGGGCAAGACCCGCTTATTTTGGCAGAGTACTTCGCTGAATATTACTCAAATCTATATCGTACCCAATTACCACAGCTAACTTCAGAAAACCCGGACATCGGTACAACTGATTCCCAATCTGAAAAAGCATATAACCTCCCGTTTACGAGAACAGAACTAATCGCCAATATAAAAGAGCTAAAACTTTCGTCACCAGGAGTAGATGAGATCCATAACGCTATGTTAAAAAATCTCCCAAAGCCGGCACAGGATGCCCTTCTAGCCTTTTACAATCATGAATGGTGCACAGGGGATTTTCCTGATATTTGGAGGAGGTCAATTATAATACCAATTTTAAAATCAGGAAAAAATAAGCTTGACCCTTCCAGCTACCGTCCTATCTCCCTTACTAGTTGCATATGTAAGCTTTTAGAAAAGATGGTGTTTAAAAGGTTGATGTGGCTATTAGAATCAAATAATCTATTATCGAACGCGCAATGTGGATTCCGAACAGGACGTTCTACGATGGATCACCTCGTGACGATGGAGTACGAGATATTGAATAGTTTTGCTGACAAGAAGGAATGCCTAGGAATATATTTCGATATAGAAAAAGCGTACGATAACTTGAACCCATCACTAATCCTTCAACAATTTCACGAATGGGGTTTAAGAGGTCGAATACCCATATTGATCGCAAATTTTCTGAGCGATAGAACGTACCAAATCAGGGTAGGCAATCATCTATCCTCAGTTAGGAAAATGAGGAATGGAATACCCCAGGGAAGCGTGCTTAGTTGTGTTCTTTTTGCCATAGCCATTAATAATGTGACCAATTTCATACCAAAATCGCTCAAAACATTTTTATTTGTGGATGATTTAGCAATACTACTTCCTTTTAACAATAGTAACAGAATGAAAGCAACAATACAGAAATGCCTTAAAAATCTAGAATTATGGTCCGCCCAAACCGGATTACGTTTTTCAATAGAAAAAACAAAATGTATGATTTTTTCAAAGCTCAGATCGCCAACCCCTCCTCCAGAGCTGACTTACAATGGCACATATCTCAATTTCGCACAAAATATTAAATTTCTTGGATTAATATTAAATAGTAAGCTAGATTGGAAAGATCATATCAAATGGCTAAAGGATGAATCCCAAAAAAGGCTCAACATACTTAAGGTCTTAGCTGGCTGTTCATGGGGAGCTGATAGATCAAGCATGCTTAAAGTCTACACATGTCTAATCAGATCTAAATTAGATTACGGCAGCATCGTATATTCATCAGCCAATCTCAAGCTGCTTTCCTCTTTAGATTCTGTGCACCACGCCGGTATCCGTTTAGCTACAGGAGCCTTCCGAACAAGTCCCGTTAATAGTTTATGTGTTGAAGCTGGTCTGGCTCCACTAACGGTGAGAAGACACCAGCTCGCTTGTGGATACATTGGTAGATTAAAGTTCAACCCCAGCAATCCATCCTGGAAACCTATCTTCCAACCAAAAACTCAAAGATTCAATGCAAACCGGAGACTACCCGCACCTCTCGGAATTAGAGCACGAAGATACATCGAGGAAATCCGCAACTTAGAAACCATACCTGTAGAATTTAACCACCCACCATGGACACTAAAACTGCCTATAGTAGACCTCACTCTCAAAAAACATAAGAAAACTAGTACTTCAGAATACGAATACAGAGCTGAATACAAACAAATTAAAGATAAATATAAAAATAGCATATTTCTTTTCACAGATGGGTCAAAATCAAACTCCAACGTAGGCTGCTCCATTATGACTAGAAAGTGTAAAATTAAATATAAACTTCCACCCTTCACAAGTAACTTCACCGCTGAATGTTACGCGCTTAGTGCAGCACTGTACTACATAATGCAGCGAGATGAAGAAGACTTCGTCATATGCACGGATTCCCTGTCGGCTATAATGGCATTGAAAGACCTGTACTCTAAAAACCCTATCGTAAAAAGGATTCAGGCATATTCCACCATGATCAATGACATTAACAAAAATATTGTTATCGTATGGACACCATCGCACGTAGGGATTAGAGGAAATGAAGAAGCTGACATAGCGGCCAAGGATGCGGCATTATCTTCAATGGAAGTAACCAATGTATTCACATCATCAGATATCATCAGTTATCTAAAATCCCAAGCCCGAACGATGTGGGACCAGCTCTGGGACACTGTTGAGGGTTCCAACAAATTAAGAAATATAAAAAAAAATACAAAGGAATGGAAAAGCTCCTGTAGGAACAATAGAAGAGAGGAGGTTGTTATTACAAGATTGAGGATCGGACACACAAGACTCACGCACGGTTTCCTCATCGATAAGAGTACACCACCGACATGTGGAAATTGCAACGAACAGCTGACAATAGAACACATTATAGAAAAATGCTCTATCTACGACAATTTCTTTCGAAATCGCAGGGTAGAAAGAAATATCCAAACAATATTAGGTGAAAATGAAAATAACATCGGAATAATTATCGAATTCCTAAAGAAAAACGCTTTTTTCAATAAGATTTAGCAGGGAATTCTGAAGGAAAATAAATAAATGATTATTTAGTTTATATAGAGATTTAGATAACTTTAGAGGAGATATAAATTTTTGTGTACGATATGTATGGAATATATATAGCGATACGGTATATAGCATAAGTATTTGATAAGGTTGTCTATTTATATGTACATATGTTTAATTGATGTATGAATGAATGTATTTATGCTTGTATGAATTGATATTTATTTGTGTATATAAGTGTATGTGGCTATAGGTATATGTTTGTGCGTATGTGTATAGAGATATTGTATATTTATATGCAAGCCAATTAATTATTGAATAGTTGAAGGGCACAAAAGACCTTAGATGTTGGGTGTCCATAATAAAATATAACCTAACCTAATCTATGAATAATCACATTTAAAGGCTATTGCCCTTTTTACATAGTGGTAGAGGGTAGAGTAAGTGATAGTTCTCTCCATTTAATAAAAGTTTCACTTCACTTTCCGATAGTCTATTCTTTCCAAACACGTCTCTTCTAAATTCGCTGAGGATTGGACAGACAGCTAAGAAATGAAAAACATCCTCCGGTTCTCCAAGGTTGCAGATTGAACAGATAGCACTGTTATCCTGGCTCCAAGGTCTTCTGTTGAGGCTAAGAGTTTCGGTCCCCGTCTTCATCAACGTGCTCATTATGTGTAGGCTGTTGTCATCACTGATATAGGAAAGCTGGTCTGCTTCAAATTTCAACGTTTTGTAGAGTGAATGAAATTGTGCCTTCGCTAGTCTCTCATGCAGTGAGCTCCTTTCAGAATTAACCATAGCTCGCACAATATCATTCACGCTATTCTTCCTTAGGAGCTCCGGTGTGTCCAAAAAGTTTTGGATAATTGTTCCAGTTTTTATGCAGACATCTTGGAGATTGCAGAACCACGCCAACTTCTTTGCAATAATTTTCTTAGTCAACGTTTTCGTTAGCCTTTGGTCTGACGAGTTAAGAACTCTGAGTATATAATGGAGGTGCAGTCTGAGGGTATAAAGATACATTGGCAGCCTTCCAGTTTCCAACGATAATGCATAGTTAGGTGTAGCGTTGGGTAAGTAAAACAAACGTTTTATAAAACTTCTCTGCACCTGTTCTACTTTTTCATACCGCCTGCCACCCCATGCCTGTGCTCCATAACAAAGAACTGCTTTTGTTACAGCATCAAAAACCTGATATTTTGCCGATATTGGAACTTCTTTTCTTCTCATGTAGGAATTCCACGTGATAAAAACCTTGCGCAGAGGCAATATCGTAACCAATGAAGGTCTACTGAGGTGCGATTATTGCTAGTTGAAGACTTTTACCAAAACGACAGATATTGAATTGGATATTATAAAAGATTTTGATATGGTTCTGTTTTTCGAAAAAGGCATCCGCGGCGGTTTTACACAAGTTGTCAAACGATATGCTAAAGCCAATAATTGTTTAATAGATGATTATGATCCAAATCAACCCATGAGCTATTTAATTTATGCAGACGTGAACAACTTGTATGGCTACGCAATGAACAGTTTCCTTCCGTACGGGGGCTTCGAGTGGTACGATCAAGATTTAGATATGCTAAACGTTCCTGACGACTCGGAAGTAGGGTACATTCTGGACGTTGATATTGATTATCCTGAAACATTACATGATTTGTACTCTCAATTTCCCTTATTGCCTGAAAAATCAAAACCTCCTGTCGATAAAAAAACAACTGAAAAGTTAATGACTACGCTTACACCGAAAACTCGTTATATCGTTCATTATATCAATTTGAAACAAGCTCTAAATCTAGGGATTAAACTGACAAAAATTCATAGAATTTTAAGATTTAAGCAAAAAAAATGGTTGGTACCATATATTGATCTAAACACTAAACATAGAGCAATGTCTACCAATCCTTTTGAGTCTGATTTCTTTAAACTAATGAATAACTCGTGTTTCGGAAAATTCATGGAAAATGTAAGAAAGCGTATAGACCTTAAAATTGTTACAAATGAAAAAACATTAAACAGACTAGTGAAGAAGCCCAATTTCAAAGAAAGAATCATTTTTACCGATAATGTAGTTTCCGTCCAGTTAGAGAAGGAAAAAATTATGTTGGCTTTAGCATATTGGAACTTTCAAAGGTTTTAATGTACAAATTACACTATGCTGTGTTTTTAACAACTTACGGTCCAAAAAATATTGACCTCTGCTACATAGATACTGACTCTCTTTTGTATCATATTAAAACACCAGATATTTACAACGATATAAGTAATAATAGTTTAAGATATTATTTTGATACTAGCAATTTCCCGAAAGACCACCCTTGTTATTCTGATAAAAACAAAAAAGTGGTCGGAATGCTCAAGGATGAAACAGCCGGTGACCCGATTGTCGAATACGTTGTCTTAAGGCCAAAAATGTATTCTTTCATAACTAAAAAAGGTTTATTAATTAAACGGTCCAAAGGAATAAAGAAATGTGCTGTTCGAGGATTCACGTTTCAAAATTATCTAGATTCTCTAAGAAATGATATGACAATGTACAGCCAGTTTCATATTATACAATCAAAAAAACATCAAGTGCAAACGGTTTTAATAAATAAAAAGTCACTATGTCCATATGATGATAAACGTCATACGTTGGAAAACAAAGTCAATACTCTTCCTTACGGCCATTATGCATTGACGCAACATAATTAAATTAAATGTGCAGTAATATATTGGTACAGTTTATTTTATGAACAAATTATATTTTAGGTTAAGAAAAAAAAAACAATTTGTGAGAAATAAATATATTTTAAATGTAGAGTTACAATAAATATATAAAATATACAATTTTTGTAAAAAGAATTAATAAATTTATATTATAACAGCAAGTGGATATTTAACTTTTTGTAGCTCTTCTTCATAAAATGATCCACTATTCGGTTGTCCTTTCAGATCTTCCAGTAAATAAGTGTAAGGATATGTCTTCTGAATCTTGACTATCGTAAAAATTTCATTGACCAATTTGATAAATATCCTTTAAAAAATGCTGTTTTTTGTTTAGATATCCTCACAAAATCGTCCTCTTCAAACTTCTGCTTTCTCACTTTAGTCCGAACTAGAATACACATTGTTTAGCAAGTATTTTTCCGATTTTTTATTACAAGCATCAAAATCAGTTTCATACCAATTGTTGTATGAAATGATGGTTATATTCTTGTAAAATCTGAGGTAGGATATCTAAAAATTTGTAATTTCCTTGCATACTGAAGACTTTCCACATTTTCCCTTTTAATGTTCTATTAAACCTTTCTACAATGGAAGCTTTCATATTAGAAAAGGTGGAATAATGATTAATACAATATTTTTTCATTAGAGATTTAAACTTGGAATTGTAAAACTCCTTTCCCTGATCACTTTGAATATTTTTTGGAATTTGTCTACTCGAAAGAAACACGCTCTCCATCGCCTTAGTTACATCTTCAGCAGATTTCTTCTTTATTGGTATGGCCCATGCATATTTAGCAAAGCAGTCTATAACTGTTAATAAATATTTGTACCCTTTATTTTCTCGAGAATAAGGTATCATCCCTACTAAATCTATCTGCCACAAGTCATTTATTCCTTTCAAAACTGTCTTTCTCCTAGGATATTTCTTGCGAGCTGGCTTATGTAATTCATTTACAACAGTTCTTTTAATTATTGATGAATCCATTATCAAGTACTTTGTTTAGGTAACCAAGTGTGACCACATCAGATTCCTTTTCAGGTTCAGCTACGTTTGTTATTATCTTATCAAGAGAGTCATATATACCTTCAACCAAGGTTAAAGCAACGCTGTTTAAAAATTCTTTGGTAACAACATCCTGTTTACACGTACCGGAAAGGGTTTGAATTTGGGAGGGAATATACCCGTGCTCGGATATGCCGATGATTTGGTATTGCTTGGGGAGGACGTGGAAACCATAGAAATAAACACAAAAACGTTGATGAAAGCCGGACAAGAACTTGGACTGGAAATTAATAGGGATAAGACAAAATATATGGTTAGTCGTAGAAGTGGTGAGGATTTCGCTGATATCAATGTAGGGGGGTATACGTTTGAACAGGTAGAGAAATTTAGATATTTAGGGGCGATGGTAACTAGAAAAAACGAAATCGATGAGGAAATTAAGGCTAGATTAAAAGCCGGTAATGCTTGCTACTTTTCAGTCACGAAATTGCTTAGCTTCCGCCTTCTGTCCCAAAACTTAAAAATTAGGATTTACAAAACTATTATTCTTCCAGCGGTCGTTTACGGATGCGAAACTTGGCCAAACTTGAAAATAAAGTACTGCGTAAAATATTTGGACCGAAGAGGGATGAAATAACCGGAGAATTTAGATGCTTAAACAACGCCGAACTGAGTGAACTTTACCCAGTAAATATAATTGACGTGATTGCAGCAAGACGAATAAAATGGGCATGTAAAATTGCAAAACTTGGCTGTGAACGTATTCCGAAAAGATTAATAAGCGCGGTGCCGAATGGGAAACGTCCGAGGGGCAGGCCGAGACGGAGGTGGGAGGATTGCGTTAGGGCGGATCTATCGAAGTTAGGTCTGGAAGACGGTCGATGGATGGAGGTGTGCAGGGAGCGACTGGTGGTGTCGGCATCGAACCTTCGGGTTCGTTAAGCCTTTATTATTATTATTATTAACAACATCCTGTTTATTTATAGGTGGTGCAAAGTTGACAAGTCTTACCCTATGTTGTTTATAGAAATAACGTCGCTGGTTGGAAACAGCCGAACGTTTGTCGAATCTCCAATAGCTAATCCCCCTAAAGGCATGACTCTAATTCCATAACGATCGTCATATGCCTCATCATCTTTTTTTTAAATCTTATCCAAGATTCCTTTGCAGGTTTCCAAATTCGGCGAGATGTTCCTTCAATTCGGCTTCTCCTTGTGGAGTTTTAGCATATTCTTTGACTAGCTCTGATAGTGGTTCGTCAATCACATACTCGTCCTCGCATTCTTCAGATGATAATACGGGAAAGGAAAAACTAGATAACGGTCTAGCTGTTTTGTAGTGAGGCGTTGTTTTCGGCAATAAAGTTGATTTTCGGTAAATACTAGCAGACTCGTTTTTATCTGGCGATTCGTCCCGCTCATTAACACCTTCTCTGGAAGTCTGTTCCGGTTTAGGTTTTAATGATTGTTTAATGTCTTCTAAAGGTTGAAGCACGGGTGTAAAAAATTCTTGACGACCCGTTTCAATATCCTGGAGGTTACGCTTCAATGCTCGAAATTTGTTTTTCAAAATCTCACTTGTTTTTATTATTTCACGAGTGACTTTCGGGTCCATGATTGTTAATGATAATTACTGCCGAGATCGCTCTTTATATATCTACAATGTATGTGTCGATTCCTTTTCTAAAACGTCCATCGTTCATAACCCTACTTTTATCAATAACGAGATAGCCAAACGGTTTTTTCCAGCATAACGAGCACATGTCTTTAAAAAGAGTAAAACTTAAATCTGGCATGCTTACGTGTTCATCATAAATATGTTTTAAATTTAATTCATCTTGAGGAAGAACTATTAAAAAATTAAAATTACACCTGATAAGATGTCTCGGGATACAAACATAACTTTGTGTTAAATAAAAGCAATCGAGATTCATATGACGGCCATAACTAAAGTATCGTTTAATTATATCCTGATCTTCCATGGTGACATCATCAAATATGCATACCGAATTTGATTCGACTTTTTGAGGCAATTCCTTTGCATCTTCAAATTCATATAATTTTATTTCAGGAACAAGATTTATGACGCTTTTTAAATACTGGTATTTAGGTTGATGTAAAGTTTTTCCAAACAGTTACACATTTTTAAACTTTAAGCCGTTAGGGTTTAATAGCAATCCAATCATAATATTGGTCTTTCCACATCCGCTTGGGCCACATATCGAGGCTCGGATAGTGTTTGGTAATAATGAACTAGCTGGCAGTAGGGAAACATTGCACTTGTTTAACTAATTTCATTCTGAGTGCAAACAACATCAAGACGGCTATATATACCCTATTGTGTCATTTTCTGAGTACAGTATGAGTCACAGGGCTCGCAGAGGCAGAGGCTTGCTGAACAGTCTTATCAATAGGTTGCCGATTGAATTGCACCTTCCAGGATATCAATATTGCGGTCCCGGTACGAAACAAGAAAAACTCTTAACTAGAGGTGATAGCGGAATAAACGAGCTTGATAGAGCTTGTAAAGAACACGATATAGCTTATAGCATAAATAAGGATATGGAGAGTCGTAAACAAGCGGACAAGATTCTTGCTGATAATTCTTGGAAACGGGTTAAAGCTCCAGATTCGTCATGGGGAGAAAAAGCCGCGGCTTGGTTTGTTACAAATGCCATGAAAGCAAAAAGAAAAATTGGTTCGGGGCTGAGGAAGAATAAGAAGAAGATTAGTTTTAAAGATTTGGTTAAATCGTCAAAAGTAGATGATGTATCATCTATTCTCAATGCATCAAGAGCGGCATATAAAAAGGCTAAAATGCATCTACGTGGTAAGGCAAAACCTTCACCGCCAAGAGTTCTTCCACTGCCAAAACAGGGAGGTTTTCTCCAATTTCTTGTACCATTGATGGCAGGACTTTCCGCTGTGGGGTCTTTAGCAGGGGGAGCCGCGAGTGTAGCCAAGGCGATCAATGAAGCTAAAGAAGCCAAACTAAAATTGGATGAACAAAAGAGGCATAATTTGGCCATGGAAGGTCAAAAAGTTGGAAACGGACTTTATTTGAAACCGTATAAGAATGGTCTATTTATAACCCGACAAAAAAGACCAAGCAAAAAATGACTACCAAATAAACCATTGACCGATTTGGAATCGAATCATTTAGCAAAAGTTTTAAATGTTCCAAATTTTCGTGGAGTGTTTATGATTGATAATCTTCCAAAATATCCAAAAAAACTCGAGCAGCTATTGTAAATTTAAATACAAGTTCAGAACCTGGTTCTCATTGGGTCTGTTATGTAAAAAAAGATAATGTAGTGAAATACTTTGATTCTTTTGGAAATATAAAACCTCCTCCTCAATTGTTAGATTATTTCAAAAGTTGTCAAGTATTATATAACCGCCGTCGTCATCAAAAGTGGAATACTCCGGTTTGTGGACACCTTTGCTTAAAGTATTTAGCCGATGTTTCTCATAAATTTTGATCATTAATAATCATGAGCTACACAGTAACGTTTACTGGCAATTCTAGCGTTCTTCATGCAAACTTCCTACCTCCTCTAGAATTAGGGTCGGATTGTACAATCGGGTTATTATCTTTTGACACATATAATACAATTCCAAACATAAGATAGGGCGTTAACGATATGTTTTATTTCGGTGATATGGCCATTCAAATACCTGAAGGATCGTATGATATCGATGCTATACAATCTTTTCTAAGCGATGAAATCGCTCACCGTGATCGGGGTGCTGGACTTGTACTTAGAGGAAATCCAAGTACCCTAAAGACTGAAATTAGATCGTCTAAGCAGGTTTTTTTCAACTATCAAGGCAAACCACATAGCATAGGCCCGCTATTGGGTTTTACTAGCCCCGAACAAGTCATTAACCCAAAGCATCAGTATACTGAATCAAACGACATTGTGAAAATTCTTAGTGTAAATACTATTTCGATTCATTGTAACATCGCGTCGGGGTCTTTCATGAATGGAGATCCGGATCATAGTATACATCAATTCTTTCCTGCAGTAGAACCAGGATATAAAATCATCGAAACCCCGAATCCAGTCATTTACTATCCTACTAACGTGAGGACTGTTGACAATATTACTGTTCGTTTAGTAGATCAGAACGGCAAGCTTATTGATTTTAGAGGAGAAACAATTACTATAAGATTACATTTAAAAAAAAATGGGGATTGATTTTACCAGAGATAGTCTTGACCGGAATCTAACTGGTTATAAAAGGAGATGTCAGGCCCCATTAAGATTTAGCAAACCTAAACCATCAAGGCGGTTAACACCTGCAAACGCAAACTTTTTAAAACAGTGTGGTTTTCGGTTAAAAATAAAAATATGAATAATATACTAAACATAACATCAGACGTGAAATTTGAAGAGTCCCTCACACAATTTCAATATCATTCGCATCAACCGTATGCAGGCATCACTTTTAACAAGTCTGATGAAATTAGAATTCCGATCAATCAACAAGATGTTTATACGTTTCCTTCTTTAAGGTTTATTTACATTGAAGGAAGAATTTTAAAAAAAAGACGGTACTCCAGGAACTACTTCAAAATTGACTAATAACGCGTTTGCGTTTTTGTTTGATGAGATCAGATACGAATTAAATGGCATTGAAGTTGATAGTGTCAGAAACCCTGGAATAACTACAACGCTTAAAGGTTACGCTTCGTTTTCACCTAATCAAGTAAAAGGTCTTGAAAATTCGGGGTGGATAATACCTGGCATCGATAAAACTCTTTCAATCGATAAAGACGGATTATGCCTGCCACTGGATATTCTCTTAGGGATTTGTGAGGACTATCGCAAAATTTTAATTAATCTTAAGCAAGAACTCGTTTTGATCAGATCGAGTACGGACTTGAACTGCATAAAGGGTAGCGATGACGTACAAATAAAATTAGATAAAGTGGTCTGGAGGATGCCACATGTTCGTGTTTCCGATCAAGAACGACTGAGGTTCTTGAAAATGGTAGAGAAAAACAAGATAATTACTATACCGTTCAGATCATGGGATCTTTATGAATACCAAAATTTACCTACTTCGCAGCAAGAAAATTGGACTGTCAAAACATAGACAAATTTAGAAAAGCCGCGGTATGTTATTATCGCATTCCAGACTGGTCGAACGAGAAACGCAACCAAAGATAACAGTCATTTTGATAGTTGTAAATTGAAAAACTTGAAACTCTATCTGAATAGTGAACATTATCCTTATGATGATTTGAATTTAGATTTTGCACAAGGAAAAGTCGCCCTGCTCTACGAAATGTATAATGAGTTTCAAACGAGCTATTATAGTAATAGACACTCTCAACCTCTGCTATCACGATCCGATTTTGAGACCCTCGCACCTATAGTCGTTATAGATTGTTCTAAACAATCTGAAGCAATAAAAAGTACGACTATTGATATTCGCGTTTAACTAGAGGCGAGTGAGAACTTTCCGCCTAATACTAAGGCATACTGCCTTATTCTTCATGATAATATAGTGGAATATGAAGTGGGAACCGGTTTAGTCCACAAAATGTACTGAACCTCTGCACACGTTTGGCTGCATATATTCATTATTTAAAACCTAAACGAAATCACTCCACTGCATTCAGAGGTCATTGATTTTCAAGGCTATCGATCAGCCTCCAACACATTAATCGTTAAAGAACTATCTATAGTCTCTGTGAGTCATGCCCCATCATGGCATTGTTTTTTCAAACCGCCTCAGGGTGCGAGTGAAGAGCTGGCTAATGCACGGACGAACATCTGAATAATGAAAAATATTCACGGATTGAACTGGACCTATGGCGATGTAGAATATGAAGATATGAAGAATTTATTAGTCATACAGAAGACTATGACATATTATGGGGAAAGGGAATGGAAAAATGCAAGTTTATAGAAGAACTCATCGATAGACCAGTCTATGATCTTCATGATTTCGGCTGTCCTAACTTGAAACAGTTAAATAATGAACAGATAGCTTGTCATTTCCATTTGAACACTTCCCTTGTTTGCTCATTAAATCAAGCCCATCGTTTGGCCACATGGGTCAGAAAAAATTCTGAAGCTGTAAATTTAAAAAAAGAAGAGATAAGAAGACAAACATTTAAGAATATTGGTACACCTCATCATCTACTCTCATATGCTGGATTTATTCGAGGAGTCAAGGATAGAGTTGAATGTGTATACTGTGGACTGGTATTCGACAGCACATCATTAGGCAACCCTCTCAGATACCATAAAAAAAAATAGTCCACAGTGTTTGTGGTTCCAGGAGGAGTATTTATACTCCTCCTAGGAAGTACCTTATCATTATGATGGATAAAATGGAGTCAGCAATACGTCGTTTGGGAGAGGAAGGAATCGAAACTTTAACTACAGAACAATTGAGAGCTTTACCTCGATCATTACTTTTGTACCTGTTCGACTATACATTAGACTACATCTGGGAAAATTTACCTGAGGAGTGGCAAGAGGACGAGGAATTTATCCAGAAGCGCAGACTTTCTTACCTCAATGAATATATTAATTATTAATTGTACTATTATATCTGTAATTTATCTCATGTATTATTTCAAATAAACCATATAAATTAAAAAAAAAATTATTTACCTTTATTCTCATTTTTACTTAGGGAAGGGTTCAAGAAATAAAAAAAGTATATAAATAAATATTATTTATTACATAAATTACAACTCATAAGGGTCTTTTCTTGAGTTCATTTAATAAATTATAAAGAGTCTCAGTATTAATATTAAAGTCCATTGATGTTGGTTCCACAGGTTCAGTCAGTTGACCTTCTTCATGTTTTTTATATAGTTCAGCCATTTTGGTTATCAATTCCAATGAGTTGTTGATGTTCTTAACGTCTTTACAAAACTTTGCCGTTTCATTTCTGCTAAAACATGTCGAAGGTGAATCGAGCTGAAGGGTTGGCGAACTCTGATTAATCATTGCAAAAGAAATAACAACCTGTTCTATTTTCATAACTCTGTTCCTTCCCCTCTTGGAAAGTGTACAATACACATTTTTACAGCTTACTCGGTCTTCAACCTCCAATTTCTTGGGCCTGCTTTGCAAAACAGATAACATCCTTGGAATCTGATCGGCGATGAATCTCCATTCTTCCGTATCCAAATACACTGTAGTTTTCTTGTCGATGACCGCGACAGTGGGTACAAAATCGCAAAGACCGACTCGCACTATTTTGCTAGTGGTGATGGAGTAGTCGGTCACCAGTTCCAATCGACGCGGCACAACCATCTTCCAAGGCTTCAACATTGAGACTAAAAGGTTCAATATAGAGGAGGGGAGAAAGATGAAGTTTTTCTATTTTTTTTATTAGTTGAGTTATTTTGTCTCTCTTTATTTCATACATCGATATCTGGTTTTTCAAGTCGTTTATCTGTTGCAGAAAATTTCTAAGTCTCTTGCGGACATCAGCAACATCCTAACAGTTTTCCTCTTCTTTTTTATCACATAAGTCATCTATTATCATTGGTAGCTTCTCTAGTTGTTCCAAGTACTCAATAAAGGGACAATATTTAGACCATTTCTTGTGATCTACAAGAGGATCGTCATGTTCCAACCATTCATGTAATATTACTCCACAAAAAGGACACCTCGTCCGATCTGAGTTTTTCAAATAATAAAATCCGGCTGCTGCTAGTTTCAATGCACTCACTGGTGAATTCCAACCGACGAATGTGGACAGTCGGTCGGCCTCATACCTCATATTCTTACTAGTTAGTCGTACCATATTAAACTGGTCTATCAGTACTAGGACTATGACAAAGGCTTATGTATGTGGTGGGGGGAGAAACCTCCTGCTTTTACTAAGATTAGTCAATGAATTATGAATGAAACAGCTGAACCAGTAAACTGGTTTATCATTACTAGGACTATGACGAAGGCTTATGTAAGTGGTGGGGGGAGAAAGCTTGATCAATGAATTCAGTTGATAAATTATGAATGAAACAGCTGATTAAATCAAGGTCACATATAGCCTTGCTACAGCACGATGTAAACAAAGCGCTGTTGCCACATCTACAATCCAACGTTGCCATGTTGGGCATCTCATATCCGTTGACCCCTTGAAACCTCATAACACACCTCAAGGACACCCCCCCTCACCCTAGAACAACAACCCCCTCGCCCTCACAAGGTCGGTCAATGACCCTCAAGGTCACATATTGCACTGCTACAGCACGATGTAAACAAAGCGATGTTGCCACATCTCACACATTCCATGCGACGGTGCCGGATTGTGCAATCAACCGTCCCCCCTCACCCTAGTTATACACCCCCCTCGCCCTGCCAGACGGCGTGACCTAGTTCACAATTGCACAATCCGTCGTTTCTACTACTACGGTTGAGTATCCCCACTGCTTTTTTACCGTTTGTAATCCTGTTTTGGGTTTCTGTTTCAACTTTACCATTACTTTCAATTATGGATCCCAAAATAACAAAATTTTTCAACTTTGCTCAATTTGCATTATGTTGGATCGGTACTCTTTTCTTTCTCCGTGCACATATATTTTGTTTTTTTCAAAATTCATTTTGAGGCCTCCTTGTTCATAATGGTCTATTATCTTTCTAAATAAATAGCTAATGTCCTGTTCATCTTGTGCTATCAGTACTTGGTCATCCGCAAATAATAAATGACACAGGTTTCTTTCTCCATCCTTTTTATAAATCCATTCATCATAGGCATTCGTCAAGGTATATTTTAAATAATGTGGGAGACATGCAACATCTTTGAAGTAGCCCTTTCCCATTCTGCTTAAAAACGTGTTCCTCATTCCTTGTTCCCTCTTCTCTTTGTTGTTTACATGAAACAGCTTTGTTAATCCATGGGAAGTAGCATACTGATTTTAGCATGTAATGGTCTGATCCAATATCAGCTCCTCTGTAAACTCTTGTATCCCATATTTTTATATTACTCTGCTGTTTAACAATCATATAATCTATTATTGATCTCAATTGCCTAGTTTCATTGTGCCATGTAAACTTGCTGATACACTTGTGTTCAAAAAATGTATTCCTAAATTTAGAGTCCATTTGGTCACATATCTGCATGAGCCTTTTACCATTATCATTTATTTGTGATTCCCCGTGTCTCCCAATGATCTAAATATCACGCAAATTCGATTTTCTATAAAATACTGGGTAAAGTAACAACAGTGGGTGTGTCTGTAATAGTTTTCTTTGATTCATTATTTCATTATTCTACTGTTTTTTTTTTTTTTTTTTTTTTTTTTTAATCAATTGGTTTCATATTGTTTTGTTATACGACTCTTTGTTTTTATTTTAATGATTATACCGTTCTTTTAATCTAATATATTTTTATAACCAATGACCTTTCCTATTGTAAAGGAAAGAAATAAATAAGTTCTACTAAGGGGAGAATATTTTTAATATTTGCTACTTTACATATGTGTTTGTATATAACTTTTATTAGTTTAAAAATCTTTTTATTATTTTATATTTTATATTTAATTGTTACTAATTTTTCCCCCTTTTAATATATATTTATCACAATTTTAAATAACGTTAATTTTAAACCTATTTTAAATTATTTTATTTTAAATTTTAAAACTTTTCTTTTTAATTTGTTGATTTTATGGATTGATTTATAGACACACTATTTAACTCTAATATTAGTCCTTATCGTATTAATTTTATATATTTATTGTGAGCATACATGTCCTTTCTGATTTTTTTTTTTTTCTTTTCTCAAATTTTATATTAGTGGTTTTAAATTTATTTATTTGTAGTTATTTTTTTATGAAATTCACAGTGATAATTCTTGATATGAATATAAAATTATTCATATTTAATTGATTAATTCAGCTTTTATATTTATTTATTTATAGCATTTTTATATTTATTTATTTATAGCATTTTTATATTTATTTATTTATAGCATTTTTATATTTATTTATTTATAGCATTTTTATATTTATGTATTTATTTATAGCATCTTAAATTTAATTAGGTATATATGTACATATATTTATATTTTTTTTTTCTCTATTATGGATGTGTGGTATGTAACTCTATATATACTAGAGAAATTTCAGTTTTGAGCTATTATGCCAAAAAAGAAAATAGAAATTGGTCAGACGGTATGGGTCCTGAGAACTGGAGGTCCTGTTCAGGAAGCGGTAGTTGCCTCTGTGATGTCTGTGGCGGATGCGGCAGGCGTCGAGAAGGAATATGTTAAAGTAGAATGGCCTGACGCAGAGGGAGTAAGATTGGGGAAGACTGTCCCAATTGATGATGTTTTTCCTAGATTGCCAACATTGCCGCGGAGCGTCGCGGAGGCGGACGATAAAACACAAAGCGAAGGTCCCCCTACAGAAGATAAGATTTGTCCCATATGTAGGCTTTCGTTTAAAGGTGACCGGGGCCTCGGAACCCATATTGCGAAGAAGCATCCCAGGGAGGCAAATAGCAATACTTTGAGGAGGATAATTAAAAGTGCCACTGGACCAAATAATGGAGAAGGTGAAAAAACCAAGATAAAAGAGGACATTGCGCAGTGGTCTGCCACATTCAAGGGCCTCTTACAGAATAATGCGATGAATCTTGCGGATTTTGATAAGGCCGTAGGAATGTTCCTAGACTCTTTGAAGTCAATAAATTCAGAGCTACCAGGCCCCCAGCACCCTGCTATTAGGTTTTACCGAATGTGGAAGAGGAATAAAACAGACATAGCTGACAAGGGTGCTGGAAAAGTTTCAAATCCGCAGAGGGCCAACAAGGCAGACAGGAGTCGTCGGCAGCAACAATATCAATACGAAGTTGCTCTATATAATTATTACAATAAAAGAAAAAGGGTTGTACAAAATATAATGAATGCCGACGCTCCTAAGCAATGTCCCCTAAAACCGAAAGATGTTGAGAAACACTTCAAAGACCTCTTTGAGACCAAAAATCTCCGCAATCGTGCGGATTATGAAAAGGTTGCCCCGATGCCTAATCTAATGTCCATAGAAACCGAGCAAGTTAAGAAAGCCATAAAATCTACATCTATGGACACATCGCCGGGGCCAGATGGGGTGTTAATCCGAGCGTTAAAATATTTCGAAGTGGCGAATGTTATTAAAATTGTTGCGGAGATAATGTTGAGGGTGGCCTACGTACCGGAACCACTTCGAAAAGGGCGCACAATCCTAATTTACAAAGGGAAAGGAGAAATAAACAATATCTCCTCATGGAGGCCCATCACGATTTATTCAATTGTGCGCCGAATTATAGAAAAGGTTCTGGACCATGAACTAAGGAAACAGGTCACCTTCCATAGGAATCAAAGGGGTTTTATAAAAGGAATCCCGGGAACGCACGTCAACTCGAGAATTATAGACGCGATTCTGAAAGATTCAAAAAAGAAGAAAAATGATTGCGCGGTAGTCTTTCTCGACGTTGTCGGTGCCTTTGACAATGTTGGGCACTCACATATAATTAACACATTGGAAGCGAGAGGTGTGTCACCGGATCTAAGGAACGTAATATCAGCTCTCCTAAGTACAAATGAAATTAGAATAAACATCGGTGCCCACACTACCAGCCAAATCAAGGTGCTGCGAGGAGTACCCCAAGGCGGCCCCTTGTCATCGTCGCTTTTCAACCTAGCCATTGATCACCTATACCGCGACCTGTGTGACGAAGCATTTTCAAGAAAATTTGGATATGACCTAAAAGTTGACCAAGATAGTGTGGTCCTTACAGGGTTCGCGGATGATCAGGCGGTCACAGCGCCTGACAAGGGTGCTGCGGAAAGAGTTATTGGCAGCGTTCAGAGGACCCTCGCGGAGATTGGTCTGGCGATAAACCCTGAGAAAAGTGTGGGAATAGTTCTGAACAAAGGAGAGCTGGAAGCCACGGCGCTCTCCCTTGAGAATGGAGACAGCATCCAAACTCTGAAACATGGAGAAGTCATCAAATATTTGGGATGTACATTCTCGGGAGAGCTACGGTTTGGCGAGGATTCGGTGGCAAAATTAAATGAAAACCTAAATAAGCTTGTCACCTCTTGCTTGCTTAAGCCCGATCAGAAGCTCAACATTGTCAATCAATATTTGTTCCCGGGTCTAATTTACCCTCTCCAAACTGCGCCCCTAACAAAGCTACGTCCTGAAATATTAGAAGGCATCGACACCATGATTCGCAGGAGTGTCAAGGCCATAATCGGACTACCTGCGATACAGAGGAATAGGACTGATCCGCTGCCAATGGGAAGCTCCTTTACAACACTGGTCCATTGCTCAGCGGCTGTCAAATATACCGGATTCCTTGTTCCAATCTATTTTTGATTACTCCGCTGAAATAGCTAAGTGTGCGAAGAGATTGGGAGTTGAGCAGGGACACCGGAGTGTGAAAGCTCTACGACAGTCGCTACGAGAAAACTCGTTTGAGGAATGGGCCAACTGCAGGTGGCAAGGCATTGGAGTACGCCATTTTAAAGAGACCCCGAAAGCTAATAGACTCATGTATGAAAAGCAAGTACTTTCGGGATCTGAATGGTCTAATGCCTTGAAACTTAACATCAACTATGCACCCCTGCGAGGAGTCCCAGGTGTCAGCGGACAGGTCAGAGAAGTTGGGTCCCTCTGTCGCAAATGCGACAGAGAGTCTGAAACACCAGCACATGTGCTGGGGAAATGCCCCTACAACTCGCTCCTGATAACACGCCGTCACCACAGAGTCAAGCACGAATTGATGAGGCTCCTTAAAGAAAGGGATTTTGTGTGCTATGAAGAGGTTTACTGTGTGGATACAGAGGGATCCACGAGATATGCTGATATAGTGGCGTTTTCTAAGACCGGAAAGTCAGCAATCATTCTGGATCCCACTGTTAGATACGAATCAAATGATCTCGACCAGGCGAGCAAAATTGAAAGGGAAAAGAAGGAAATTTACGAAAAATGTATCCCTTTCCTTAAAGAGAAGTTCCGTGAAGGCTTCGGCGAGAGAGACTTCAACGTGAGAGGCCTTTGGTTCGGAGCCCGCGGAACTATACCAAGTTCAACGAGGAGCTTCATGGAGGATCTTGGTGTCGACATCAAGGACGTAGCGAAGATTGCAGAGTATATTGTTCTCGACTCCCTGGGAATCATTCACCACCACATCCATTCTTAGAATTTAAATTACAAATCGTTGAAGGGCCATGCATGTATGTATGTTATTTATTTATTTATTTATTAGTATATATTTACAGCTAAACGTCCTTTATTTATATATTGTTCTTTTTGTTGTTGCTTTGTTTTGTCTTTTAAATCTTTTTATACCATTTTATATAAAACTTTGAGCTGATGTTTGATATTGTTATTGTTATGCTGCTGTTGTTATTCCATATTATTAATATTTTACCCAATTTTTTTAAAATTTTTAGTTATTACATACAGACATTACGTAATTTTCAGAGGCCAGTTAAGCCTGTAGAGAGAAAATGTTATAAATGTATAAAAAAAAAAAAATAAAAAAAGAAAGAAAAAAAAAGATGTTTCTTTGTATATTTATATTAGTTTTATTAGTATTTAGATTTAACAAATAATCTTTATAAGATAAATCAGTATGCTGTGTTATAAGCAACCCAATATAATTGGGCAGCACCACTATTTTCAATAAAGTGTTCCTCTCTCTGCTTCTCAGAAGTAAAAAAAAATTTTTTTGAGTTGGTTTTTTTCTTTCTTATTTTCTACGTGTTTCCCCGTTTTCGAATGCTGTAAAATCAAAAATCGATACCTTCACTGTCGCATTTAAATGTTTCTTCTTCAAACTCCACGATGTCAAAACGACTTTAAGAAACTTTTTAATCCCTACCTTCTCTGCTTTACACTTTTTTTCTAGGTATTGATTGAATATACGTGAAACAAGTAAATAACTAACAATAATTTAAAAGGAAATTCCCTAAAAGTTGTAAAATATGGGTAAAAATATGTATTTATCGAAATATATGTAAACCTATTTAAAAACCACAAACTATGGAAAAATAAGGAAAATAAAAATGGTTTATATCATGGTAAAAACCATTTAGAATTCATATACGTACATTTCTATGCCCCAGAAAAAGAAAATGTTAATACATGAAAATCCCATCCCTAGTTATTAATATTTATGAGATAACACATATGGTCAAAGTGAATCACAAAACATTTGATTTAAAATATTGTGAGCAGTTGATTTGAAATGTGATTAAGAAGAGATTAACTAAGAATAAACTTTTAATGACGTTTCTTTTTTTTACAGGTAGGTGTTTAGAAAAATGTTTTAGACATATAAGTTTTATGTGTGAGAAACTTTAATTGTAATTATTAAAAATAAATAATTTTTTTTACAGATCAACTATTAAGAGTTTATTCATTGGAATACCATTTTATACGAATGAAAACGTGTTAATTTAAAATCCATAATAAAAATCATTACATAGTGAAAACAACTAGGTAAACACATAGGCAATGGAAAATTCCGTCTGTAATTTGTGCCCCACCTAGGCCTATATATATATATATATATAGCAGCATAGCAACATATGTTTTGAAAGAATTGTGTCCAGAAACCTACACACATTGAAGCTATAGGTAACGGACGCACATGTAGCAAGACTTATTTATTAGTTAAATGTAGTATGTTGCCGGCTCGTTAATATAATTATTACAGGTAGGGTGTACCCTATAGAAAAATGTTATTGTGAGTAATTTACAATACAATTGATATTTTATTATTTGTTATATAGATGTGGATATACGAGTAGTATGTACGTATTAGTTTGTAATTATGTAAATAAAATATTTTTAATATTCATTGAGTGAAAATAGTCAATTATAAAATATCATGTGGCGAAGTTAATCTTATATAGGTTTTATATATATATATATATATATATATATATGTATATATATATATATATATCAGTTCGGTCCCTCACTTGATAGAGTGCGGAATTAGTGAGTGCTCGTAGTACTGTTATCTTTATAACCGTTGTTATAACTTTAAATTTTGTGTATTACTTTCAATTTCGTTTATTTGTTTATTAATTTATTAAATTTTTTGTCTACTTTACCTACTTGTTATTTACCTAAATCGTACATCACTTAAATGAACGGAGTGTCCCCAGCAGTATATAGTAGTATATAACTGCCGGGAATAGAAAAAAGGCTTCGAATAGTAATGAAGACTTCCAATTAACACTAGAAAATCAGTATGACCCTCTGGCAAACACCGAGGAGTTTATGGAAGATGATGCTTCTCATGTTACAAATAATGCAGAACAAGTGAGCCCAATAGTTGAGAGTGTTCGACCAATTGTTGTTTATAGCTACATCAATAAGCATACTGACACGCTTAAAATTCTACAAGCCAGATGTAAAAAAAAAAAATTTCAATTAAATATCGAGGTAACCGTCTAATAATTTTCCCGTCAACTAAAGAAGATTATGACCTAATACTAAAAGAAGTTAGAGATGCTAAGTTTGAGTGTCACCCTTATACCCCAAATAATGAAGCGAAAAAAACTTTGGTCATACGCAATCTACCACCTAATATCTGTTGGTGAGTAAATTTGAATTTGAATGTTGGAGGGAGTTCGAATCTCGAACAATCCAAATTCTATTGGTCAGTCATTTTACCTATCGGCCATATTGTTATTCCTTACTATACAATGTTTGGTTCTGTGCATGATGTTCAGTTGTATACAATAAACTCTTATTAAAATTAATGTTTTTGTTATTAATAATTTTAAAAAACCTTAACAGGTTATGGGCCCAGGATACGGAAGTGATAAGCAGTGTTAATAAAAAGTGATTAAGACTTAAAAACCCTAAAATAGTGAAGATCTACTTTTGACACAGATTGTAAGTAGAATAATAACATTTTTATACAAAATGTCTTCAAATCAGGTAGACGACGTCTCTCATTGACAAATTGAGGGGTGTTAAAAATTTTCATCTGTGGAAAATACAAATTGACATAATTTTTCAATCTGCTGGTCTTGATGAGTTTGCCTCCGAAACGATACAAAAGGAGAACCTGACTAATGACAAAGACAAAAAAGATTTCATTCAAAAGGATGCTCGTGCTAAAAAAACGATTATTGCCTCGGTCAATAAAACTGTGTTCTGCCATATACTTCACTGCAAAACTTCCAAGGAAATGATGGATAAAGTAATCAAGGTATATGATCGCCAAAATGAAGATCAGGTGAATGAACTTTTACAAAAATTTTATGGGCATAACTTTGGTAGATCACATGATATGATAAAACAGAACATCACTGATGAGATGATAATATCTAAAATTCTGGCCATTTTACCACCTGAATATTCAACTTTTCGTACAGCTTGGGGTTCTGTAGCTAAAGATGATCGCACAGTGGACAATCTAGTGACTAGACTCTTTGCGGAAGAAAATAATATCGGAAAATCTACAACCTATGAAAATGTTGCATTTCAAACTTTTAAACAGAAGAAGGACTACCAGAAGAAAAATCAAAAAATCCCAACCTGTTTTAAATGTAAGCAACAAGGACATTTTAAAAATTCCTGTCCAATGCAGAAACCAATAAATGATGCTTTGGAAAAATGCAGGTACTGCAAGAAGACCAATCACAAGTCGGAAAAATGTTTTTTTCGTGCTGAACACGAGAAAAGAGAAGTAAATGTTAAAGGTAAAATTGCATATTTAACTAAAATATCTGAAAATTACAATACGAATGAATTGAAATTTTATGTTGACAGTGAGTCATCTTTGTCTTGTCATCTTGTCATCTTGTCATCTCATATGACAAATCAACCCTCTATTTTATCATATTTTAAAACTGAATATGATGAAGTAAAAGTTGCAAAGAAAAATCAGTCCCTACCTACTACTGGTGTTGGAATTTTGGATGCCAAAGAATGTATCCTTAAAGATGTTATACTAGCTCCATGTCTTGACAGCAACTTCATATCAGTTGGAGCTATAACTGAAAATGGTGGTCAAGTACTCTTTACCAAAGAAAACGTTTTGATCTCCAAAAATGAACATGTTCTACAAGGGGAAAAACAAGCAAATGGTTTGTATGCTTTAAAGCTCACTCCAGACGCTCCTGAACAACTAACATGTTTCCAAGTACAAAACTCAAGAAAGAAAGATGCTGTGTATTGGCATAGAACTTTGGGACACCTCAACTATAAAAATTTAAAACAACTTAACAAAGAAAATATTGGGTTGTAAAAAAAGTTCGTAGCGTTTTTCATTATTTTAATTTAATCCTTTCTGTGTTTGTTAATCCTGTTTACATGGTCAATAATGTTTACAAATCCTAAAAAGGGATTAGATAACGTTCTTTTATGCATCAGTTTCAACCGGGATCTTCAATTGTTCAAGTGTATTGTGTTAGTCCAAAATGCAGGAGGAAAAAAAATCATTTTCGCCATATAATGCTATTTTATTTCCGAAAAGGAAAATCCGCTGCACAGACGGTCAACAAAATTTGCAGCGTGTATGGAGATGACGCCGTAGGGGAAAGCACCGTCCGTAAGTGGTTTGCTCGGTTCAGAACCGGAAAATTTGAGTTGGAAGACGCCAAGCGCTCTGGTCGTCCTTCAACTGTTGATGACGAACAAATTCAACAATTAGTGACCGATAACCCTCACTATACGACCCGGGATATCGCAAAAAATCTTGGCATATCACATACAAGTGTTTCAAATCATTTGGAAGCTGCGGGATATGTTTCTCGAAGCGATGTATGGGTTCCTCACATTGTTGGAGTTTAGCTGGGATGTGATAACCCACCCACCCTATTCACCAGATCTTGCCCCTACAGATTACCACTTATTCCGGTCTCTCCAAAACTCCCTCAACGGGAAACAATATAACTCGCTCGAGGACTGTAAAAAGCACACAGCGACGAGTTCATCGCGCAGAAAACTGAACAGTTCTGGGAGGACGGAATTACAAAATTACCTGAAAGATGGAAACAAGTTATAGATCAAAATGGGTCATATATCATTGATTAAGAATATTTACATGTATCTGAAATTTTTAATTAAATATATTCTTAAAAACGCTACGAACTTTTTTTACAACCCAATAATTTAGGAATAATAGAGAAAGACTTCAGAATCGCTGAAAACACTTGTGAAATCTGTCTGAAGGCAAAACAGAGCGCACCAGAGCAACTCGACCGCTAGAAATTATTCATACAGACATATGCCAAATAGAGAAACCTACATGGGATGGATATAGTTACATTTTAACATTCCAAGATGATTTTACATGTTTCAAACAAATTTATCTGTTGAAAAGAAAGTCCGATACAGCTGAAATTCTAAAACAATATGTAGCAGAAGTGGAGTCAAAAAGGACTTTGCCTATGTATAAAATACGTGCTGACATGTGGGGAGAATGTTCAAGAGTTGCATGCTATATATTAAATAGATGTGTAACACAAAGCCTTCCAGACTCAAAAACTCCCTACGAGATGTGGTTTGGTAAGAAACCCGACTACAATAAAATGCACCTTTTTGGATGTGCAGCTTATGCTAAAAATCTTACAAGACTTCAGAAACTCGACAGTCGAAGTAAAAAGTATCGTCTTGTTGGTTATTCGCCAAATGGATACCGCTTGTGGGATGAAAATTCTCGAAAGATTGTTTACTCTCGAGATGTAATTTTTGATGATCAGATTAGTGAGACTACGAATAATGAGACCAACTATGAGAAAATCACCATTACTCTGGAGATGGAAGAGATGCCTGAAGAATCCAAGGAAGAAGATACAGAATCATCTACTCAAAACAACACAGAAGAATCGGATGACATCATTAATAACACAGAAGATGAAAATGAAAGCGAATCCTCTATAACTGAAAATTACTTGAATGAGACCAATCATGAAAATGCCGAATCTGCAGAAGAAGAGGAGGAAGCAGAATTTCTTCGTAGAGGACAACGTACTAGACGACCTCCTAAACATCTTCAAGATTATGTTCTGCTCACATACCAGGAAGCCGTAGATGGTCCGGATTCAAGTGAATGGAAAAAGACCATCAACAGTGAAAATCCTCACTTCAAAAAAATGATGTATTTAAATTCATACCTGCCAAAGACATTAAGGATAAGAAACTTCTAAGCAGCAGATGGATATTTAGAAACCTTCAGCCCTGTTGTAAATACCAGCATACTTCGTTTCTTGCTTGCTTATGCAAAAGCGACTGATAAAACCATTATGACTTTTGATGTTTCCAGTGCTTTTTTGTATGGAAATTTATCTGAAGAACTATATATGAAACTCCCAGAAGGATTTGAGGAAGAACAAGGGAAGATTTGCTTGTTACAAAAATCGTTATATGGCCTAAAACAAGTTCCGATTAACTGGAACAAAATGTTAGTTGAGTTTTTGAAAAAGAAAGGGCTAAATCAGTTAATCTCAGACAGATCGGTTTTTAAAAACCAGGACAATTCTCTTATCTTGGCCATTCATGTAGACGATGGACTTGTTATAGGAAACAACCCTGATATTATCATGAAATTTTTAAAAGAACTAAAAATAAAATTCGACATCACCTTCGAAAAAGAGCCTAAAGTCTACCTCGGAATGGAACTTAAAAATGAAAAAGTGAACTTAGTTCTTCATCAACCTACATATGTCGACAAAATTCTCAGAGAATTTAATATGGAAGCTGCTAAAAGTGTCAGAACTCCTTCAACTCCAGGATCTATTGCTAACCTGACAGAAAGTATCCATATCGTGAGGCTGTTGGAAGTTTATTGTACCTATCAAGTCGAACCAGACCTGATGTTACCTTCGCTGTAAATCAAGTCTCAAGGAGCGTTGAAGACCCCACCGAAGGAGATGTTTTAATAGTAAAACGCATATTTAGATATATACAAGGTACAAGATATGTTGTCATAAAATATTCAAAAGACAAAGACTTCACCCAAATTGATGCATATTGCGATTCTGACTTTGCCAATGATGAGAAAACTCGAAGAAGCACCAGAGGTTACATCATACTTTACTGCGGTGGAGCCATCTCGTGGTCAACTAAACGTCAGATGAATATTGCTACGAATACTGCTGAAGCTGAACTCATAAGTGCAAGTGAATGTGTAATAGAAGCATTTTTTCTAAAGCAATTTTTTGAAGAGCTTACTAATAACCATTTAAATGTAACTTTGCATGTAGACAATCAAAGCACTATTAAAATGATTGAAAACAGATAGTGGGAAAAGGTCAAAACACATTGATATTAAGTATAAATTTACTGTTGAAAAAATTAAACAAAACAATTTTATTGTTAAATAGTGTCCATCTGAAAATCAGTTAGCAGATGCTTTTACTAAGTCATTGACTCCCATTGATTTTAAAAGCCTAAGAAATAGATATTTGCATTTTAATACAAAAACAGAACTGTAAAACAATAGCATTAAGTTTTGTATTGCAATTTATTTGCATATTTTCTCAATGTCAGATTCATGTTAGATTTTAAGATTGATTGATTACAAAATTTAAAATGATGTAACAAAACATTAGATTACTTAATTCTGTATTTTAATTGAAAGAATGGAATGCCGAAATTATTATATTATACCATTTGATTTTTGTTACATGATTAATACTGATTCAAATTTAAGGGGGAATGTGAGTAAATTTGAATTTGAATGTTGGAGGGAGTTCGAATCTCGAACAATCCAAATTATATCTATTGGTCAGCCATTTTACCTATCGGCCATATTGTTATTCCTTACTTTGGTTCTGTGCATGATGTTCAGTTGTATACAATAAACTCTTATTAAAATTAATGTTTTTGTTATTAATAATTTTAAAAAACCTTAACAATATCACCACAGAAGAAATAGCTCAGGATTTAAAAGAGAAACATCTTAATGTACTCAATGTGACACAAATGAAGAAAAAAGAAGGTGAAAATAAATTTATATACTACCCCCTTTATATTGTAACTTTTAGTTGTGACACATCAACTAAGCAGGTCAGAGAAACAAACAAAGTTTGTCATTGTATAGTTACATGGGACACATACAAAAATAAAACTGGTCTCACTCAATGTTATAACTGTCAATATTTTTTCCATCTTGCGAAAAATTGCTATAGAAAGCCCAAATGTGTTAAATGTGCTGGCGAACACGCTACTAAAGACTGCCTGGCCCCCCCAGAATCTAAACTAAAATGCGCTAATTGTGATGGTAATCATCCGGCGAATCACCGTGGATGCCATATTTATGAAGAACGAATGAAAAGACGAAGGGAAAAAATTATCGCAGGTCAGAATAAATCAGAGAGAAAACTTGAGTTGGAGCATAAAGAGGCTGAATTCCCCCCACTCCACAGTTCACCGCTCCAGGCTACATCTTCTTGGGTAAATACGTCATCTCAACAAGTAACTAATAGTTCACAAAATAATAGTTCTATATTCTATATTATATAAGATTTTAAAAATATTTTTTCATCATTTAGTTTTAATAATTTTATTAAAAATTCAAAAAGTTTCATTGAAAAACTTAAACAAGCTCCAGATTCATTTTCTGAAATAACTATCATTCCTGAATTTGTATTCAGTTTGATATGAATAAATTAAAACGTAATTGTATAATATCATGTTGGAATTCTAATTCTATTGCAAATAAGCTTGATGAGCTATCTCATTATATTATCAAATATAATATTGATATAATAGGGATCACTGAGACCTGCCTCAAGGATAAACATAAATTAAAGAGCCCGGGGCTTCTCTGTTTATCGTTCAGATAAAGGGAGAGGTGTCGCTCTATTAATTAATAATAAAGTACCACATACTCCAGTAATATTACCTAATTTTAAGTACCTTGTTGCTGTTGGAGCTTTTATCACTATTAATAACATAAAAACATTAGTTCTTTCGGCTTATCTACCCCCGTCCAAGCCAAACATAATTTATGACTCGGACTTTCAAAAATTATTTAAATTAAACTAATCCGTTATTGTTATTGGTGACATGAATTCTAAACATATATAATGGAACTGTGCAACTAATAATAGGAATGGCATAGATCTCTTAGAATTATCATTAAATCTCGGCTTTGAAATAGTAGCCCCAGATGAACCCACCTATTATCCAGGTCGTTCCCCGTCCAAGAGTAGAGGTTTAACTCCTCGACCAAGTATACTAGACTTAGCTCTTATCAGATCTTTCCCATTTGACATTACTGCCCAGTCAATTTGTCAATTATCATCAGATCACAACCCTGTGATTTTCCGGATTACTGGTCAGCTACGAATTTAACCAAATGACACAGTATTTAATTTTAAAAATGCTGACTGGAAAAAATTTAGAAATATTTTAGACTCAAAAATTTCGATAAATCTCCCGATCTTTAATGTTAATGACATCGATATATTAGTTACTGAATTCCAAAAACATTTGAATGATGCAGCTGATAAATCAATCCCTAAGATTAACAAAACAAACAATCATTACACCACACTCCCTCCGATTATAGCTTGCGTAATTCAGTTAAAAAACATAGTTAAAAGGTCTTACCAGAAACACAAAAGATCATGGATGAAAAAATTGCTAAATAAGCTTGTTAAAATTGTTTCTGTTGTTCTAAACTTATATGAAAATTCACAGTGGAACAAAAAACTTACGAAGCTAAAACCAGAAGACGGCTTCCTCTATAAAGTTATACGGAAAGTAAAAGGTTCGATGAAAACTGTCCCACCACTATTGAAAGATGAAGCCCTAATTGCAAACAGAGCTCCTTTCACTGCATTCGTTTATTCAAAAAAAGATAAGGTTAAATTACTTGCAAACACCTTTGGAAAATTTTTTGAAACACATTCTGAAATCGGCATTCCTTCTTTTAATCGTCAAGTTTTAAAAATCAATAGAACATTTTTGGAAAATAGCGCTCATAAACATAGCGATGCCCGACTTACATCTCCTAAAGAAATTGGCAAAACAATTGCAAAATTAAAGACAAACAAAGCCCCTGGATATGATGGTTTTACCAGCATACTTCTTAAAAATATTTCTAAAAACTCTATCATACATCTAACAAAAATCATCAACCATATCCTCATGCACAGCTATTTTCCGGATACATGGAAAATAGCAAAAGTTATACCCATGCCTAAACCTGGAAAAAAACAAAACATACCCTAGTAACTACCGCTGTATATCTCTACTTAACTCAATAGCCAAAGTGACTGAAAAAATAATAAAAACCACAGTTGTTAAATATATGGAGGAGAACTGATCGCCAACATGGCTTTAGATCCAATCATTCAACCATAACGCAATTAGCAAAAGTAACCGACTTTATTTCGCACAACTTCAATCACAATAAACATACAGGTATGGCCCTAATAGATGTGGAGAAGGCTTTTGATCGGGTCCAGGCCTTCTTTTCCAGCTCATAAATATGAAATTCCCCACATACATAATCTGCTTAATTAATAGTTATCCCAGCAATAGAAAAATTTTTGTTGCCTTGTGTGAAGAAAATTCATATCATAGAAAAATTTATACAGGAGTTCCCCAGGGATCAGTACTAGGCCCCGTCCTTTTCAATATTTTTTTTGATAACATCATAAACTAAATATAAAATGCAATATTGCACTATATGCAGATGATGCAGCTCTCTGTATTGCCTCTTACAGAGTAGACTCTATTGCCAATCATCTCACCAAGACAATAGTAAAAGTTTTTAAACATTTTAATAGGTGGAAAATTAGGCCGAATGAGGATAAAACTGAAGTAATTCTATTAACAAAAAGAAGGCCTGATATGAGCAGCAAGATTAAATTAAAAGGGCAACCCATTGATTGGAAATCAAGAGTTAAATATCTTGTTTAACCTTAGATTCAAAATTGACTTTCACAAAACATATAAAAGGCCAATGTGATAAAGCAATTGGGATACTACAAAAATTATTCCCTCTATTGAATAGAAACTCTAGTTTAAATCTAATAAACAGGAGATTAATTTATTATTTATACATAAGACCCGTTCTGCTCTATGCATGCCCAATTTGGTCAAACACGTGTGCAACTAACTACTCAAAGTTACAAGTAGTACAAAATAAATGCATGAGATTTATAGTGTCCTTTTCTAGACATACGCCAATTATGCACATGCACGAAGTTTTAGATATTCCAAAAATTCAGCAATAGCCCTAAAACTAGCAATGGATTTCTTTAATTCCTGCTACAATAGCCCACAAGAGCATATAAGAACAATAGTTAGTTATACATATGATAATTCATGTTGCAAAAAACACAAGCACAAACGACTGAAACATGTGGTACTTAAAATTGTAATTTTTGATCTAGTATAAGACTTATTTATTTTTAATCTTAATTCAAAATGTTATTTTTTTAATTTTAATTTTTTTATTTTAATCATCAAGTATACAAGAATATTAAAGTAATAGTAACTTTTTTTATATTTTGATTAAATTGTAATAACGTCCACAGTAATCTTATACTTATTAATTTAAGTTGATTTAATTTAATTTGTGGTTTTTTTTTTTCTCTTTTTTTTCCCTATTGTAATTTTCTTGCTTATTTTAATATATGAGAAAGGTAAATTTGTAAGTTAAAAAAGCTAAGGCTTGTAAAACTTGTATTTATATTATTGTTGTATTTATATTATTTTGTAAATAAAATCATTCATTCATTCATATATATATATATATATATATATATATATATATATATATATATATATATATATATATATATATAGTTAAGGTAGCTCGCTGATGCACTATTAATGCTGACACAGATCCTGTCTCCATTCCTATATATCCGGTCGTCTCCTTGACCGCTTGTTCATTGAGTTGTAGATAATCTCATAGTTATTAGGTCCTAGTGATAGTTTACAGCCTGTACATTGTGTTTTTCAATAAATTCTTTTTAAAAAGTGATTCATTGATGAAGATTATTTATTTGGCGCCCGAATAGGAACTTGAGGGCTTATTCTTAGAAGACTTCAGACGTAGAACTTCAATCAAGAATTCATCTAGGAATTTCTTCATACAGAAGACTAAGGTATACAACACTTGCTTAAGTAACTGTTTCTGAATCTCTTCATCATAACTTCAAGTTATCACTATGGAACTTGTTCATCATACTCTAGAAAAAAGAAGAATATTGCTGATCTCTACAGATCTAACTCAAGTCAAGAATTAATGAATACATATCATCTTGAATAAGACTTATCAAGAACCTCTTAGGAGAAAAATACAAAATGTTAGAATTAAACATTAGTTTATTTAAGATTTCATTTTAATTTATAATCATTATATGTCACTTAGCGATAGATTAAGAAATATTCCTGATTTAACAAATTCCGAATTTACAATGAACCCAAATACTACAATAGAATCACTCCTAGTGAATTAGAAAACAATTCCCATTTATGATGGAAATACACAAAAACTTATTAAATGCATTTCTAACTTAGAATATTTAGTGGAAGAATTTTGCCAAAGTAACAATGCTTATAGACTAGTTAATGATCTAAATCTATTTTAATACAAGCTCAATCTAAATTTATCGGTGAGCCAGAAGATTTGTATTATGACAAACAATTTAAAAATGTAAAACAAATTTTAGATTATCTTAAAAACAATTTTATGATTCTAGAAGTACAGAACTTATTCTTAAAGAAATTTTAGAAAAAAAAAAATAATAATGATGATTCTAATTTTAAAACTAATTCTAATTCTATTGTTAATGGTAATAATAATGTTAAACCTATTTATCACTTAAATAACACCACAAGGTTGCCAAGTATAAAAGATTTTAATCATAAAAAATGGCTTATGGATATGGGAGCATCTAAAAACTATGTACATCCCAGAATAATCGAACAATACAATATAAAAACGACCGAACGACCTTTTTCTATATCAACACCAATAGGAGTAGATAACGGGAAATATTCAGTAAACTTAAATATGACAGGTTCTTTAAGTATTAAAAGAAAAAATTGTATAATTTGTAGTTTACCCGGTAAATGATAAATACGATTTTTTATTAGGGTATGAAACAGTGAAAGATTTAAACACATCAGTGAATTGCGAAGATAATCACATAGTGATCGGCATTACTGTGTTTAAATTCCATCATTCTAACTATAACTAGTTAATTTTAAGAATTCATACTTTCCACTCTTTCCATATATCACTATATATTTTCTCATAACTTATTTTGATTGTGAATTTAAATATGTGCTAAAATGTTTGACACTGGGGACGCTTAACTGATCTTTTCGGCCCGCCATTTTGACTTCTGATTGGATTCACAACAAAGGTGGGTGAACAAGGAAGTATTTGAAGTAATATTAAATTTTTGGTTGGATATTCCAAGTGCTCAAGTCAATTAAAATAGTTGAATCAGATGATATTTCATCTATCAATGGCAATAAGCGAAAAAATGAACCAACTAAATGTATTTTGCCTCGTAGAAAACGTAAGTTCTTATTTTTTCAAATATTTACAGTAATTGATATTTATAAAATAAAGATGCTAACCACTCTCTGATTTATTGGTGACTGTTATCTCAATAGGAATATGGTATGTAGTTGAAATTTCAAATTGTAATGAATAATAAACAATTTTATAGGTAAGAAAGATAATACTGCAGTTCAAAGTATCATATCATATCAGGGTTCACAAGCAAATAAAGTGAATGGATCAAAGTATGGCAATGATTCTTCTGTAACACGTAAGTGTTTGGTTGTTTATTAACAAAAATACAAATTTCTCACATTAAATTACTTGTGAAGAAACAAAATATTTCAAGTTTAGAACATTTTCCTCAATTTGTGAAGTTAGGTTTGATGTCAGAAATAATTTTTAGTTAACACTTCAAATGTTCATTTTATTTTAAAATTGCATTCAATACTTACAAAACATAAAATAGGTGCTCACAGTTATAACTAATTATTAAAACGATCTTCATCATGAAAATGTTGGTTTTTCATTTTAACATAATTAAAATGTTTTAATAGCCAAAAGAGCTCTCATAAGTACTGAAAGGGTGAGATTATTCCATCAAAGGCAGAAACAAAGGTAAAATGCTTCTATTGTGTTGGGAAAAAGTGAACTCAATGATTTTAACTGCAGTTAAAGGGGTCCTGCAGATATTATGATATTGAGTAAGTATTTTAATTTAATTAACTGATAAGCCTCTTACAAACAGTATTCAAAGTTCATAGTTGATTTTTCGTTTTAAGGTGCAGGTATTCCAACTACTATTTTAAATTCTGGTACAACAATAATAGGACAGGAGCCAGATGCAAAAAATCTCACCCATAGAAGATACACCTACAAATTTCAGCATAGTTAGAAACAACAGAGTTAAATGTAAAACCGACCGTCCGGCAGCGATATAATTCTTACCTTAAAAATTAATTTGAATAATTAATTTCTTCACAAAAATTCACCCATTAAACATTCGGCTAGAATATGGCTTAATCGTTATGTTTTTATTTCTTCAAAAAGGGAAAAATCGTCTGGCAGCGATAAAACTCTTACTAGTGCCTGCCAGACGCGCGCGAGCGTTGCTCGAGAATCACAAAAAACTCACCCATAATACATACGATTCATTCTTGTGCTGATTGATTCAAAAAGGTTCCTAAATACGAAATTCAGTCGTCTGGCTGGTTCAAAATTCTTACTAATACCCGCCAGACGCGTTTATAAGTAAAAAAATCGTTCCGATCCAGGTGAACATTTGCGTTATTTTTCCATTTAATTTTATTTATGAGCATTTCTTAATTTTCTTAAAAATTCTTTTTAGGGTACTAAAAGTAGGTGTCAAAGACGGGTTAAAGAGGGAGCAAGGCCTCCGTGACCTTGAGCGTACCGTAGTAGGGTGTGTGTGTGACCTTGAGGTCATTGACCGTTCTAGTATAGGGCGGGAGGATTGTTGTACTAGGGCGAGGGGGGTTTGTTTACGATCTAAATCTAGTGGGAAGTGGTGTATTTCGTGTTTGTCCGGAGATCCTGAGCAAGACGTGGCAACGCCGCACAGTGATGCAAGAACCCGAAAAGCTGGTCAAAATAAGAACACGTTATTCAATTTCTATGACACTTAGTATATAAGGGTTTTTGAGGTCGCTGATTACGAATCCAAAGTCAAAACAAAAAAAAAAAAATGGTGGATTCAATATGAGTAGTAGAAACGACGGATTGTGCAATTGTGAACTAGGTCACGCCGTCTGGCAGGGCGAGGGGGGTGTGTAACTAGGGTGAGGGGGGGACGGTTGATTGCACAATCCGGCAACGTGGCATGGAATGTGTGAGATGTGGCAACATCGCTTTGTTTACATCGTGCTGTAGCAGAGCCCCCCTTGAGGGGTCATTGACCGACCTTGTGAGGGCGAGGGGGGTGTTGTTCTAGGGTGAGGGGGGGTTTGTTTGTTTACATTTTACATCGCTTTGTTTACATCGTGCTGTAGCAGAGCCCCCCTTGAGGGGTCATTGACCGACCTTGTGAGGGCGAAGGGGGTGTTGTTCTAGGGTGAGGGGGGGTTTGTTTGTTTACATTTTACATCGCTTTGTTTACATCGTGCTGTAGCAGAGCCCCCCTTGAGGGTCATTGACCGACCTTGTGAGGGCGAGGGGGGTGTTGTTCTAGGGTGAGGGGGGGGTTTGTTTGTTTACATTTAACCGGGTTGACCCCACGGTCAGATGTGTGTAGGTGCATGCGGTTCATTGACCCTTTGTTTACATTATGCCTGTGACGTCATCCTCTGAGTGTTTTGTTTGTTTACATTACACCGGGTTGACCCAGTTCACAACCCGGCTAGGTGTGTGTAGGTGCATGCGGTTCATTGACCCTTTGTTTACATTATGCCTGTAACGTCATCCTCTGAGTGGGAGTTTTGTTTGTTATTGGGTTGACCCAGTGCACAACCCGGTCAGGTGTAATCCATAGGTGCATGACTCAGCTGTTTCATTCAACGAAGCAATGATGTTGGAGGAATAACTCCGCTCTTATATAGCCCGCTTGCAGTGGCGGGGGATAGACGCGCAATCAGCAGATGCCTTGAGCGGTCGACGGATCTGTTATCTGTTTAAAAGGGGGCAGATATCAGCCACGCTGATTATAAAAAAGACGACAAAGAACCATTCATCCGCTTATCGATGGTCAGTCAGCGTTTTGTAATCCCAGTCAGTGCGAGCTCTGCACTATGATAATCGAGGAATTAAGACGATATCATTCATTCGCTTATCGATGGTCAGTCAGCGTTTTGTAAGCCGCGTGTTATCAGACATGAAAGAGCGGTTTCTCTGGGAATCGCTGCAGATGCATTTCTTACTGCAGCAGGACAGACAAGACGATATCATTCATTCACTTATCTGTGTTTTCTATTTGAAAGGATGCCGCACCGACTATTTTTATCAATGTCCAGTCAGCGGATGTATCGCACTACGTGTTATCAGACATGAAAGAGCGGGTTCTCTGGGAATCGCTGCAGATGCATTTCTTACTGCCGGTCTGTCGGCATCTGTCGGACAAGGCGATAAGAACTATTTATTCATAGCGCTCAGTCAGCACTACTGCGCATATATACCCCAGCTTCACACGTGACGACAGCCATTGATTGCCCTACACCTACATTGAGGATATAAGGAGCTCGCCTTTTCCAATCCAACCTGCAGTGCCTAAAGGTGAGTCATTTTAACTATTTTTGAGCTAATACTTGCATAAAGATAAAAAAAATTGTTAATTTTTGTAAATATTACAGATGTCTTTAATTGAAAAATTGAACAGGTCTACAATCTATAAGACAATTGGTGAGCTCGAGAAAGGAGAAACTTATAAGATTTTAGAGCTGGCTCTCAAATCAACGGAGTATGGAGAAGCGTTACAAGCCATCATATAGGGCGTAAACGGAGAAAAATATCGGACATTTTTACCAAAAAGATACCAAGAATGCTTTTCTGGAAAAGACATCGAATAATATGATGGTGAGTTTTTTATTTCTTTTAAAATAGCAATAATAAAAAAGTGTAATATTTAACTGAAGTGATATGCTTGATTTTAGGATCATTGAGCATGGTATATGAAGGAAAGGAGAAACAAGCTTACAAAATTAGGTTTATGTAATCGAACTGAATGATGGCCGAAGGAAAAGGTATTGATGTTATATTATGTTCAAAATGTGGGTTGTTATTATTAAACTCGAGCGCACACAGATGTAAATGGAAATTTTATACATGCTTAGATTGCAATCGTTAATTTAAATCTAAATTTAGCTGCGAACGTCATAAAAATTTCGCATGTAAAGAAAAACGTGTCAGTTCCCATCAAGCATTTGGTGATATTGGTAGCCAATTATCAATGGAAAACTTCACAACACCTGCTGTTTCATCTTCGAAGCAATCACATTTACCATTTAAAAAAAGAATACATTCGCTAATACCATCTTCATCTGGGTCTAATATTGCAGAAATAGGAATTAGCTCACCTAAGAAACATAAATTCTATAGTAAGGAACAACTTGAAATTTTAGCTACGATTGAACCAGGTATTAAAAAATCAGCATTTGGTAATAAAGTGATAGATTTTTATATTGAAAATCGTGATTTCAATGCATTTCCGAAAGACTTTCTGGAGTCAAAAAGAGAAAAAATTATTAATATGTTAAAATTTTACTTAGAACTATGGAACATATTCAAAATTAATTTGCAGTTAGATTGTTCCTACAAAAAAATGGGTCCAAATTATGAGGAAAAGGCAGATATGAATTTTAAGACCCGTCAACAAATTATAGATTCGTCAACTGATTTGTGCAAATATATTAATAACTCATATGAAAAAATAGTTTCGGAATTAGATTCCTTTGAAACTAAAGGTTCTGGCTGGACATTTGTATCGTGTAATTATCTTTGTTTGCATCTAACTAAACATAAACCTCTTGATGGAAAACAATTTATGGAGTTGCCGAAAGCGATAGCAAACAAACATGCTGTAATTAACGTAAAAAACTTAAACAACGATTGTTTTCGATTCGCAATATTAAGTAAAATTATTGGTTTGAACGAGCCTAAGTCCTATGAATATTTAGAAAATAATTAAAATTTTGATTGTATTTCATATCCCACTTCCTTTAAAGACATTAAAATATTCGAGGATGTAAACAATGTTTTAATCAATGTGTATGGTTTAGATGAAAAAAACAAGGTATTTCCTTTGAGAATAAGCAAAAAAGAAACCTTTAAAGAAAGATTTGACCTTTTATTTCTTCAAAATGAAAGAGACTCCCATTATTGTTATATTACCAATTTAAGCAGGCTTGTTGGCAGTCAAATATCCGGTAACAAATCTGCTAAAGAAATTTGTCACAGGTGTTTAACATCTATTTCCTGGAGATACAAAACAAAAAACGGAAAAAACGCGGAAGAACGATTAAAGGAACATTTATTATTTTGCGGTGCGCATAAACCGGTTAGGACAGATTTCCCACGCGATGATAAAATAAAATTTAAAAAGTTTCAGTATACACAGAGAATCAAAATTGTAGCATATGCTGATTTTGAATGTTATTTAGAAAAGATCGAGGGCCCTTGTGAAAATCCGTCAATTTCTTGGACGAAATCCGTGCAAAATCATAAAATCTTTTGTGCATCACTTATGGTTAAAGCAGATATTCCTCTATTACATCTTCAACCTTCAGTCTATACTGGTGCTATCTGCATGTTTTTCTTTATGGAGGCTCTTCATGAATTGGCAAAGAAGGTTGATGAAATATATTGCAAAATCGAACCCATGGCTCAAATGACTGAGCAAGAAATGTTGTATTATGAAACAACGAATAAGTGCGTTATCTGTCTAAAGACATTAAATAAAGACCAGAAAGTACGGCATCATGATCATGTAACATCTAAATTTATTGGTGCAGCTCATTCAAACTGCAACTTACAAGCAAAAACACCTGATTTTATACCAGTGCACAATTTACAGGGTTACGATTCACACTTTATTGTACCTTTTTTAGCTAATCATGAAGGTGATGTAACTGTTATTCCGAGTAGAGATTGTAAAGATTGTAAAACTAAAATAAAATTCATAGATAGTTATAATTTTTTAGCTGCCAGCCTTGAAACACTAGTCCAAAACATGAAAACGGGTTCTGAGAATCTCTCGATCACTTTCCCTCATTTGTATCAGTTAATCCCCGACGAATCCAAAGTTGAATTGCTAACGAAAAAATCTGGTGCGTGCTCGCAACACACAACTTTCACTTACCAACTTACTTAGATTAGAAATTAATGCGTTTTATTAATTGCCACTTCTCAAATGAACAGAACGGCTTTAATTTTGAACAATGGTCTGTCATTAAAGGCGTACTCCGCAAGCGTGGTCTCAACGAGTTTTATGAGTTGACTGAATATTTTTCTTTTTTTCTCCTCTTTATGTTTTCTTTATTTTTATCATATCTCATATTTAGCCATTTCTTATTTTTAGGCGTAATGAGAGACAGTTAATTTCTACATGTAAACAAAAACAAAGGTACTATATAAGAAAGAAACAAACAAACAAAAAAGGCCCTCCCCCCAAAAAGCCCCCTCAGAACATTTTAATAATGATAAAGCTTACCTGATATTAAAGAAAACCTTATTTTCATTAAACATGATGAAATTGATAAAAATCGTTAAAGCCGTTTTTCAGATAATCGAAAGAAAGGTAAAAATTGGAAAAAAAGTCATGAAATAAAGTGCCCCCTCAGTTGGACCAATTTTGATGAAATCTTGGCTTTTACATATCTGGTATATACATACATCAAATTCCCAGTTTCTTCAAAACCGTTAAAGCCGTTTTTGAGTAAATAAAAAATTTGTACACGTGAAAATGATACAAAATTTATTAAGTAAAGTCCCCCCTCCGGTTGATCAATTTTGATGAAATTTTTACAGTCGTATCTCGACCATATAAATAGATCAAATACTCAGTTTAATAAAAATCGTTAAAGCTGTTTTTGAGAAAATCGAAAAAAACGTAAAAAGTTATTAAATAAAGTACCCCCTCCCTTTGAGCAATTTTGATGAAATTTTTGCTGTCACATCGCGGGCATATACCTACACTAAATACCCAATTTCAGGTTCGAACGAAATATAGTTTTTGAGCTAGTCTGTTCAAACACACACACACACACACACACACACACACACACACACACACACACACACAGACCATTTCGCGGGACTTGGTAATTTCGACTCAGGGGGCCCCAAAACGTGTATTTCCGTTGAAAACCGGAAGTCGAAATTTTTCACGATCGCAATACTTCCACTTACTATATATTTCATATATAGGTAAGTGAAAGTAAAAAGGAATCTATCCATATTCTTACATAGATTCATTGTCGCGGTTAGAAGAAACCCAGTTACCCACATTAGACAAATTTTACAATGACCTGACGTTAGAAAATATTTCTCAGTCTGATTACGAACATGCTCAAACGATTTGGAAAATTTTTAATATCAAGAACATAAAAGAATATACTGAAATATATATAAAAACGGACGTAATTTTATTATGTGAGGTATTTGAAAAATTTCGTAAACTCTGTATGGATATCTACTGTTTAGATCCAGCATATTTCATGTCTCTTCCAGGGCTGAGTTATGAAGCAATGTTGAAAACGACAGATATTGAATTGGATATTATAAAAGATTTTGATATGGTTCTGTTTTTCGAAAAAGGCATCCGCGGCGGTATTACACAAGTTGTCAAACGATATGCTAAAGCCAATAATTGTTTAATAGATGATTATGATCCAAATCAACCCATGAGCTATTTAATTTATGCAGATGTGAACAACTTGTATGGCTACGCAATGAACAGTTTCCTTCCGTACGGGGGCTTCGAGTGGTACGATCAAGATTTAGATGTGCTAAACGTTCCTGACGACTCGGAAGTAGGGTACATTCTGGACGTTGATATTGATTATCCTGAAACATTACATGATTTGCACTCTCAATTTCCCTTATTGCCTGAAAAATCAAAACCTCCTGTCGATAAAAAAAACAACTGAAAAGTTAATGACTACGCTTACACCGAAAACTCGTTATATCGTTCATTATATCAATTTGAAACAAGCTCTAAATCTAGGGATTAAACTGACAAAAATTCATAGAATTTTAAGATTTAAGCAAAAAAAATGGTTGGTACCATATATTGATCTAAACACTAAACATAGAGCAATGTCTACCAATCCTTTTGAGTCTGATTTCTTTAAACTAATGAATAACTCGTGTTTCGGAAAATTCATGAAAAATGTAAGAAAGCGTATAGACCTTAAAATTGTTACAAATGAAAAAACATTAAACAGACTAGTGAAGAAGCCCAATTTCAAAGAAAGAATCATTTTTACCGATAATGTAGTTTCCGTCCAGTTAGAGAAGGAAAAAATTGTATTCGATAAATCGCTATATGTTGGCTTTAGCATATTGGAACTCTCAAAGGTTTTAATGTACAAATTACACTATGCTGTGTTTTTAACAACTTACGGTTCACAAAATATTGACCTCTGCTACATAGATACTGACTCTCTTTTGTATCATATTAAAACACCAGATATTTACAACGATATAAGTAATAATAGTTTAAGATATTATTTTGATACTAGCAATTTCCCGAAAGACCACCCTTGTTATTCTGATAAAAACAAAAAAGTGGTCGGAATGCTCAAGGAAGAACAGCCGGTGACCCGATTGTCGAATACGTTGGCTTAAGGCCAAAAATGTATTCTTTCATAACTAAAAAAGGTTTATCAATTAAACGGTCCAAAGGAATAAAGAAATGTGCTGTTCGAGGATTCACGTTTCAAAATTATCTAGATTCTCTAAGAAATGATATGACAATGTACAGCCAGTTTCATATTATACAATCAAAAAAACATCAAGTGCAAACGGTTTTAATAAATAAAAAGTCACTATGTCCGTATGATGATAAACGTCATACGTTGGAAAACAAAGTCAATACTCTTCCTTACGGCCATTATGCTTTGACGCAACATAATTAAATTAAATGTGCAGTAATATATTGGTACTGTTTATTTTATGATCAAATTATATTTTAGGTTAAGAAAAAAAAAACATTTTGTGAGAAATAAATATATTTTAAATGTAGAGTTACAATAAATATATAAAATATACAGTTTTTGTAAAAAGAATTAATGAATTTATATTATAACAGCAAGTGTTTTTTTCTTTTAATACATTATGCAATATCCTTCTTGTCAATCAAGCTGCGTTCATCTAATCCCAGCCATTTTACATACAATTTATTTCCTTTTCTTTTTAAAACTTTTTCTACAAGGTGTACATCTGGATATTTAATTTTTTGTAGCTCTTCTTCATAAAATGCTCCACTAATCGGTTGTCCTTTCAGATCTTCCAGTAAATAAGTGTAAGGATATGTCTTCTGAATCTTGACTATCTTAAAAATTTCACTTGACCAATTTGATAAATATCCTTTAGAAAATGTTGTTTTTTGTTTAGATATCCTCACAAAATCGTCCTCTTCAAACTTCTGCTTTCTCACTTTAGTCCGAACTGTAGAATACACATTGTTTAGCAAATATTTTTCCGATTTTTTATTACAAGCATAAATTGGTTTCATACCAATTGTTGTATGAAATGATGAGTTATATTCTTGTAAAATCTGAGGTAGGATATCTAAAAATTTGTAATTTCCTTGCATACTGTAGCAGGCTTTCCAAATTTTCCCTTTTAATGTTATATTAAACCTTTCTACAATGGAAGCTTTCATATTAGAAAAGGTGGAATAATGATTAATACAATATTTTTTCATTAGAGATTTAAACTTGGAATTGTAAAACTCCTTTCCCTGATCACTTTGAATATTTTTTGGAATTTGTCTACTCGAAAGAAACACGCTCTCCATCGCCTTAGTTACATCTTCAGCAGATTTCTTCTTTATTGGCATGGCCCATGCATATTTAGCAAAGCAGTCTATAACTGTTAATAAATATTTTTACCCTTTATTTTCTCGAGAATAAGGTATCATCTCTACTAAATCTATCTGCCACAAGTCATTTATTCCTTTCAAAACTGTCTTTCTCCTAGGATATTTCTTGCGAGCTGGCTTATGTAATTCATTTACAACAGTTCTTTTAATTATTGATGAATCCATTATGAAGTACTTTGTTTAGGTAACCAAGTGTGACCACATCAGATTCCTTTTCAGGATCAGCTACGTTTGTTATTCTCTTATCAAGAGAGTCATATATACCTTCAACCAAGGTTAAAGCAACGCTGTTTAAAAATTCTTTGGTAACAACATCCTGTTTATTTATAGGTGGTGCAAAGTTGACAAGTCTTTTCCTTTTTCCATCAATCCAATTACCAGGCCAATTATTTAAATCAGTATAAGTAGCCGCTAGGGTATCACAATACACTTTATTAGCAGCGTCATGAACTGTGATTGGGTTGGCAACATTGATTATTCGTAAATTACGTGCATCGATGTCCTTTACCGACTTCAATATGCTAAACGGAAAATAGCGTTTTTTATATTTGGAGTGCTTTAATGACATGTGAGATCCGAAGTTGTTTATTGTCATGTTTATACTAAACCTAGCTATATATAGTCTTTAATATATAATATTTTCTTCTCGTAGCTCTTCAATTATTGATTCTATTTCGTTTTGGTGTCCTTCGTGACCAGCATGAGCGGAAGCTATTAACAGCTTTAGACGATTTACTAGCTCATTTGGATCGTTCCAATACTCATACAGAGGTTTATCGGCTCTCATAAGACCATGGCCCCTTTTGTGAGAACGGAGCTTCATTCTCGGAACTGAGGAAGGGGCATAGAGTTTTAAGGTTTCCGGTGGAAATAACTTGGATATTACATTTCTATATTTCTCAGATCTGTTTCTAAATACCCCTTGTTCTCCGCTATAGCCTTTCCTGTATGCATTGGTCGAGATTAAAATATTCTTATAATTTTCCAAGTCGGTCTCGGTATAATCTTGTGGGTTTTTTAAGTAGAGTAGCTGCAACAATCCCGTAGTTCCTTCATACTCTATGTCGTTTATAGAAATATCGTCGCTGTTTGGAAACAGCCGAACGTTTGTCGAATCTCCAATAGCTAATCCCCCTAAAGGCATGACTCTAATTCCATAACGATCGTCATATGCCTCATCATCTTTTTTTAAAATCTTATCCAAGTATTCCCTTTGCAGGTTTCCAAATTCGGCGAGATGTTCCTTCAATTCGGCTTCTCCTTGTGGAGTTTTAGCATATTCTTTGACTAGCTCTGATAGTGGTTCGTCAGTCACATACTCGTCCTCGCATTCTTCAGATGATAATACGGGAAAGGAAAAACTAGATAACGGTCTAGCTCTTTTGTAGTGAGGCGTTGTTTATGGCAATAAAGTTGATTTTCGGTAAATACTAGCAGACTCGTTTTTATCTGGTGATTCGTCCCGCTCATTAACACCTTCTCTGGAAGTCTGTTCCGGTTTAGGTTTTAATGATTGTTTAATGTCTTCTAAAGGTTGAAGCACGGGTGTAAAAAATTCTTTACGACCCGTTTCAATATCCTGGAGGTTACGCTTCAATGCTCGACATTTTTTTTTTCAAAATCTCACTTGTTTTTATTATTTCACGAGTGACTTTCGGGTCCATGATTGTTAATGATAATTACTGCCGAGATCGCTCTTTATATATCTACAATGTATGTGTCGATTCCTTTTCTAAAACGTCCATCGTTCATACCCCTACTTTTATCAATAACGAGATAGCCAAACGGTTTTTTCCAGCATAACGAGCACATGTCTTTAAAAAGAGTAAAACTTAAATCTGGCATGCTTACGTGTTCATCATAAATATGTTTTAAATTTAATTCATCTTGAGGAAAAACTATTAAAAAGTTAAAATTACACCTGATAAGATGTCTCGGGATACAAACATAACTTTGTGTTAAATAAAAGCAATCGAGGTTCATATGACGGCCATTACTAAAGTATCGTTTAATTATTTCCTGATCTTCCATTGTGACATCATCAAATATGCATACCGAATTTGATTCGACTTTTGGAGGCAATTCTTTTGTATCTTCAAATTCATATAATTTTATTTCAGGGACAAGATTTATGACGCTTTTTAAATACTGGTATTTAGGTTGATGTAAAGTTTTTCCAAACAGATCCACATTTTTAAACTTTAAGCCGTTAGGGTTCAATAGCAATCCAATCATAATATTAGTCTTTCCACATCCGCTCGGGCCACATATCGAGGCTCGGATAGTGTTTGGTAATAATGAACTATGTCTCTCCTCCGATTGTCCTTTAATTGGGGAAAAGTTGGTAGTAGGGAAACATTGCACTTGTTTAACTAATTTCATTCTGAACGCAAACAACATCAAGACGGCTATATATACCCTATTGTTTCATTTTCTGAGTACAGTATGAGTCACAAGGCTCACAGAGGCAGAGGCTTGTTGAACAGTCTTATCAATAGGTTGCCGATTGAATTGCACCTTCCAGGATATCAATATTGTGGTCCCGGTACGAAACTAGAAAAACGCTTAGCTAGAGGTGATAGCGGAACAAACGAGCTTGATAGAGCTTGTAAAGAACACGGCATAGCTTATAGCATAAATAAGGATATGGAGAGTCGTAAACAAGCGGACAAGATTCTTGCTGATAATGCTTGGAAACGGGTTAAAGCTCCAGATTCGTCATGGGGAGAAAAAGCAGCGGCTTGGTTAGTTACAAATGCCATGAAAGCAAAAAGGAAAATTGGTTCGGGGCTGAGGAAGAAAAAGAAGAAGATTAGTTTTAAAGATTTGGTTAAATCGTCAAAAGTAGATGATGTATCATCTATTCTCAATGCATAAAAAGCGGCATATAAAAAGGCTAAAATGCATCTACGTGGTAAGGCGAAACCTTCACCGCCAAGAGTTCTTCCGCTGTCAAAACAGGGAGGTTTTCTCCAATTTCTTGTACCATTGATGGCAGGACTTTCCGCTGTGGGGTCTTTAGCAGGTGGAGCCGCGAATGTAGCCAAGGCGATCAATGAAGCTAAAGAAGCCAAACTAAAATTGGATGAGCAAAAGAGGCATAATTTGGCCATGGAAGGTCAAAAAGTTGGAAACGGACTTTATTTGAAACCGTATAAGAGTGGTTACGGTCTATTTATAACCCGACAAAAAAGACCTAGAAAAATATGACTACCAAATAAACCATTGACCGATTTGGAATTGAATCATTTAGCAAAAGTTTTAAATGTTCCAAATTTTCGTGGAGTGTTTATGATTGATAATCTTCCAAAATATCCAAAAAAACTCGAGCAGCTATTGTAAATTTAAATACAAGTTCAGAACCTGGTTCTCATTGGGTCTGTTATGTAAAAAAAGATAATGTAGTGAAATACTTTGATTCTTTTGGAAATTTAAAACCTCCTCCTCAATTGTTAGATTATTTCAAAAGTTGTCAAGTATTATATAACCGCCGTCGTCATCAAAAGTGGAATACTCCGGTTTGTGGACACCTTTGCTTAAAGTATTTAGCCGATGTTTCTCATAAATTTTGATCATTAATAATCATGAGCTACACAGTAACGTTTACTGGCAATTCTAGCGTTCTTCATGCAAACTTCCAACCTCCTCTAGAATTAGGTTCGGATTGTACAATCGGGTTATTATCTTTTGACACATATAATACAATTCCAAACATAAGAAAGGGCGTTAACGATATGTTTTATTTCGGTGATATGGCCATTCAAATACCTGAAGGATCGTATGATATCGATGCTATACAATCTTTTTTAAGCGATGAAATCGCTCACCGTGATCGGGGTGCTGGACTTGTACTTAGAGGAAATCCAAGTACCCTAAAGACTGAAATTAGATCGTCTAAGCAGGTTTTTTTCAACTATCAAGGCAAACCACATTGCATAGACCCGCTATTGGGTTTTACTAGCCCCGAACAAGTCATTAACCCAAAGCATCAGTATACTGAATCAAACGACATTGTGAAAATTCTTAGTGTAAATACTATTTCTATTCATTGTAACATCGCGTCGGGGTCTTTCATGAATGGAGATCCGGATCATAGTATACATCAATTCTTTCCTGCAGTAGAACCAGGATATAAAATCATCGAAACCCCGAATCCAGTCATTTACTATCCTACTAACGTGAGGACTGTTGACAATATTACTGTTCGTTTAGTAGATCAGAACGGCGAGCTTATTGATTTTAGAGGAGAAACAATTACTATAAGATTACATTTAAAGAAAAATGGGGATTGATTTTACCAGAGATAGTCTATCTCTGGCTGGTTATAAAAGGAGATGTCAGACCCCATTAAGATTTAGTAAACCTAAACCATCAAGGCGGTTAACACCTGCAAACGCAAACTTTTTAAAACAGTGTGGTTTTCGGTTAAAAATAAAAATATGAATGATATACTAAACATAACATCAGACGTGAAATTTGATGAGTCCCTTACACAATTTCAATATCATTCGCATCAGCCGTATGCAGGCAACACTTTTAACAAGTCTGATGAAATCAGAATTCCGATCCATCAACAAGATGTTTATACGTTTCCTTCTTTAAGTTTTATTTACATTGAAGGACGAATTTTAAAAAAAGACGGTACTCAAGGAACTACTTCAAAGTTGACTAATAACGCGTTTGCGTTTTTGTTTGATGAGATCAGATACGAATTAAATGGCATTGAAGTTGATAGAGTCAGAAACCCTGGAATAACTACAACGCTTAAAGGTTATGCTTCGTTTTCACCTAATCAAGTGAAAGGTCTTGAAAATTCGGGGTGGATAATACCTGGCATCGATAAAACTCTTTCAATCGATAAAGACGGATTTTTTAGCTTATGCCTGCCACTGGATATTCTCTTAGGGATATGTGAGGACTATCGCAAAATTTTAATTAATCTTAAGCAAGAACTCGTTTTGATCAGATCGAGTACGGACTTGAACTGCAAAAAGGGTAGCGATGACGTACTCGTACAAATAAAATTAGATAAAGTGGTCTTGAGGATGCAACATGTTCGTGTTTCCGATCAAGAACGACTAAGGTTGTTGAAATGATAGAGAAAAACAAGATAATTACTATACCGTTCAGATCATGGGATCTTTATGAATATCCAAATTTACTTACTTCGCAGCAAGAAAATTGGACTGTCAAAACATCGACAAATTTAGAAAAGCCGCGGTATGTTATTATCGCATTCCAGACTGGTCGAACGAGAAACGCAACCAAAGATAACAGTCATTTTGATAGTTGTAAATTGAAAAACTTGAAACTCTATTTGAATAGTGAACATTATCCTTATGATGATTTGAGTTTAGATTTTGCACAAGGAAAAGTCGCCCTTCTCTAGGAAATGTATAATGAGTTTCAAACGAGCTATTATGGTAATAGACACTCTCAACCTCTGCTATCACGATCCGATTTTGAGACCCTCGCACCTATAGTCGTTATAGATTGTTCTAAACAATCTGAAGCAATAAAAAGTACGACTATTGATATTCGCGTTCAACTAGAGGCGAGTGAGAACTTTCCGCCTAATACTAAGGCATACTGCCTCATTCTTCATGATAATATAGTGGAATATGAAGTGGGAACCGGTTTAGTCCACAAAATGTACTGAACCTCTGCACATGTTTGGCTGCATATATTCATTATTTAAAACCTAAACAAAATCACTCCACTGCAGGACTTTGACTATGACACACATGATGCCTTCAGCGGTAATTGATTTTCAAGGCTATCGATCAGCCTCCAACTCATTAATCGTTAAAGAACTATCTATAGTCTCTGTGAGTCATGGCTCATCATGGCATTGGTTTTTCAAACCGCCTCAGGGTGCGAGTGAAGAACTGGCTAAAGCACGGACGAACATCTGGGTAATGAAAACTATTCACGGATTGAACTGGACCTATGGCGATGTAGAATATGAAGATATGAAGAATTATTAGTATATGTTACAGAAGACTATGACATATTATGGGGAAAGGGAATGGAAAAGTGCAAGTTTATAGAAGAACTCATCGATAGACCAAACTATGATCTTCATGATTTCGGCTGTCCAAACTTGAAACAGTTAAATAATGAACAGATAGCTTGTCATTTCCATTTGAACACTTCCCTTGTTTGCTCATTAAATCAAGCCCATCGTTTGGCCACATGGGTCAGAAAAAATTCTGAAGCTGTAAATTTAAAAAAAGAAGAGATAAGAAGACAAACATTTAAGAATATTGGTACACCTCATCATCTACTCTCATATGCTGGATTTATTCGAGGAGTCAAGAATAGAGTTGAATGTGTATACTGTGGACTGGTATTCGACAGCACATCATTAGACATCCCTCTCAGATACCATAAAAAAAATAGTCCACAGTGTTTGTGGTTCCAGGAGGAGGAGTATTTATACTCCTCCTAGGAAGTACCTTATCAGTATGATGGATAAAATGGAGTCAGCAATACGTCGTTTGGGAGAGGAAGGAATCGAAACTTTAACAACCGAAGAATTGAGAGCTTTACCTCGATCATTAATTTTGTACCTTTTTGACTATACATTAGACTTCATCTGGGAAAATTTACCTGAGGAGTGGCAAGAGGACGAGGAATTTATCCAGAAGCGCAGACTTTCTTACCTCAATGAATATATTAATTATTAATTGTACTATTATATCTGTAATTTATCTCATGTATTATTTCAAATAAACCATATAAATTAAAAAAAAATTTATTTACCTTTATTCTCATTTTTACTTAGGGAAGGGTTCAAGAAATAAAAAAAGTATATAAAGAAATTTTATTTATTACATAAATTACAACTCATAAGGGTCTTTTCTTGAGTTCATTTAATAAATTATAAAGAGTCTCAGTATTAATATTAAAGTCCATTGATGTTGGTTCCACAGGTTCAGTCAGTTGACCTTCTTCATGTTTCTTATATAGTTCAGCCATTTTGGTTATCAATTCCAATGAGTTGTTGATGTTCTTAACGTCTTTACAAAGCTTTGCCGTTTCATTTCTGCTAAAACATGTCGAAGGTGAAGCGAGCTGAAGGGTTGGGGAACTCTGATTAAACATTGCGAAAGAAATAACAACCTGTTCTATTTTCATAACTCTGTTCCTTCCACTCTTGGAAAGTGTACAATACACATTTTTACAACTTACTCGGTCTTCAACCTCAAATTTCTTGGGCCTGCTTTGCAAAAGAGATAACATCCTTGGAATCTGATCGGCGATGAATCTCCATTCTTCCGTATCCATATATACTGTAATTTTCTTGTCGATGACCGCGACAGTGGGCACAAAATCGCAAAGACCGACTCGCACTATTTTGCTAGTGGTGATGGGGTAGTCGGTCACCAGTTCCAATCGACGCGGCACAACCATCTTCCAAGGCTTCAACATTAAGAATAAAAGGTTCAACAGAGAGGAGGGGAGAAAGATGAAGTTTTTCTATTTTTTTTATTAGTTGAGTTATTTTGTCTCTCTTTATTTCATACATCGATATCTGGTTTTTCAAGTCGTTTATCTGTTGCAGAAAATTTCTAAGTCTCTTGCGGACATCAGCAACATCCTAACAGTTTTCCTCTTCTTTTTTATCACATAAGTCATCTATTATCATTGGTAGCTTCTCTAGTTGTTCCAAGTACTCAATAAAGGGACAATATTTAGACCATTTCTTGTGATCTACAAGAGGATCGTCATGTTCCAACCATTCATGTAATATTACTCCACAAAAAGGACACCTCGTCCGATCTGAGTTTTTCAAATAATAAAATCCGGCTGCTGCTAGTTTCAATGCACTCACTGGTGAATTCCAACCGACGAATGTGGACAGTCGGTCGGTCTCACACCTCATATTCTTACTAGTTAGTCGTCCCATAATAGACTGGTTTATCATTACTAGGACTATGACGAAGGCTTATGTATGTGGTGGGGGGAGAAACCTCCTGCTTTTACTAAGCTTAGTCAATGAATTCAAATGATGAATTATGAATGAAACAGCTGAACCAGTAAACTGGTTTATCACGAAGGCTTATGTATGTGGTGGGGGTAGAAAGCTTGATCAATGAATTCAATTGATAAATTATGAATGAAACAGCTGATTAAATCAAGGTCACATATAGCCTTGCTACAGCACGATGTAAACAAAGCGCTGTTGCCACATCTACAATCCAACGTTGCCATGTTGGGCATCTCACATCCGTTTACCCCTTGAAACCTCATAACACACCTCAAGGTCACACCCCCCCCCCTCACCCTAGAACAACACCCCCCTCGCCCTCACAAGGTCGGTCAATGACCCTCAAGGTCACATATTGCTTTGCTACTCCACGTAAACAAACAAAACTCCCACTCAGAGGATGACGTCACAGGCATAATGTAAACAAAGGGTCAATGAACCGCATGCACCTACACACACCTAGCCGGGTTGTAAACTGGGTCAACCCGGTGTAATGTAAACAAACAAAACACTCAGAGGATGACGTCACAGGCATAATGTAAACAAAGGGTCAATGAACCGCATGCACCTACACACATCTGACCGTGGGGTCAACCCGGTTAAATGTAAACAAACAAACCCCCCCCCCTCACCCTAGAACAACACCCCCCTCGCCATCACAAGGTCGGTCAATGACCCTCAAGGGGGGCTCTGCTACAGCACGATGTAAACAAAGCGATGTAAAATGTAAACAAACAAACCCCCCCTCACCCTAGAACAACACCCCCCTCGCCCTCACAAGGTCGGTCAATGACCCCTCAAGGGGGGCTCTGCTACAGCACGATGTAAACAAAGCGATGTTGCCACATCTCACACATTCCATGCGACGTTGCCGGATTGTGCAATCAACCGTCCCCCCTCACCCTAGTTACACACCCCCCTCGCCCTGCCAGACGGCGTGACCTAGTTCACAATTGCACAATCCGTCGTTTCTACTACTAATATGGCAAACATTTATTTTAGAAAATAATTGGAGAATAACAGCAATTTTAAATTACAATTGATATAAACATTTTTATTTCAGCTATTTTCAACAAAAACATAAATTTTAAATAGAAAAAATAAGATTTTTATAAATGTTAATTTAAAAACAATTTTTTTTTGTATTCTCTTGTTACCCTTTTAATGACATTGTGAGTGTCATTTTCCTTAAATTTTATTTCAACAACTAGACTTTACGTTATTTTAAAAAAAGATTTGAAAAAGTTAAGATAATTAAAATACAATACTTACGATAAATAAAAAAATTAAAATACAATAATTAAGATAAATAAAAAAATTAAAATACAATAATTCAGATAAGTAAAAAGTTAAATTAAGATAACTTTTTTAAAATTAAATACTTTAAATTTACGTATAAAAAACAGTTTATCTTGATACGGATTTTGTTAATTACAAAATAGTTTACCAGTTTTTAAAAAAATGAAAAATGTAAGCGTCTTATTTTTAACACGTGTTTGTATTTTTTTTTACAAAAACTTACGGCAAAGCCGTAATGGCAGATATTGGCAGCTGGCTTTTATTTATTTATTAAACAATAGTATAAACTACAATTTAAACAAATATTTGTTGCAGAACTCTGCAGAACTTATAACTTTTTCCCGAATGTTCTAAAACGTTCACATGTAATTTTTCATCTTTTTCCACTCTAAATATTGTTAAAGTATTAATTTATGTATTATTATTATTGTTTGGGTATTATATAATAATATTCTACTTACTTTTAACAGAAGAATTCATTTTGCAGAATTGAAAAAGGTAGATTTTACGAATTTTTACAAATATTTCAAAACAACGTTACTCGTGAGAAGTTTACTTTAACACTGGATTATAACCGCCAAGAATAAACAATAGACCCTCTTTAACTATGCCGTTATTCATTTGAAATATCAGTCCATCCAACCTTATAGTTTGAATTTCCTGAAAAGAAACTTTACTTTTTGACTTTTGGCCAGCTTTTCAGGGTTTTGCATCACTGTGCGCCGGACGGCGTAGATCTTAAGGAGTTAATGCTACAAAGAATCCATTCTATCCATCCTATCTATACACAGTCACCATAGGAGAAGCTATCGCAATACGTGTTATCTATTTGAAAGGACGCCGCCCCGACATGAAAGAGCGCCGCCGCACAGTGGTCAATTATTGCTTTTTGGCGGACATAAATCTGCCATTTCCACAATTTTACAGATAAATTGATGGGATTTTTTTTTATTACCTTCGTGATAAAATTCAAAATTGCTTCCGTATAAGCGTCCTTTTTGCTTATCCGAATCCAGGTTTCTTGTCTGTTAATGGATAGTTTTCGTTAGTATGCAAAAAAACATGGAAGATATCAACATTTTTCAGAATTTCCTTTTTATTTTTTTAGGCTGAGGGTGGGCTTTCATACCACGGAGTATCCAAAAGAAAATGCAAATTGCATAAAAGTTATGGGTATTTTAAAAACAACTAAAAATTCAACATTAAACTCGATTTTCTCCTTTTAGAAATAAGATATCAATATACCGATTTCACTGAAAGCTTACATTCAACGGCTAGTATATTACGTATGAGCAACATGAATTTGGTTTGCTTATTAGGGTACAAAAGCAATTTATAAACCACTTTTTTTCAGCATAAAACGTTTTTCTCGGTTTCAAAGGGGTACTCCCCGGAGTTATCCCTGGGGTAATTTCTAGTCTTACTTGTACTACGACCACATGAAAAGATCAGTTAAATTCACTTGCGCCTTTGGAAATTTTTTTGAAAAGTATGTTTTGTATATGTTTACAGAAAAATTGGCAATGTTTGGACCTGTTATCTGCTCTAAATGGTACAGGTACATTTACAAGATCTTTCTAATCTATTGCATATAACGACTACATAGACTTTCTTGGTTTTTC